>OX418225.1:25047298-25406824 GCA_948455865.1 Conomelus anceps | reverse complement strand
GGTTGTAGATTCTTACGGCCAAAATGGATAAAAATGTTTACACTAAGCTGAAAATTACTAATTAACAGAGTAGGCTAATAATGTGATAGTGAACCTTCTTTCTGTTGCATCTTATTCTTTCTGAGTTTTTCTTTTCTTTTTTCTCTTTTTTCCACTTTTATTTTCATTTTTCTTCATTTTCTTCTACACTCTTTTACCTGTATAATTATTGGTTTCTTAGATTTTTCTCTTCTCATTTACTTTTTCTTCCATTTTTCTACATTTTATTTTCATTTTTCACTCTTCCTCTCATTTTCTTCTACACTTCTTTTTTCTCCACTCATTTTTTCCCATTCTATTTTTCTAACTTTCTTCTCATTTTTCTATTTTTTCTCTCCTTTGTTCCTCAGTTCAAAAAGCTATGCTATTCTATCCTTTATACCTGAATAATTAAAAAATCTATGCTATTCTATCCTTTGAACCTGAATCATTCAAAAATCTATGCTATTTTGAACATATTATCTTTCAACTTTTAAAGTTTTCAACTTTTAGGCCTACAACATTCAATCATTCAATCGATGAATTTTTTTCAAAAATTGATACATTTTTTCAAAATTCGATGCACATATTTCAAACTAGTTCTTTCAAGATTAAAATAGTTAGGTTACTGGTTGAACAGGCTATTTATTAGGACTGTCAGGCTACACAGTTATTTATTATACACGTAATTGAAATTCAAATTAGAAGGATTGTAATTTCATTTTAATGACAACACTGTTGGAATCTGGAATAATAAAAGTGAAAACTTATCGCGGTACAAAAAAGCAATTTCTATTAGCTCGTATTCGTACAAACGATATAATGTAGGTTAATAATACTCATCAATCAAGCAAGGCGTGGACAAAATAGTGTGAAAATTACAGAAATATGTTTATTCAGGTGATAACGACTTGAGGCACGCCACTTGGAGGTCTGTGGATTTCGTCCTATCAGGCTCGAATTTGGTGAACATGACATTCGCATACCACATAATCCGTAATGTTTTTATACACGCAGGAGCCTCCAATGCAAAGCTTACTCCAATGCAACCTCGAATTCTAATGTTTTAGATTTATTCAGTTTAATCTGTTACAGGAACGGCGCAAATACGGGGAAATTAAAAGAAAAACATGAAAAGTAATGAATGAGTGATTGTTTTTTCTATAAAAAACAAATCAAATAGCCAGATAAAAAAGAACAAGTACTGGTAGCCTTTTGAGAAAAACTGAGTAATATACATTCTCAACCATTCGGTGATTTTGATCAGATTACTCATATAATCAATAACTTTCATTTTTTCAATATCAACTTTAATTTTATTTATTGAAGTTTTGCAGTTGCTTTTTACATCTTGTGGGACCGGACTCCCCAAAAAACTCATCACCAAACTCTCGATGAGAAATGAGTAATTGATTAATCCAACAAGAAATCAAGCTAATTTAAAGATGAATTATCAGCTGAAAACTCAACATATCTATCAAATAATTATCATTACATACTCTATAATGTTCGTTGTTCAAAAGGAATATCCGAATTTCTATAAGTAAGCTAATCAGGATTCAGGTGGGAAAATGCGTAACCGACTTAATTATTTATTGATTACAAAATTCCTGATCATGAAGTACACAATTAAAATGTCAAATCGATGTAGTATTTTCAACGCATATAGTCCAATGCATCGTATTAAATTGTACTATATTAAATATTTTTTATTACTTGAAACATGTTATTTATTTGTGACTTAAGCTAATTTTGTATTGTTCTTTTTTCAGGTGAGGATTCACAATGTTCAGATATCAGAGTTTCTCTAGTGGTAAGCAAGTGATTACATTCCACTTAATATGCTTTCAATAAAAATATATTCGAATAAAAATAGCTGTAGAATAATTCACTATCTACATGAATTATCGTAATCGATTTGAAGAATGGACAATTAGCACGAAATAAAAGCAATTTTTAGATGAATATTCAGCCTATCATGTCATTAATTAGTACTTTAAATTGGCGAGGTCCAGCTGTAGACTATTAATTTCCATAATTTAATTCCAATTATTTTTCAGCACAAAATAGAGCTAATTTTTAGACAATTATTCATCTATATTAGCATCAGATTTCTAAATATACTGTAGTAGCATCAGTTGAATCTTGAAATTCTTGAGTTGTGTTTGACACACCTTGACAATAAATCAAAAATATTACTGTATACTGTAATGGAAAAAAAATCAATGTGTTAATGATATCTCTCAAAACTAATTTTAGTTCAGTTAAATTAATTTATTTAGTACAAAGCATAGATGGAAGCTTACAGGCATACGCCGAAAAAAGCTTCCTTAACACAGTTTACATAAAATAATTTAACTGTATAATCATTGAAGTTAAAATATACATTTATACATTTTTAAGACAGAAAGTGGAAAAATGGAAAATGTAAAAGTCATGCAAAGAATGTAGAATAATAAAAAGAGAGGAAAACTTATCATGAAATATAAGTACCTTATTATAGTATAAATTATTACAGATAAATGTTAAGGTTGCAAATAGAACATACTAAAAAGTAATATAAAAAAGTAGATCAAAAAAATAGAAGAAAAATATTTTTTTGAAGAGGATGAAAAGAAGAGGAGAAGGAAAAGAGTAGTTTCAGGAAAGGACAGATGAACATGAGAAAATATCACATAATTTTTAACTGAGGAGGTTGAATGCTTTCACTTTAAGGCGGCGTTCACACCGGCACGATATGCGACATGCGATATATCTTAGTGAAAATATCGTTGAGATATATCGCAAGGAAGGTTCACACTGCAGGCGATAAATCGACGCCACCTCTGCGATAAGAATGTGAAGGGGGACAATGAGTCATCATTTATTTCTAAATTCAGAACAATTCAAAACAACGACTACTTTAGTCACAAATATGAGCTCAAGTGAGGAGGATGTTGTAGTGGCTCATTGGTTCCTCAGGCGTAGGATGAAGAAAAAAAGGAAGTACTGGGTCATTCCAGATGCACTGACGAGATTTGACTAAATTAATAAAATGAAATACAGCCTTGTCTTCTCTTCCCGACATGTTGACTACTCGAAGTCAATATGCAACTAATCGTAAAAACCAATAGCATGAAGGAGAGAGGAGAAAGAATATTGGAGTACTATATTGTAGGCTCAGTATGACGCAATGTCTGTTTACTTAACAAATTCCTTCCTAGTATCGTATGCAACTAATCGCAAAGACCGATAGCATGCAGCACTTGGTGCGATTCATCGCTTACGATATATTGCACAATCGCCTCGGTGTGAACCATTTTTATCGTCTCCCTCTAGATTTCAAGTATCTGTCCATGCGTGTCGCGTCTCACGTATCGTTTAAGATAAATCGCATGTCGCATATCGTGCCGGTGTGAACGCCGCCAAAGAGAGTTCCGTTTTTCTACAAACATATCAATATCACTGTAAAGTAAATTCGTATGGCTTTTCGTGGTGGGGAGACCCTCACGGGTAGTTCCACCTCGCCGTTTTTTTAACGACTGCTTTTTTTTTTATATGCAACCGGGACCGACGGCTTAACGTGTCCTCCGAAACACGGGAGTGGCTCGAGAAAAATATCTTGTACTCAACTGGGATCGAACCCAGGACCTTTGGATTATCAGACCAGCGATAAGCCAACTCGTCTACGCCGACTCAAGGCTATATCACTGTCAAGGCTATTTATCAATCTTTATGTTGATTTTAAATTTATAATTGTTGTTGAGTTTTTGATAACTTTTTACAACAATATTTTATGGTTCTTATAATTAATTGTAGTTCAATTTAATTGCAGTTCAATTTAGTTCTGTTCAATTTTTCGAGAATTCACTACGAAATTTGGCTTTTGTAAGACTACTACACCATGATAATAGATACTTCATGCGCTGCCGTTCTGCACAATTGATAAATAGCCCCCGAAATCACTTTACTGACACAGATATCCTAATAAATCAACGTAGATATTCAATAAACTCAGCTGTAACGATGGTTTCCGCTAGGCAAAACAGTTGGAAGATGATTATTCAAATTGTTCTTTCCTGATTCCTATTGTAATTGGATCGACAAGAAAATAGGTCAGACTTGAGTCAGGTTTTGGAAGTAAATTTGAATCACGACTCCAGTGAGTGAATGTAAGCCGGAACAGAATTGACCCAACTTGTTTCTATTTCCATTTTCTATGTATTTTAATCGCTCTCACTCTCTTTTTTCTCTTCTTTCTCACTCTCGGTCTTTCTCACCCTATCGAACTTTCTCATACTCTGTCTTTTTCTCACTCTTTTCTACCCTCTCTCACTTATTTTCTCTTTTCTCTCTTTCTTTCTCTCTCATGCTCTCTCACTCTTTCTCTCTCACTCTCTCTAATTGTTTATCTCTTTCTAGTGGTGGTGTTAGGCGCTCAAACCCACCGGCACTATTTGGCATTGCATGACGATTGTAACAACAGGCGAATTTCGACCCTATCGATTCTCGGCGTTCCACTAGCGAATAGTAAGTTATGGAAAAACTGAGAATATTTTATTTTCCGCCCACGGCTGGTGAGAAAACATGGGAAAATCTGACACGTGCGCTTTGATAATTCCGGTTAAGGGCTGATGAAGGAAGGGGTGGGAAAAGTGTTGGGAGGGAAAGATTGGTAGATAGGTTGAGAAAGTACGTGGAATTCGAAGTTATTGTAGGCGCATTGACCTTCTAGGTCTTAAAATGAAAGTTCATTGGAGCAATAAAATGTGGCTTAAATTGTTCGACACAAAAGAATTACCATTACTATTCATTGGTATGGTGCATATTTTGCTTTGTGTAGAATATTATTTTTGGAAATGGGAGAATTATTCAAAATAACTTTGAATTTTTAAAAAAAAAAGTTCATCTTATTTCTTTGTTATTTTTTCCGCTTTGAGCGCTATATCAAAATACAGATTCCAGTGATAGTGAATTTTTGTTTAACATCGTACAGTAGCATATTCAATTTGGTTTCATTTTGATGTTATAATCCTACCTATTGAAGATGGTATGGTTCCTCTGGATCATTTATTCATCTATGGAATACTTATGATACAATGGGGATTAATTTGTGATTCATGGAATATTGATGATTCAATGAGGATTATTTGTTATTCCATGGAATACTATTTTTAATACAGTGCGAATGAATACGGTATGCTGGTTAATTGTCATAGAATTCAAAGAATAAGAAAACTGGTTGGATTTTTCAATAAAGTTTGAATATACATTTAATCTCATTATATTTCTCAATACATTTATAATTCATCATAGGAGCCATTCATTGAAAGGTAATTATGATTAATTTCTGTTTTTTTTGTTTCAAATTTGCCATTGTTGTGATTTTTTGGAGGATGAAGCCCACATAGGTCTGAGACCTGTGCGGGGGTAATGAGTTGGATGATGGTGATTGATGAGTTGGACCGACAGTTTCAGGTGGGTTCCGAACCACTGGGAAGTGATTTTCAGCAGAGAACCGTGTCTTTTTTGCTGGCCAATCTAATCGGTCACCCTTACAAAGAGTGCCTAGGAGGACGCAGCTTATCTCTATCTGATTGAACAGATACCTGATACGGCTCACGGCTATCACTTCCCTAAATATTAGAAGTTATTGTTTGTAATTTAATGTAGTGATTTTTTTATCAAAATGTGGTAGGGAATTAAAGATTAAATGTTAATTTTAATATCATGTTTATAAATTTTACAATTGAAATTATTTTTGTTTAAAGTATATAAGTTTGTTTGTGAAGAAAATTAATGTATACGGAATGCGTTTAAATGTGATTATTTACTTTCTTACGAATATTTCCGATTATAGTAGGCTAACTTTGATGTTTAATGCCCCTATGACTGCAAGATAAGTATCAACCGTACCGACATGAAAATTAATCTACAAGATCCTTCTAGATTGTTCATTAATTCAAAAAGTGACCCACTGAAAATCGAATAAAACCGCCGGGAGTAGAAGCATGAAAGAGAGAAGCATAAAAAGAGATAGAAGTTGTCCGAGATAAGTGAAGGAGGATAATACTCGAAGATGCTTTGAAGCGGTAGAGATCTCGATATTTGAAGCCTGGAATTACCTTGACAGCTCTTCAAATTGAAGGAAGGAGTTATCATTAGTAGATTATTAAAAGTTGTATTCGTCTTATTTCTTTCTTTTTCATGTCCAACGTTTTTCGTTTTCGTTACATTTGATTACTCAAATACAAAGCTTGAAACGCTAGCCAGGTAACAGAGAGACGTTCTATGATGATGATGATGATGATGATGTTGCTGATGATGATAGTGATAATAATAACAAAAAATAATAAAAGGAGAGAGAATGAAATGAGTTTTAACATTTTCTTCCCTGCTAATACCGGGCTTTTTCTGTTCCCTGTCGTAAGGTCATAAATCAGTCATACGCCTCATGATTTATGTTTGAATATGACAGCCTCTCTCCCCCACCCTTCACCCGCACTCAACAGCAATCCAGCGGCCTTTTCAGCCGATGTTCTTTCTCTCACCCTATCACTGGATATCCGACGGCCTCATCAAAAGTGCCCCCCTGCCCCCTTTTTCAACCCTCCCCTTCCTAATTCTGCGCACTCACGTACCCCACCATACTTAGCCTCTCATCATCACTCAGCATCAACTCCAGGCCAGAACAGTCTTTCTTGTATATTTTCAGGGAACTCCCCGAGCCGAAAGTATATATCAGCTTTGAGAATCAATTTCAGCTGTAGTCAGCAACAATGTAATCACTGGAGCCCTCCACGTATGTTATTGGGCTTCCAGTCTAAGAGCCTCATTCACAAAGCCCTGCGAACACGCTGGGTAATCGAATTGATTGTAATTATTATCGAAACTATCTAAAAGCTATTCAAAATGCAGAAGACTTCCCTACTTATATTTTTATTTTCAACAAAGCCTGATAATTGATTGATTTGTTATTCATCAATATTTAATGCTACACTAGTTATTTTTCTATTTCCAATAAAGCCTGATAATTGGTTTATTTGTTATTCATCAATAATTAATGTGAGAAATCGTTATTCAATTTATTCATTTAAAATTGAATATTTTAGTTATCAAATAATGATTCATTGTAGGTGTTATATATAACGTTCATGCAAGGTCTGGAATTCGAAATTTTGTTGGTTCAACACTTTACGTATATTCAGCATATTCGGTGCTGAATAACTGTATGCTTGGAAAATAGAAGCAACAGTAACTTTATTCATAAAATACTTTAAAATTCTGGACAGAGAATTCCTTCATTTTTTCCAACTTCAAATAGATATCTAGACTAACGCAATGATATTACTTATAATATAAATGTAGAATACATGAAGAAGTCATGAGCATGAAGTCATGAAGCATAATAGAAGTCATTATGCTGTTCACTGAATCTGATATGAATCCACTATTGATTTGAAGCTTTAACATAATAAAAAACACGAGAACTTACTCTTCGAACAGAATAGAATAGAATAAATCTTTCTATCATTTAGAGGCTTATAAGAAAAATATTTACTGAATTATTCACTTCGCTTCCCACCGTTCCGATAGTTTTAAATTGTTAGTAAAACATTGCCTCAGAATCACTTCAACCTTAAATCTCTAATTTTGCCTACTCAGCTCTCTACTATACGCTCATCTACTATCTACTATATACGCTACTATCACATGCTGAAGTTGTTTAAAGATGCCAGTCGTAAACTTGAATAAAGGAGAACCAGTCTTTAGATCGTTCTCCACAATATGATGTTCTTGTACATTGAATTACACATAGCGACCAAAACAGTAGAAAAACTCTAAGGCCGCGCGCCTTAAAACTCAACCAATGTTTCGTCTAAGGAATAACGCATTTCAATTCAACTTCTCAAATAATCGAGGAAAGGTGATATCTACAGAAAAATTAGAAATAGCAATTCAAGGCACCCACAAAATTTATTGATGTCACTAGGCCTACATGGTAATAACATGCTAAATAACATTAAAAATACTAATGTAACAAGGCATACTAGAACATTTTATTTAGTAAACTATGTATTAACTTTTGTTGTAAATTCATTAATGTACTTAATTTCATCAATGTACAATGTACTCACAATATATAACTGACTGCAAGTCGTTAAATTTAGAACAAAAAGTTTATATTAACTTTTTTTTGTGAATATTAACAACGCATTTCGTCATGGAACAAGAAATCCAGGAAATAGTTTATATTAACAACGCAGATCCTAATGGAACAAGAAATCCAAGAGTTATAAACTGTGTACTGTGATACGAAATAGTAGTTACATTGCCCTCTCAAGCTGGGGTTTGTATGAGGGAGGGGTCCAGGCTGGGGTTTGTATGAGGGAGGGGTCCAGGAGGCCCCTCTACCCGAAATGAACATAAATTTGGTGAAAAACTTATTTGTGTTATCAAGTCCATTATTCAATTTTCTAGATTTGTGTGATCCCTTTCCAAGAATTTTGAATTTGTCAAATTATCAACTGAACTTTACTAAAACAAGGAATAGCATTTGTTATTATTGGTCTTGTCCCCCACCAAAAAAAAAAATATATATTTATAATCTATATTCGCCACTGCTCTCAAGACTCACTATAGACAGCTCAAACAATACATAAACTTAAACTTTTTCAGTTCAAATTTTCCAGAAATGGGCACTATCTGGCCTGCTTAGTCTTAGTAAGCCTGCAATGTGCATTAGCCGAAGAAAGCAACCCTCCGCGGTAGACGATCGTTTCTTTGAGGGCTTCAGGCAATTGTAGAAACCGAGAATTGGATGCCCAATCATGGATTACATAAATCACAAGGGGAGCATTTCTCAGCTAGTAGCGGAATAGTACAAGTGCGTGAATGAACATTGTAAGGGTGACTGGGAAATTGGTGTAAACTACTAGTGAAGAATGAAGGGAAGTTGAAGTTTGTGAATGCTACATATTTCCTATTGGTTTCTGAGTTTTTTTCACATAATATGAGAAAAAGATTGTTGTAAGATAAATATGAAATATATTCTACAATGTGGTACAATGTTCAATCTCACTTCTGTGAGGCTTACATTTTTGTTCATTGATTCCTCAGCCTTTCTTTTGGCACAGCCTATAGATCTGGCTTATAAGTACAGTATTTCAGGATTTTGGAGTCAATTAAGTTTACATATTGAATTCATTAACTCATTTTCTTGATCCATCAACTTTTGTAGAAATTCGATGAATATTTCTTTCAAACTGATTTTATTTGGCCTGCTATTTCTATTTTCATTTTTTGCGCTTTCCCTCTGACCCTTTTAAACTCCAAAATTGATACATTGATCGATGGCGGGCCGCTTAGCGCAGTTGGTTGGGGCGTCGCAACTTCAGCTTGCTGTCGTTTAAGTGGTCGTGGGTTCGAATCCCGCTCCACCATCAGTCATTTATGTGTAATCATTCACCTCATTATCCACGCACAAGTCTCAGACTCATGTCGGGCATCATCAGCAATCAAAAAAAAACTTCAGTCATCCCATTGTGTTAATAAATTTTCCAACTACTCATGAAACGTGGAATTATGTCCTCAAAAACTGGGTTTTTTATTCTCGAAATAAGAAATTTTTTTTTCAAAATTCAAAATTCTTTATTGCCAAACTCTTGTAAATAACAATCAATCACACACAATTAATACATATTATCAAATTTGAATTTCTTAATCCTCTTCATTGTTCCGTATAAGATTTTTTCAAGTTAGAAACAATGAAGCCGAGGTAAAAAACCTATATAAGGAATGGATTAGTTCCCAAAGAGGAAATTGAGTTGATTTATCCAGTTTCATGATTCATTAATAGGCAAAGACATTTTAATCGTCGTTTTTATTCATTTCTGCTAGTAGACTACATTTTTGATAATGAATTGCAATATATACTTCAATAATTAATCTAGATTTGAATAAAATTGTAATGATGAAAATTAATGATTTTTTATCAAAAATAGTCATGGAAATTAATGATAGTTTATAAATTAATATCATATTATCAATGATCAATATTATAGAATAATCATAGAATCATTATTATTAATGATCAATACCATTAACCCTTCATAAAGGTCGACATCAGTCACGACGCGTCTCAGTTCCGAGCTATCCGCCTCGTCACAGTCATAAAATATATTCTCACAAGTTAGTTTGAAGAGAATGACAATTGAACAAACTGACAACTATACATAAACAGAATTTATTAATTTCTAATTCCTTTAAGTGCTATTAGTTTATACTGAAGACTTCCGCAATGGCGGATATTGACAACAGTATTGAATAGCTGATGGAAATCGATGAATGCTACTGTACAAAAATATCAGTCACCACCGGGAATCGAACCACGGACCTCCCAATTGCCGGTAGGGCGCCTTAACCACTAGACCATGGAGACCTTTCTTGATATTTTTGTACAGTAGCATTCATCGATTTACATCAGCTATTCAATACTGTTGTCAATATCCGCCATTGCGGAAGTCTTCAGTATAAACTAATAGCACTTAAAGGAATTAGAAATTAATAAATTCTGTTTAAATATATTCATTTCTGAGTTCCGGTTACGCTATCTACACTCGTCCAGTGGCGACCCGTCAGGTGTCTGATTGTTACCGTGACTAAACTGTGACGGAACTGTGACTGTGACGCGCCGTAACTGTGTGTGAATCGGCCTATGGTGGTGTGAATAAAGTTTAGTCAGCTGAGAGCTAATTTAACCTAATTTAACCTAATTTTTGACTCGCCGCTTGGGATTCTTGTTATTATTTGATGTGAATAAAAATTGAGTCATTACAGCTGTTTCTCTCGTCTTCCTATCGGACTCCCGTCGACTCAACAGATCAACAGTCGACTCCAGTCAATCAATAGAGTCCACTTAACTTAATGTTCTCAACTTTTTTCACACCAACCATTTAAAGAGCTGAAAATTCATCAATTTATTGCGAAATAGAGATAGGCTACAGTATTGAAAAATAGACATCATCTGCGCCCCAGACACGGTTCAAGAGTTGCTTGGATTGACCTATTTCGACCACGTTGACATTTTATCGGTGAGTGATCTTTCGGCCACCCTCCTCCCCCCACACATTTACAATCGTCGCAGCTGCCTCGAAAAGAATTCGGCCGTCAAACGAACGGACGATACGCTGACGATTCGCTCACGATACGCCCGAGGCATCAATGATGGTTATTATTGGTGAGCGCTGAACGCAGCAACAATACAGTGTTGAACCGTAATACTGTACTGTAGGAATAATAATGTAATGAAAAGAGGGCGATTCGATCTTGGAGGAGTGGTGGAGGTGTAGAGGAGGTGTAGAGGAGGAGTAGAGGAGGACTAGAGGAGGTAGAGTACTGTACTTGAGTCCTGCAGTCACTGACATTGTCTGCAACAGCGGGGGGCATTGTGTTGTCTGTCATTGTGTATTAGGGGGGGGATAGGGGACAGCGGTCCCTTTTTAACAACAATCTCTTCTTCTACTTCTTCTTCTTTGTTTTCTTCTTCTTCTTCTTCTTCTTCTTCTTCTTCTACTTCTTACTCTTCTCCGTCTTCTTATTCATCTCCGTCTTCTTCTTCTTTTTCCTTTTTCTTCTTCTTATTTTCCTTCTATTTCTCGTTCCCCTTTACAATATATTTCTTCTTTTCTGTCTTCTGTCCTTCTGTCATATCTCTTCATCTATTTCTACTCCTCCTCGGTCTTTTTCTTATTATACCTCCTCTCATTTTCTTCTTCCCCTTTTTCTCCTCCTTCTTGATCACCTTATTCTATCACCTTCCATTTAATTCTTCTTTTTTTTAGTCCTCTCTCTTCCCCTCCTTCTTCCTCCTTTACGCATTTTCTTTACTTTCTTTTTCTATTTTTCCTCCTTCTTCGTTTTCTACTTCTCCTTTTACCAGTGCTTCTCATCCATTTCTTCCCTCTCTATTAGTCTTCTTCTTCTTCTACTTCTTCTTCTTCTTCTTCTTCTTCTTCTTCTTCTTCTTCTTCTTCGTCTCCTTCTCCCTCTTCTTCTCCTTTTTCTTCTCCTTCTCCTTCTCCTTCACCTTCTCCTTCTCCTTCTCTTTCTCCTTCTAGTACTTCTTTCTACTCAATCTTTTTATTTCCCTCTTCTTCTCCATCCTATTAATCTTTATCGCATCCTTCTCTTCTTTCTTCTTTTTCTCCTTTTACTTTTCTATTTTTCCTCTCTTCAACCCTTTTTCCACCTCATTCCTCTTATTCATCTTTTCTGCTTCTTATTTTTCTTTGTCTCTTTCTATTCCTTCTCGCTATTCATCTTCATCCTTATTTTCCTTTTTTTCTTTTCTCATTCCTTTTTTTTCTCCCTCCTTCCTCTTTTAGTCCTCCTCTCTTTCTTTTTTCCTTCCATTCTTTTCCCCTTCCATTTCCCTTTCTTTTTCTTTCTCTCATTCTTCTTTTTTATCTTGCTTTTTCTTCGTAGCATAATATCAACATGCGTGGGTGGCTGTGTAGCCTACCTTCTTTCCTTACAGTAATTTGCTACGACCTTCTACTTCTCCTCCTCCTTCTTCTCCTCCTCCTCCTGCTCCTCCTCCTCCTCACCATCCTCCTTCATTAGAATAACTCCTCCTCTTTCACCTCCTCTTCATTCACCTCCTTCTTCTCCTCCTCCTCCTCCTCCTCCTCCTCCTCCTCCTCCTCCTCACCATCCTTCTCCATTAGAATAACTGTCAGACATTCATACAGCAACCATCGAGTTTGACACATTCACAAATACTAATAATTATTCTCCGTCTCAGCTTCGTTCTGTTGTATAAAAATCATAATTTTGACAACGACAATGGTCTTGCACTTGTGAGTTCGGTTTCTCAATGTCTCAATGTGGGTTCGCTTTAGCATTGAAGCCAATAATATAATATGGACACCAAAGTCTCCGTGAAAATATTGTAAAAACATAGATAGAAGAGTACAGTAAAATACCGTTAGATTACGAATGATAAACTAAAATTTAAAAATTTATAGAATTCCATTAGTTGAGCCTCGATTACATTGGACTAGTTAACTAGATAAGTCTATTTGTGAGATAGGAGCGAAGTAGACAGACTTCCAACTTTTTCCGTCGATAGTTGGTCAGTAAACACGATGGGTTCACGTAATTTCTAAACATTGGGCGAGTTCACAATCAGATTGTAATTTCACCGGCGAATATCCTGTAATCTTGATCAATGTAATCAACGATTTGTTTGAATTTTCTGTTGATAACATGTATTTGGTTTTTTCTCTTCCATTGCTAACTTTTGAATCTAGTGCCTTACATTGTCTCTTCATTTGACATACTCTATACTAGTCTATCTCGTCTATCTCTCAAGCAGCCCCTCTCTTTCTTAGACTTACACACGACTTCCCACCCACAACCATGAGAAAGAGACATTCACTAATTGGGATGAATTGCAAAGCAGGAAGCAGGTGTGTAAGAGAGATAAAGGATTAGCGTCGCATAACTTCCGGTCGACAAAGTGAATTCACCGACAGAATTCATTGCATGTGAATGTGCCTGTCCATACGTATTTCTCATATTTCCACTTCATAATAACTGAATTATTGAGGATGAATATTTGATGGAAACCTGATAACAATGGAATGTACACCTTCTGTGAGCACACCATGCTTCAAAATAACCTTTTTTTATTGCTGATGATGCCCACATGAGTTCGAGGCTTGTGCGTGGGTGATGAGGTGAATGATTACACATAAATGCCTAACGGTGGAGCGGGATTTGAACCCACGACCGCTTAAACGACAGCAAGCTGAAGTTGCGACGCCCCAACCAACTGCGCCAAGCAGCCCGCCTAAAAGAACATCAAAAGCATGAGTCATAGCAAACTAGAAAAATCATAAATATTCCGTCTTTGTAATTACTGCAAGATTTCTGCAAAATTACTGTAATTACTGTAGTTACTGCCAAACAACAAGCTGAAGTTGCGACGCTCCAACCAACTGCGCTAAGCGGCCCGCCTTACAATATTTCTACCTTGGTTGAGATTGAAAATCATCTAGGCGGTGATTATTTTATGACATATGTTTTATAATAACTAAATATCTAACAGAATATCTATCAAAAGACTCTGTTCTCTGCTGTAAAATCACTTCCCGGTGGTTCGGAACCTACCTAAAACTGTAGGTCCAACTCATCACCCAATTTATTACCCACGCACAGGTCTCAGACCTATGTGGGATTCATCCTCCGAAAAAAAACTTTTGAAGTAGCCTACCGTAGATTAGGATACTACTATACAGAACAATCGATCATAGAATTGAAAAGTTGAGTAGTAAAGGTTATTAAGGTATATAAGGTATATAAGTTATAAGTAACAGAGTTAAGAGGAGTAAGAGTGAAGATGAGCTAACTAGATATATAGTACTGTAACTGTAGTTATATTATAGTGTAAAATAATTTGAATTATCTTTAATAACAATAATAAATACTAGAGGAAAATGAGTGTTGAGAAATTAAGTGGATGAGAATCTGAAAAAAGTCATATAAGTGAGAACAAGATAAAAAATGTGATAAAATACCTGACGGTTTAAAAGAATTGAATAAATAGTAAGATTAGTACGTCATAGTTTATCAAAAGATTATTTTTTTAAAAGAATTGCGATAGGAAAAACAGGAGTGAAAAGCCAGTGGAGGAGAATTGATCCCATTTACATCTATGTTTTAGTCCTACTAAATTCAACCAAAATACAAAAATATCGAGCGTTCATATAAATTATTGTAATCCGTTGCCTTTGTTTATTTGTGGTCTAATAACTCTGAATACTACTCTACTTTTATCTTGAGGAATGCTCAGCTGGAAATGTCAAGGATCATTCCTGATTGGTTCTTAATTGAAAAATTATAGTCTCAATGCGTTTACTCACGATTTGTCAAGACTGGACTGCAATACAGTGACTATAAAAACAGTATAGTGAATATATAAACTGTATGAACACTATCACAAACAGAATATTAGTCTTAGATGAAATTCACAAGAAGTTTTAGAATTTTCATTAGTTTTAAGATATTGTTATATGTTTGGGAAGTAATAGCCGTGAGCTGTAGCAGGTATCTGTTCAATCAAATAGGGATAAGCTGCGTTCTCCTGGGCACTCTTTGTAAGCGTGACCGATTTGATTGGCCAGCAAAAAATACACTGTTCTCTGCTGTAAAATCACTTCCCGTTGGTTCGGAGACCACCTAAAACTGTAGATCCAGCTCATCAATCACCATCATCCAACTCATTGCTCACGCACAAGTCTTAGACCTATGTGGGCTTCATCCTCCGAGAAAAAAAATATCAGTGTTATAACATAGACAAAGTTATAAATCCTTGTATAACATTAGAGGATTGTAGGATATAGCATAAGCTTGGTGAAAGAATGGTAAGGTTCGGGTCACATGGACGATCTAATCGCTCGCCGACAGTCACTTGAAACTTTTGAAAACCTGTAAGTTTAAATTATTCTGACTCCACGAGCGATTCGTTCTCCACAATTTTTAACAATCAAAAAACATTCTTGACTGTGACTACGGATCTTTCGCGTAGTCGAGCCCTTCAGTTTTAGCGTCAACTGACAACAACGAGTCGTATGTGTAGCGGGACCCTACAGTGTGTTGTCGACAAGAGATGCTTGAGTAGGCCAGGCTCAATTTCATTCACCATACCAGTCTAATTGAACCATGAGAATGAAGAGGAGATTATAAGATGAGAGGAGGAAAGGGGAGGGGCGAGCATCTATTGTAGCCACTTACGCAGTTGACGGTTGTTATTTAATTCAACTGTCTTGCTGCTTGTTACGATGAGAATGGTCCGCTTCTGATAACTTATGCCAAAGAAAGTGGAATTTGAATGCTATTTGAATATTGCTTCACTTTGAATGCGGATTTTCCTATTTTTATTTTAAAATAATTTGAATTATAACCAGATGAGGTTGATAGTTCATTAGGTTTTTATACTAGGGCTGGAGAACTCGCTTGCAAACTAATTTTAGAAAGGGAAATTAATTTGGGAAGCTTATCATCGTAGGGGAAGGTAGTAACGAAAAACGACTGTTTTGAAGATACTGATTTAGATAAAATTCACAATACATCTATCGCTTGAAGTTCAAGTTCATCGTTGCTCTGATACACAGATTAATTTTCCACAGAAAAGACGTACCGTACTCATATACCTATATATCAGGGCAATGAAATTAGTGTATCTATAGAGGAGATATATTTCCACATGAAAAACAGCTGTTATATATCCATATATCAGGGCAATGAAATTAGTATATCACTAATATAATTATATGAAATAGTATATATTAAATATATATATATCGTTTTGTCTTATTTTTTTAATGATTTATTGTACTTATTATACTAATCTAATATCAAAACTGGCACTGTATTTCTATTCAAATTATTATTTTTACTCACTGATATGGAAGAGATGCATTTCACTTTTAAAAAGAAGCTTTATCATGCGAAATGCATCCCTCCCATACAGGGAGTAAAAATCATAATTTAAATAGAAATACAGTGTCAGATTTGATTTTAGATTGTTCATCAAGTATTTCGTCATGGAAAACTTCGCAGATTATTATATTATTTGATTTTTGTAAACAGGCGTCTGCTGGAAAACTTTATAAGGTTTAGCGGGACCTATATTTGTATGTTTTGTTTAAAACAGCTGTTTATATATCCAAATATCAGTACAATGAAATTAGTATATGACCTGATAGAGATTCTATAAAAAGCCTGATCGCATTTATTCAACATCAGTGATAAAATAGTAGAAAAAATGTGTCCTACCGACACAAACCAAAAATATAATAAATGTGAAAGATATTGAAGGTCAATAGTTCAATCAATGTCAAGGAAACTAAAAATCAACCGATACAACATTCTTATGCAGAAAAAGGGGTAATTATGTACATGTTTATCTCATTATATAATGTATATGAAAAAGTAAGAAAATTAGTCACATGTGAATTATCTTGGATTTCTATCAAAATAAACTCCGCGAATTAAATAAATTATGGAGATCTTACTTACGTACGTGCTCCTTTCTGCCTAAAACATCTGTCGTACAACGCAGCTCAGTAGACCTTTTCACGTGAAGGACGCGATGTCAATGTCAAAATATTTCCCAAACCAACGAAAGTTTTACCTGTGTGACAAGGTCATTGCGTAAGAAGGTGTGGACACGGTCTTTTTTCTATTTAGAGGACTTTAGGTGAATGAATGCTTTGTATGTAAACTATTATGTGTGTTGACCTTTGTTTTGACATGGTTTGTTTGAGGGCTATCTTTTTGTCAATCTTTGCATGGTGCATCACGTTCGCTTTCTGCCTAGAAACTGTGTTTATTTTCATTTTTATTCAACCTTCATTCGCGAGAGAAGTTTTTTGCTTGTTTTGTTGCAATGACATAACTTGAGGACTGTGTCGAAAATAGAGACAAAACAGAAAGTGGGGCACAAAAGTGGGCTTTTGGGTCATAGTCTACTAGTCTAATTTGAAGAATGCTACAGAATTTCTACAGCTTTAGTTTTATTATAGTCCCCCACATAAGTAAATAGTGATATCTGTTTTTTAGCTGTTAGCTATGAGGAAAAATACAATACCAATATAAAGTTATTACAAGAAATTACTTTCGAATTTCCTCTGTCCCAAAATATCAAATTTTGTTTTCATTAATGTTCTGTATTTAGCAAATGTACAATTATTATTACAACTTTTTCCAATAGAATACAACTCTGTAAAATTATTCTTGTCCACTCTATCAAAAACATAGCCCTTGCTTGAAAGGTATCGCCAATAATATTGCTGTAGACTGTGAGAACAGAATCAATGATTTTGACATGTTAGAATAAAAAAGAGAAATCCGGTAACCTTTGTTATCCATAATGTGAAAACATTATTAAATCAACAGTTCTTCAACACATACATCATAGTACATAACGTATGACTTTATGTCTTTTAAAGATTCAATATTTATATAAGGTGTAACATGAAATGTATAATAATAACTTGTAAATTTAAAATTTTAGGAACAGAAAAACACCGTTAAGGGTAATGTAATTTGTCGAATTGGCATTTTAGAGTTTTAGAGAATATCAACTTGTAACTCTTGTAACACAAGAATTTTATATTCATGAATTGAGAAAAATGAATTAAAATAGTTTTCAGGTCAATTTTTTCCTTGAAAATATTTACAATGAACTTCATATTGATGAAGTCTAAAAGTAAGATAATAATAATAATCCATCAAAACCCCGTAGAGTGATATTCCTAACAATATTCATGAAACACAAAAGGAATACACTCCATGATTCAATGGAATTGACTCTTATTTCAATTCTACCCGATTAGACATATAAACAATGAAACAGCTGCACAAGTTGATTTTGAAGGACTGGGCCTCACAAGTTGCCATGTACACTGGTTATTTTTTCAAGTTTACGTTCCAGTGCAAATGTTTACCAGAATGTCCCTCACGAGTCTGACAAGTGGAGATCTCCTTTTATTTATCCATCAGCTATCTCTATCTCTATCTTGGAAATAACACACCCGGTTAAGCTGTCATCCATCTGGGGTTGATCTTGCTTTGTTTAGAAGAGAAAGAAAAAAACAGCAGAAATGTGATCCAATTGCACAAAAAACATTATCGAATGTGCTGGAAGACGTTTTAATTAATAAAAAAAATTAGGCTTGGGACTGTAAACGAATTCAAATATAAGTATAAAACCAATAAGTATAAGTATAAGTCCAACAGATCATAAGAAACTTGGGTATATTTTCTTTTATATATATTATTATTTCTGTTTGTTTTATTGTACATTATGTATGATTTTTGGCAATAAAAAAGTGACACATTTTTATTCTCACTTTTTTGATAAGCGTCCGTTCTTTTGGAAGAAATAAAAAACATGAGATTCGGTTTCTACTGTAAAAATGTTTATTGCACTCTTAAAAACCGCTTTAAATATTACAAATATACATTGCCTTTAAAGCTCTCTAGTTTCAATTCTTGATAATAACATGTTAAAGATGGTCAAATTTGTTCAAGGTTATTGACCCATACTTACTTTAAAACTTAAAAAATAAAATTTTCATGAAGAACTAATTTTGATTGATTTCTGTAAATTATAGTATGACAATGTAGGTGACAAAGAAAATAAAAACACTTGTTTTTATCGCTTCATGGCCCGTGCGCCCCGCCCCTGACATAGGATTCTAACAGAGCAGTTTGATCAAAGGTTGTCTCTTATCATAACTGACTAATAGACTTTCCTGATTAGTTGGAAAACTGATATTTCTAAATGATGATCTAATTATTATTTCATCTCAGGAATGACACCATTTTGTAATAATTATTTGACACACTTAGGTCAAGGTCACTCTTGAAGTTAGTCTCGGTAGACTAAGGACTAACCGACGTTAACTGGATTTTAAATTAACCGTCGTTAAATTGGATTTTAGGCCGAGCAGTGTGCTGTAGGCTTCTTGAAAATAACTGTTTTTGAAGTAGATTTACTAGTTGCATCACTAGCTGCTATGAATTATATGAATAAACAAGTTCCGATTTTCACCTGGAGTCTTCGTGCCCAGGACGGTATAGTAAGTGTAGTATAGTTACTATAGTAAATAGAGTTACCAAACAGTCCTGCTTCGTACCAGCATCCTCTATGAAACAAAATCGTACCTAATGACCTTGAGAGTTACCTGCCAGTTTATTTACATTGAATAGTAGTTGCTTCTTCTATTTTCTTTGTCTGTTGCACATGATCTCATAGCCATAGCTGTCTACCTCCACATCTCTAATTATGATAATTTTCTCAAGCTACTCGCATAAATCATATTCCTTACCAGATTGTAATCAAGTATATTTGCTTTCGTGTTTCAGGTTTGGTAGCATCAGTTTGATGTAACATGTGACTTATTAATTTCAATACATTTGAGCATGTTAGGCAGTTACAGTTAGGCATTTAAGTCTGTCCGCGACAGTAATCAAATCGCGCGTTTCAATTACCTGCCGCTCAATATTAAAACGCTCAACGGCAAAAAACGCGTGACATAAAAGACACACTCGATTCAATAGTAATTAAATCGCTGCGTTTATTGTCACGCGACAGGAAATGCGATGCATAAAACGGACTTTAGGCAGGGCAACTCCTATTAGTGTTCATAGATTATACTCGTATTGCATATCATGAAGAGAAGTTGATGAAAAATTGTTTCAATTATTTATCGAACAGCTCATTTTCTGCTATATAATTATAAATATTGATGTTATATCACTAAAATAATGCTGGTAACACTTTAAATTAACAGGACACAAATTAATTACTAACTATGAATAGGCCAATAAATAAAACTAACTTCCTATATTAATTTATAAATTGAAAAAAAAAATTAGGATAATGTGTAAAAGCGTATGCTGACACATTATTTGCTGCGCACATTATTTGCATCGATTGCTGCCAATCGATAATTTTAAACAACCATCCAATAAACTGTCCAATGAAGTAAAAGTAAAACGAAATGTCTAAAAACAGTTAAACACTCAATAAATAAATGAAACACTTACAAAGCACAGTCTGTTATGGTTTTTGATAATCCCAATAATAGCACTGAGTATTGCCAAAGAATTTACCACATAAACTGATCAGGAGCACTCGATATGCATAAACATAATGTCCATAAACTGTCACTAAACTAGGACTTGATATGAACGTTGTGAAGAGCAAATGACGACTGACAACTGTTTACGAGGACTACTCCTTTTTGTGTTTAAAAGTAAATTCTGGAAGCTATTAACTTAGTGAAGAGAGCAGTTTTGGACTTGAGCCTGTTGCTCCTTCACATTCATTGTAATTTTGTCACAATAAATAAATAAACTATTACTATAATCTGGAAGATTCTGGCGAGTTGTTGAAAACACTGGAACTAAACCTGAGTAATAGGAGTAAATAGAGAAACATTCAAGGAGAGAGAAGAAACAAGTGTCAAATTACAAGCTCAGCACGTGTCATCACGTGCTTATTCTCTCTCTCTCTCGCGTTCCTTACAATATACTGCTATCTTATATATTGCTATAAATAACTTAAATTTGAGAAAAGTAGGTAAGGTAACTTAGAAAATCAAATAAATTACCACACTTGAAGAATTCATGGAAGTATACTGTGAAAAAATGTGGAATCTTCTTTAAAAGTACATTGTACAAAAATTTATTATTATTGTCCATTTATTAAACACATCATTTAGCAAGTGCTAAATGATATTCATATTGTTTAATTAAAGCATATTGTTTAAATGAGTTAAGCGTCTTCCTTAACTCATTTTTATTGCGGATGATGCCCACATGAGTCTGGAGACTAGTGCGTGGGTAATGAGGTGAATGGGTGAATGATGAGAAACATCCATGGCTGACTGAGATTCGAATCCAAGGCTGCAGGAACGATGCCAGCCAGAGCCTTATCTTATCACAGACAAGCTCTCCAACCAATTGCGCTTCCTTAGTCACCAATTCCAATTTCTTGTGCAGTACTTGTTTATTATGCTTTAATGGTGTTTGAGTTTAACACATAGAACTTTGCATACGTAGTAGCCTACTAATAGATATTTATAGAGTTAATAGTTCTAATTGATCTTATAGTGCGTATATGCCTAATTATTATAGTGCTTAGATTTCCCATGCTCTCATACTTTCAAAGTACTTTTATTTTTTCAAGTAATGATAAATTCCAAAGTATTCTCTGTTATGCCAAATTCATGAGAACATAATGACAACTTTGTAATAATGAATAATAAACACATCAAATCTTTGTTTCTCAACTCATATCACGGATTAAGTGAGCCGGCTGCGCCCTAACTTCACTCTCCAAGGAAAATTCACTCTCCATTCTATTCTATTTTAATCTGCATCAATAAACAATTTACGCTTGAACTATCACTTGGAATAATTATAGCTCTACTTATTAATTTTAAATCTGAGACAGTTTGAGGTGTTGTGAAATTTACAATAATTAATAAAACACCTTAAATTGAGAATTTGCAAAAAATATTGTATATTCTGATTTTGAGTATTTCATCAAATATTTCTGCTTTCGAATCTTATATAACACCCTACAAAATACTTGCATAATCATAGTTCTTCTTGGTTAATCATAGTTCTACCATAGATCTTGATGGTTCTACTGAATATTTCCAAACCTGAGACAGTTTGAGGTGTTGTGAAATTTTCAGCAATTAATAAAATACTTCAAAAAGATCGAGAATTTAAAAAAATCATCTTGAGGTTTTCGATCAAATATTCTGCATTAGAATCTTGTACAAAATCCTTCATAGTTGGTGAAAAAATATGTGGATCGGAAAGCAGTGTGGAAAGGAAAGGCGAGCTAGGATAGATTAAATGAGACCCACCCATGGGAGTTGGGAAAGGGGTGTGGAAGGGTGTTCGAATCAGGAAGCGAATGCCAAGGGGGTGCAGGGTGATGAGGGTCAGTTTCTACACGAATGTGTGTCTGTTGTATCCGGTTTTGAGGAAAATGAGGGCTGAAAGGGGTAGAAGGTCATAACTCAGCACTGGTTTGTCGTGTCCACTGTTTCGGATAGAGTTCGTCAGCGTGTGTGTGCGCGCATGTGCGTCTGTGTGTGTGAGTGGCTAGTTTTTAAACATGGAATAGCGACGGCAGACCAAAACTTCCATTCTCGAGTACACGCATCGCAAGAGTTGAAATCCCTACCAAAACATACATCATAATCATTGTCACCGAGTCTGGCCTTTTGGCAAAAATTTTAATTGATGTGATTAAGCCCCGCTTGTGCCCTTGCGCGTCGCCCCGTCGCCAACCGAAATTAACTCTGACTCACTTAACTCGGTCTCATGTCTTGTTTTGACCGTATAACAAACATTGGGGTCGCCCACCCATCGCCTATAGGAGTCAAAATAGTACAATAATTCAATATCCAATAGTGATTACGAACAGAAGAAACATTAGGAAACCTTACCTTCATCCATCTATATTTAATTACTTAGACAGACAATAAACAATCAACTATTAATAAAATTAGTAGAACTGGTGTTGACATTGTGAAATCTCTCCATAATTGAAAAAAAAAAGTTGTCAAATTTTACTACACTAACAATTGGAGTCACAGTACCATGGTTTCAACAGGTAATCATTTCAAGAGACCTCCTGCTTCTTCAGTACAGCCGAAGATGTGTTAGTAGAACAGGAAAACATGATCATATGACTCAAATTGTTAGTGTAGTGAAATTTGACAATTTCTGTTTTGTTTCAATTATGGAGAGATTTCACAATATCAACACCACTACTAATTTTATTAATAGTTTATTGTTTATTGTCTGTAAGTAATGAAATATAGAAGGATAAGGTGGTGAAGGTAAGGTTTCCTAATGTAATCAACTATTACCTCATTTTGCTAACTATTTCTTTTCCCTTACTTTTTCTTCCTTTCTATCCTTTTATTATTTTATCTTCGTATCTTTTTTCGTTTTTCCTTGTTTTGCCTTATCAAGAACTCACTTTGCTTACGAACTTTATAGTCAACTATCCAGTATCACCTTGTTTCAGACATATTATCAGTTCTTGGTCCTAAACTTCTGTTAACCTACAGAATGAAGAACCACTTTCTCAAAGGAAATCTACCGATAATGTTTCTGTTAATTTTTTATGTATATTCTAGTACCACCTAGTCAAATATAATAGAATATGATTCCATCCTTAATCCTATTATTATTATTATTTCATCTTCTTTTTCTACATTGTTTCAATTTTTTCTTCTTGATCATGTTTCCGTCCTTCATCCTCGTCTCCTCTGCTCATTTTTTATTGTCTTCCTTTTTCTGCATTCTTATAATACTACAATGAATTAGTATTTAATATTACTCAACTAGTATTCAATTTTACATCAACTGGTATTTTGTTTTACTAGCATTTTATTTCAACCAGTTTTTTTTATTTTCTCAATTTCTTTTATCGAATATTTCTTGTCAGGAGGCATACCTGTATATTCACATGTTGCTTCCATATACATTATAAATAAATTAATAAATTTATATATTTATAAATATATAAATTTATAAATTAATTAACTAATCAGATAGAATTCATCGGGTTTAAATGTTCTACTTACTACCGTATTTTCCGATCACATTCAACGAAATCATAGTCTCTATTTGGCGTGATATTAGATAAGAGCTTTGTGGAAATAAATATATTTATTATCTCATTATATATTCTCTTATTTTTCAATTATCACTCCAACGTATTCGACATATATAAATACCATACGATATTCGACATATTAAAAATCGGTAAGTTTTGTATTAAGTTTTAATCGATAGGTACAGTTTAATTTCAGTTAGATCGGATCACGTTCTCGTAGGATTTTCCGTTGAATCGCGAGTTCCTCTGAGTGCTGGCAATTACACTCAACCAGTCCAGCACAGCCATCGTCATGTGCCTCAATAAATAACCTCCACTTACTCCATTGTCAGATGCTATCAGCAGTTGGGTTCGCTCAATCTTTCACTCACTCATTAGCTCTTTCCCACTCCTTTTCCTTCTTTATCCTTCACTTTTCATTCTTTATTTTTCAATTTTCTCTTTTGTCTCCCTTTGGCAATAGGCCTACTTTGTTTTCAAAAACTTACTGTTAGTCTTCTTCTTTTTCCTCTTCTTCTTTTTTCTTTTTATTCTTGTCCTTTTTCTTCTTCTTTTCCATTTTTTTCTTAACTTTTCACTTCTTATGCATGAGGTTCAGACTAAATATCTCAACAAAGTAGGAAGACGAAATAATTGGTTTCTAAGCGTCATAAATGGAACGTAGATTGTTATGAACCATTCATTAATCGAATCCAAGGTGCTAATTTTACAAAACTTCTAAATAATCATTAAATTCACTGGTAGGATAATAAAAGAATAGAATAAAATGTAAAAATAAAGCCGCGTCTTCACCAACCGAAAAAGCTTGGCGAACAGTGTTCGCTGGAATTATCTGATGTCACCGAACATTGTTTGGTGTTGGTTTGGTGCAGAGAGTATAGAATAAGAACTTATGAATTTACTTCTATTCTCTCTGGTTTGGTGTGGACGCCTTCTCGAAGGGAACGGGGAATTGGCTCGAACATTATGATCGGTATGATGGAGGTAGTGGCGGGAACCTGTTGTTGGTCGTCACTGTTCGTTCACAGACCGAACATTCCAATTGAACTCACGAACATGTTCGGTGACCCATTTTATTCATGTTTGTCCATTTTTTGTGTTCGCCAACAATGTTCGGCAGACATGTTCGGAGACGCGGCTTAAGAGAAAACACACAAATGAGGAAGCCGACTAAAGATAATGAATTAAATACGAGATAATGCGGAGATTCCAATTCCCGATATCATGCTGTACCTGTATATCTATATTTCTGCACCATCCTACTATAGTTATATTATATTGTTATATCTATACTATACTATGGTATAGTTAGTCTATAACATCAAACATCACACTTTTAACTAACGTAAAAGGTGACGATGTACAGTATAATGAGATTTCACTATAGATATAACAAGTTTCGTACTATAATAACCCTTGTGACAGTAGAGTCGAACTAGTGAGGGAGGGAATCCCCTTGATATAGGTATAGTAACCCGGTATATATAGATATAGTATATATAGGTGTTGTGTATCGGCAGGGGTACCAGGAGCAGCGAGAAATGAGCTATAGCCTATCTAATTGACTCCCCGGCATAATTAAACACGCCTGCTGCATCCAATTATTTCAGTGGAATTTCATGTCCGTTACTCCCTACCTACGACAGTATAGAAGGCTATGAAGTGGCAAATGTTAGCTTTGTGGAAATCATAATGTTTTTCTGCCGACAAAAACTACCGTTATTGTTTGTTTATATTTTAATGAGGGTTGCATAGTTTGAAGTAGCCTTTTAACGTACATTGTTCATAGATCTTCTATTATTTCTTAGTTGATGAAGTGTTGGACTTACCTTTGAGCTCATGTTTTTGTAGATTACGTCTTGGAGACTCCAGTTAAGGATTATAAGACAAGTCAGATCAACAATTATACTCTTATATACTAGTTACCATAATTACTTTATCAATTAGTTGGGGTGTGGCTTTATTTTGATGTGAAAGGAACTCTTGTACACTATAGAAAGCTTTATCAACTAAATATTTTTCAAATTGTTTTGTAAATATTTCCATATTTTCAATACTCTTTAAGAACTGCGGTAGCTTGTTGTAGAGTTTCCTAACTATATAACTAGGTTTTTGTTTGAATAAGCTACTATTGTGACTCACCAAGTGATAATCTCCTCGGCTTCTTGTATTATAATCGTTTACGTCAAGATTTTGGTTAATATTATTCGTTTTTACATATAAAGTAGCTTCATACACATATAAGCAGGGTCGTGTAGGAGACTAAGTCTCTTGATCAACGGCCTACATGAATCTAATAAAAAACGAACGAATAAACGAATCAATACGTATATGACCCGTCTAGACCTAGACACTGAGTGCCAGAGAGCACAATATAATGTTTTGTTTCACTTGTAGCCTAAATTTGTTTCATAAGGAGGCTCAATCTTGTATTATTGTTGTAGTAAAAAGAAAGAGAGTTTTATTAAGCAATTACAGTATTGAGGTAGAGGCTCCATACTTGAAATGAAAAAACAAATGATTTAATCTCTATCAGTTTGAATTTTATTCAAGAACTATTTGTTTTTCCATTATGGAGGCAATGGGATAAATTAATAAGAACACACACAAGAAAGTCAATATTGGAGTTTTTATTTGTAACTTCATTTATTTGTAGATTTTTTTGTACAACTCGTCTACTATTATTAAGGTTACTACTACTGAGGTTACAAATCAATTTCAAATCTTTTGTAGTCTACGTTTTAAGAATCAAGGATTCCAGGGGCCTGTTGCATGAATGACAACTGATTACTGGTATTACAAGCTTGTATTTGCTCATGCAATAAGCCCCAGTTATGGAGTATTAATAAGACAAGTAAGTTGAAAGCTATAATGCTACTAATACCCAGACTATACACCAGACACTATAGATACTTTCAAATTTATCTGAAAGATAATAATAATTCGTTTTGCTAACTGGATGAACTGAGCATATGAGCCTCACTTGAATTAAAAGTCTGTGTCAAAGTTTAACAGGAGATAAATCCTGTCAAGCCCTCAAATTGTCAGAGCTGTAACTTAAGATTCTGCTTTACCTTCAACGAAGCGAATCTACCTCACATACGCCTTCATAATCCTATTGAGATTTGATATGGGTACAGCAGAAATTTTCAAAAATGGCCGGCTTGTCGTTGTAATATATGTTTTGATAGGTATCCTCCACATTCGCCGTAGTTTTCAATTTTTTAATCCATTTTCATTATTAAGCCATGAAATCAGGACGAATCTGAAAACGAAAACAATATGAATGTAAATGTCTATCCACATTCTTAGATAGCAAGATGTTTTATATTCTCATATGAAAGAATTTCATATAATTAAAATAATTTTGTGAATGTATTAAGCTATAGTTAAATTTATTGGAGAAAAACTGGATAGCATACGCTATAACAATAGTTATTGAAACAGAAGGAAAACTCAAACTTGAACCAATTTGGCAGTTACTGTTGGATATCTGATTATTTGCTTATGACCTATTGCATGACTTAACCAATTAGAACTAGCCAACCCCCCCCCCCCCCCCCAAAAATTGACCTAATCGTAACAGTTGATTACACATCGTGTTCCTAATCTCAAAATCTTGCAAATTATATCTTGAATGAAAAATTGTTTGAATTGAAACTTTTAGCATTGCAATCAACTTCCAAATCAAGATTAATGTGTTTTACCAAGCTTGATCAAACAATAAACGTTTCATAGTTACATTCTGCCTTTTAAGAGTTATAACTGTGATAGTTGTAATTAATTCGCTAACGCTGGCACTATTAATTTCTTCAATATGAGTAGTTTAGTGAATTAACTCATTGGAAATTCATGTTTTGAGATATTTAATTATCGTGCTATGAAGTGAGTACTTAGCTCATTTGGTTTCATAGCAGCTTTTTGCCAAAACAGTTCAAATTTCTTGTATGTCATTATTTTGATTTAGAAACGAAAATGGATAACAGGGAGACTATTTACAAGTTTCAACTACTACTAGTTTATAATTGTTGATGGATTTTTTGAATGAATGAATCTATTAAATAAATTATTTATAACATTAGAGGTTTACCGGATTGAATCACAAGTAGATGAACTTTTCCCGACCCTGTGAAGCTAACTAACCTTGTGGTATACGTTTTTGACTGTTGCAATTCCACATCCGTCAACTAAAGCAATGAAAGAATAATCGATATGATGGTTAGATTGAGGTTAAGATTGGTATATATATCGATTGTTTCGCTATCGATTATTTTCATTGGATTGTTTGGGTGTATTGATATCGAACTGCAACCATTTTCTCTTGTTAAGGCCGGGTTCACACGTGCTACAATCGCGCGATTGTAGCCAGAGCAATTATCGAGAGTTGCGCGATTCTAGTAGAGCACAGGATCAGATTGTGCAGTTCCCACGAGCTACACTTCGCTGCGATGTAGCCGGCCTGTAGCCGATTCTACTAGAATCGCGCGCTTGTAGCCAAAGTCATTACCGTTTTAACATTAGCACTACCGTTTAATTACTCAGCTAGCAACAAATGCAAATACAATAGCAATAAATGCTAGCATTAGCATTAACATTACCGTTTCATTACTCAGCTAACAACCAAAAAACATGTAATTTTGGATTTTTAAATTTTTAAAATCCTAGCGTACACAGCTCACTGTCGTAAATACGTACGAACTTGTTTTTTTCTAGCACGAATAAATAAATGTTTATCGAATATTTATTTGAACTGCATAAGTTGCCGTTACAATTATAACGGCAACTTATACAGTTCAAATATATTCTATAAAAATTGTATTACTTGTTAACAAGTGATACATGAAGGTCGATCTATTTTATAGCATAAAAATGTTAATTTTAGTGATAGGAAAAAAGTTGGTTTGGATTAAGGAGGCTGATTACAGTAGCATGGGACTTTAAAAACTTTGAATATCTGAAATTTTTATGTTTTTTTTGTATTTATATTAGGAAAAAGTTGGCGACAACTCTGCGATTCATAATTGCTTTGGCGAGGCTGTTGCCCGTCATAATAATTGCTCTGGCCACTAATTGCTCTGGCTACAATCGCGCGATTGTAGCTCGTGTGAACCCGGCCTCGTGACACAGGCACTTTTATAATGTGGTTGCAAGCATTTCATGATTTCTTCAAACATTGAAAATGCAGTCAGCCGATGTAGACCACGACCATGTAGACCAATACAATCAATACCCTCAAGGATTACTGCACGCGCTGTGTAGTATTTAATGTGCAAGTGTGTGCTTGTATCTCTTGAAACCACACTACACTACATTTCTACTACTATTCTTGAATTGAACTTGAGACAGCTGTATAGGAGGGTGTATCAAGTGTGAACTCGTGTCTAATGCCACCTGTTCCTGCTAATCCGCATTCTTCTTCTTCTTCTTCTTCTTCTTCTTCTTCTTCTTCCTCTTCTTCTTCTTCTTCTTCTTCTTCTTTTTCTTTTTCTTCTTCTTCTTCTTCCTCCCACTTTTTCCACCTCTTTTTCTTTTTCATCCCACCCCACACCCTCTTTCAGTTCTTTCAGTTTTTTTTTCTATTTTCATCCTCCGTCTTCCTCTTTCTTCTTATACTATCCCACTTCTTTTGCTTTCTACTTCTTCTTCTGCTTTTTTCTACTTCTTCTTCTATTTTTCCCTCCCGTTCTCTTTCTCGTCTTATTTCGTCTTCTTGGGCCTTTTATACTTCCTTTTCTTCTTCATCCTTATTCCTTCGTCTTTTTGCATTTTCTTCCTTCTTCCTCTTCTGTCTCATCTCTTCTACTTTTTCCCTCCCATTCTATTCTCGTCCTTCTTGGTGTTCTTTTTTCTTCTTCTTGGGCCTCTTCTACTTTTTTTCTTCTCCATCCATCTTCCTCTTTGTCTTCCTTAATCTTCTTCCTCTTTTTGTCTCTCCTTCTTCTTTTTCCTATTCTCCCATTCCGTTCATTCTGCTTTTTCTTCTCCTTTTTTATCATTCTTTTCCCCTATCCTCACCATCTAGATCCTTTTCACTACCATCTCACGTCTCCCTGACCCTGAATTGCACCTTACAATCGAAGATGTCCTGTAAGCGATTGTATACAAGTGCAATGTCTGCATGCAGGTTTTCTTTTTCGTTGAAGCCCCTTCACCCCAAACTTAACCCTTCTCCCAACACCTCTCCACTATAACAACATTGATTTATGGTCAACACTTTCATTCAGTTGCCGGCCGCGAAAGAACATCCTTAAGTGAATCCTGATCCTTGCACGGATTAAAGGATATAATCGATGTCCTTAAGTTGTCTATTCCATGTTGAGAGTAGCATTGAATTGAAGGTGTTGGCGATGGTGTCACAGTAATCACCCCATGCCACACTGCCACTGTCATTGCCAATTCCTACATTGAATTGCTTCTAGTTTGCACAACTTCCTCCATAACCTAACCTAACTTTGCAATCAAGCTTGTCAAAGCTATCATGGCAAGATTCGTAGAGAGAATATTATAATAATCATCAAGCCACATTGCCAATTCCAACCCTGAATTCCTTCCAGCTAACAAAACTCCTTCCATAACATTGCAATCAAGCTTGTCTTACTATCTCGGCGATATTCTTCGAGAAAATTCTTTGATGAGATTTTTTGTAATACTCGATGATAATCACCATCATAAATAATGTATGACAGGCTGGAGAAGCGTAATACCACCATTCCACAACATGTGTTTGGTTTTGCGATGGTGATGCTCATCGAGTATAGGATACTCCACTGTGCAAGCACTCTGAGAGGGGCCCTTAGAGGCTCTTAGATTCAAATGGCTTTATTTGTGTAAATTTACAATGTACATGAATGATAAAAGTATTATTAATATTAGCAACTCTCAGATCCCATAGCTCAAGTGTTAGTACAATGAACGGTTGAATAGTTTAAATAGAAAAGATTTTAAATACAACAAATATATATTTTAAGGTACTGTACAGTGGAAGTTAAAAAGAAAGAAAAAGAGAGCTTGGATTTGGATCTGAGAGATGAATTAGGCTACACAAAGAGGCGAAGTCTCAGCCAGAAGGGGCTCTTAGAGAGAGGCACCTGAGAGATTAGACTTGACGCAAATATTAATGCAGGCTATCATTTCTATACAAAAAAAATGAAAACAAATTTTTAAATTTCCTTGTTCTATTTCTTATTTTGTCAGTCTTTCGATAAAATAGCTATAGATTCAATGAATACAGTCGATAAATTAATATAGATTTCATACAGTCGATGAATATTTTAATTTTATTTTTATACATAGTTTATCGAGAGTTATAAATTCGATAAATTTATAGATTGTTCTAGAAATGCAATTATCTTGTTTAGAGATTCGATAGAGTTTACTTCAGCTTGCTGTCGTTTAAGTGGTCGTGGGTTCGAATCCCGCTCCATCGTCAGGCATTTATGTGTAATCATTCACCTCATTACTCGCGCACAAGTTTCGGACTCATGTGGGCATCATCAGCAATAAAAAAAAATTATCGAACCGATTACCGTTTATTAAATGACTGAGAAACCGGTTTTTTTTTGTTGGTTTCGTTTTGGAGACTCCAGTTCTCCAGTTATGGAGTATAAGACAAGTCAGATTAACAATTATACTATCTTATACATTAGCTACCATAATTATTAGGCTGTATTAATATTATTTTGGCGGGCCGCTTAGCGCAGTTGGTTGGGGCGTCGCAACTTCAGCTTGCTGTCGTGGTCGTGGGTTCGAATCCCGCTCCACCGTCAGGCATTTATGTGCAATCATTCACCTCATTACCCACGCACAAGTCTCGGACTCATGTAGGCATCATCAGCAATAAAAAAATAATTCAGTTGCGGCTTAATCAATTTGATTTGAAAGCAACTCTTGTACACTATAAAAAGCTTTATCAACTAAATATTTTAAGTTATGGTTATGAAGAACAAATACCGAGTCCTGATATCTGTGAAGAAATATTATAGTTTTTGCTATGAATTGAGTTATAGATTGTACAGCCTCAAGTCGGGTTGTTCCTTTTAAAACAGCATGGCTGATGTTCTGAAGCTTCAATTGCACTCAGACAAGGGTGGATAGCGCTAGGGGAGGTTTCCACCCCTTGTTCCTTTCATTCAACCCCGGGCCTTTTCAACCTTTCTCCAAGAGGGCAGCGGCAGCATTCTCGAGCCGCTAACCAAATGGAATGGCCGCCGGACAGAATTCAAACTGTACACTTTTTCAAAAAAAAGAACAAAGGCTGCTTTTTCAGGTTGCAAGCATTTTTTTACAATTATCTTGCAGGCCTTTTGTTAGCTAATTTTGTAGGCCGCTAACAACGTGATTTATGGGACGATGGAACTAATTTTGGGTTTTTTGAGTCGGTTCTTTCCAAGAAAAACAAAAAAAGATGCTCATAGGTTTGGCATTAAGGTTTTGACCGCCCTGAGGTTGAATAGAATAATTGTACAATTGAGTGCTTTTCGAGGCTTTGAGTTCTAAAGTTCTAGGCTCGAGGCTAAAGTTTGTCCTTCAGCCTTCTCTATGCAGCATGAAATCGCTTTACAAACTAAAAGTAGAAAAATGTTGAAGAAACTATTCTTTAAATTCAGGAAAAATAGAAAACTAGCAAACTAATCCTATAAAAATACTTCTTCATAATTATGTTCTCGTCAATGAAAGTTGGATGGTTGGTTGGTTTCAAATTATTATTGAATAGATTCAAAATATTTTTGAGAAAATTATTGCGATACTGTTTCTGGGTAGATACTTTTTCTGGTTATGTAATATTTTTGTCTTTTTGTAATTCACATTTTGGAAATCATTGTTTTTTTAATTTCTTCTTGAATGTTTTGCATGATTATGTTTTCCGTAAACTGAAACTTCAGACTCTTTTCAAAATAATCAATGTAATATTAGTTCTGCAATAATTCTAGTGAAACTGATGCAATTATTCAGTATTAAATTTGTTTCCAGAATGTAGCCTACAATTTATTCACAAATTATCATACAAGATAATTTTAATCCATTTTCAAGATTGAAATACTTTCTGGACTTATCGTTCTAAAGCGGCTATTTCAAAAATGGAGTAGAATTCTTCTTAGAAATGATTAAAAACTGTAGAACAGTTACACAACATATCCTAAATATCCGGTTAGTAATAGTTTATTGGAAAAAAAACATCAACAAAATATTGATAACAAATTCAAATTACAGAATCAATGCGATGAGTTGTTATCAAATGTACCATTAGGTAGTCAGTTCTAGATACAGTGTACATTAAGATAGATCAAAGCTAATAACTTCGCTATCATTCATTGCTAGCTAGATTTCAGTAGTTAATTCTGATAACTGAATTTTTAGTAGCGTTGGGTAAGAGGGTAACATCATTCATTTATGATTAACATGCTCTTGGACTATCAGATATACAATTTTATATTTATTTCAACGTCGTGCCACGCTGAAGTCACATTTTAGTTTCCACATTTTCCCACATTTTTAGTTGCTGAATCTTAAACATGAAAATTGAAATGAAAAGATTAACTTTAGATGCTATAGATTTAATTGTGAAATTCAGAAGTTATAAACTTTTATTGATTTTAACCTTTGACCTATAGATTTTTTGCGCTTATAATTATTTCACTTTTCGTATGCTTTTCTCAATTCTTCTTATCTTAACAAGAACAAATAAAACGCGAGAATAGAGATGAGTAATAAGTAATCCATTCTTTTGCAATAAAAAATTAGACTATTGAAATCGTTGAGAAATGAGTAGGCTACTTATTACTTGCTACCTTCAATGCAATAACTTGTTGTCTTGTCCCATGTATCTAAGTTTTCAAAAATGTTGTCCGTTTGTTTCGTTAGTAATTTCTTGTGTTTTCCAGTGTCTGTTTTGTGCGAATGTTCCTGAAAAAATTTAAATGAGCAAAATTGGAAACTAAAACGAGAAAGATCAGTTAGCAGAAAACGGAAAACAAAAATAATTTTAGACGGGAACAACGAGAGCGGAAACAGTACAAAATTCAAAAAGAAAATAGAAAAGAACAGTAATATTAATTATAAGGCAGCCTTCACTGAAATCAATCAATCAATCAAATTTATTTTCAAAATTTACGAACACTGTAGGGTCCTGCTAAACCAGTAGGTTTTTCAGCAGGTGCCAATCTTCACAATTATTCGAACAAAGAAACAAATTCACTTATATTTTAATATTATAAAGAAAAAATAAATTGATTAAGAGTCGTCCAGAACTTATCCATTGATAGAATATCATGAAGCTGGATGAAAAATTCTATAGTAACATTTTCAGCAATTGAATATTAGGCTATTTCAAACTCATTGCACTTCAATTTATTTTTATGTTTATCTTCTTCAAATTATAACATGTATTGAACATACTTGATTTTTTAATTTCCATTCAATTCCACAAATTATACCAATGACGTTCGCCAATCCGAAAATTCATTATGATTTGTATTCTTCAGTATGATTAGTATATCCTTGGATAAAAGTTTGATTAGCCTATTATAATAATAGAATATGTTGAATATATTCAATGATAACAACATCTTTCAGTACTGCTCTATCTCAACCGTATATGATTACATTATCAGCTTAATAATGTGTGAGTTGGAGAGTTTATGAACAGTTTGAGTAGAAATACGCTTATTCTAAGCTGACGACTCTATATCTCATCTTACTGTAAATGCAGGATGCTGTAGAGTAAGGTGAGGCACAGAAGGGTCAGGTTGGGTTAAGCGTCTTGTAAAAACTACAGAGCAAGCTGAGACATAGAGAGTTTAGGTTAAATTTAGCATCATCGTTAGCATAGTTTTACTGGAACTCTCTATTGTAGATTGTAGCTGTGATTTCGTTGTGTAGTAACAATTGTATTTAGATATATTTCGGGCTCGTTTATGGGCAAGTTTTTTATTTTAGTGTGATCCTTAGAAGCACTTCGGATTCGCTTTCAAGCAAGCGAAACTGGAACAAGTAAACATTTCAGCAGCCAAATCTGTCTCGAAACAGGCAAGAAGTGTTCTATCCTTAGTTGTGCAGTACTAGAAATGGATATAGAAGAGCTACGGGAAACTAGTCGGAGAAAACTCAAGTTTGGCTGATTCTAGTAAGAAAAGCGGCCGGGAAAGGGGGTTGGAGTCTAAGAAAACAATAAAACAAGGAGTTGGAGGGGGTGAAACCGTCTCAACCACCCGCTTAGGGCCGTGTCATTTCCAACCCTGGATTGATTAATGCTTTCTGCTCTCCAGAGGGAAATGGGGAAATTATTTAGGCGGATATTTTCTCCTACCATCTTGGATTGGCTGCAGCGACGTTTTCAAGATTTATTTCTTTTTTTCTCATTCTTTGTCATCATTCTTCCCCACCCCCACTTCATTCCTCTACTCACCCCATGATCGCTTTCCATTATATTTCTTACCGCTTTTAGATCATCGTCAGCTGTGCGAAGATAGAACGTATAATACAACGGCGACTTTGATTTATATTTTAAAACAGTTATACTTTTTATACTGCTTATAAAGTATAAAATAATAATAAATGTCTGATATCTACAGTAACAGGTTCATAGAATTAGTATGCTCAGGAGTAGGCCTACTATGACTAAATCATGCAGGCTACACAAAACTTAATATTTTTAATACAATTTTGAGTTGAAATTCTCATGAATATCAGATTTCAGATTGATAGATAGATTGCTGAATTGCGATAGTAAAAGTTTAATCGAAAAAGTGAACAGTAAACTCTAGAACATTATTTCACATGTTATAGGCTAGGGTTATTTCAATTGATAAATTGAAAGACTTTAGTAAGTAGTATTACTTGTAGTTGTAGATGCAGTCTCATATCATGTACATGAGGTTTTAGATTTTCTTCTTGGAATAAATGTCTATTTATTGTGCTATAAACAGTAGTATGTTCATGAAACATGCAGACTGTAAAGACTTTGGAATAATCACAAAAATGAGGATTTCCAGAACAATTTTATGTTTATTAAATTCTCATAGGTATCATCTTCTAGATTAAGAGTCACTTATAATCTATAATAGGCTGCTATATAATTTCTTATCACCATCTTAAGGTATTTTATTAATCTGAAATCTTACGACGCGATTTACCTAGTGACCTAACCTACAGAGATATGGATTCTCTTGTCAAAAATTTGTTAAGTTAGCAGTTTTGTACTTGCCTGATATATCTTCACATTCTCTTGTAATTTTGTCTTAATGAATAAACAAATATCAGCTCATAGATTGTAATGCATCTGTAGTACGGCTCCATATCGCAATCTGAATGATAAAATGATTTTCGTATCACCGTCTTAAGAGTCTCAATTTCAAATACAGTATTTGTATATAAGCTCATGAATTAATGAGATGCATCCGTATATTTTTGAATCGCCATCTACAGACTGCTTACGTTCAAATAATAAATTTATATCTAGAGGATTATAAAAAATGCTCACCACTTTTTCCTTAGACCTAACGAAAGCCGTGATGATTAATCTTCCAATTCATAATCTTTATTAATTTATTCTTTCCTCATGCTAATCCTTCTTTGTATCCATTTATTTTTATACTTGTGATCGTTTTCATCTCTTTGCACCTCGTTACTTCTCCTGTTTTCTGTTTCCTGTGGATAAACTTATTGTCATTGAAATTATTGATTGAAGTTCCGTATTCATCCACCAAAACATTCGAATGAAAAACTCGGTTTCAAAAGTTGATATCTGAACTAAACCCAAACCTTAAGTTCCTTTCATATCGACTATTGTAGTAAACAATCGACTCATCAGATTGTCCCGGCGGAAGCTTATGGAATTGCATTCAAATTGAGTCTAATAAATACCTCAATGAGCTTAGACTCTATTGAGACATATTTACCGACTAAAACTGGTAGACTATAGACAATGATATAGACTGAGCTATATTTTCAGCAAATTAACATAATCTTTATTTTTTCAGGTAAGATACGCAGTTTCAACAAAGAAACCAAGGTTCTCCTCATGTTAGTGATTGTGAGTACTGAATTGTCTACACACTTATGCATTCCATTGTAGGTTTTAATAATATTTAGGATGTAGACACCCATGAATAATTATGTGATAAAACTAACTATATCATGATCATGATTCAATAACTTTCCTATATTCAAAACAGCCTATAAGTAAGATGTACTATACTTGAACCAACGTGTCCTGGATAATTAAATTACAATTATTTATGTTTTTTTTAAATATTTGTATTTCTTACATGATGAATTTTGAATGGGACAGCCGATCTCAACCCAAGTTTTATAACTTGTTCGTTGAGAAAGAACTAAAGCGTTTCAACAAATCTATTAAAAACTATTATTTTTTCGGAGAATGAAGCCCAAATAGGTGTGAGACCTGTGCGTGGGTAATGAATTGATGGTGACTGATGAGTTGGACCTACAGGTTTAGGTAGGTTCCGAACCACCGGGAAGTGATTTTACAGCAGAGTCTTTTTTGCTGGCCAGTCCAAAGAGCGCGCTATATCACTATTATGCCTTTAATGAACGTAAAGAATGGAAATCAGATCTTAGTAAATGAAAACCTACAAGTCTATCATTGCGGTATTGGTGAGCTTAATTTTGTCCATGTTCATGGCTTGTCAACTAGATAATCCAATCCGAACCTGTACATATGAGATGGTCCGACGGAATATAAATGTGTATAACTGTATACACGACTGGGCCTCAAATGTAATAAAATGGAAAGAATCAGGCTTATGGAGCAGTTGTTTGGGTGGTCCAGACAGAAATCTTCAATTCAAGTTGATTATTTAGATGTGCTAGACTGCTAGATGTACGGTACTCAGTCGACAGGCTAGTAACATAGCAGATATGGCTTGAAGCTCGAGCATTGTTTCCTTGTCACTAGAGCTGACATCACCAAAGCTCCATTATTCTTTCTTATTCAAATTTTACTTTTCATGTATTTTTGAAACGAACTAAAATGTTTTTCTTAGAATATGTATCAAGCTACTCTGTGATCATGATTTTTAATATGATTTTATGATTTTTTTAAAGAATTTGTAGCTCTATCACTAGACCGTCATCTCAGACTTTCATTGTCTACGTTAAACTCTTGACATAAATAAAAGGACGTATGCTATTGACTAAAAAGGACGTATTTGACTCATCAATCCTCGAAACCAGGCTTCAGGATAATTTAATTCATTATAATTGTTTAATCATTTAATAAATAATAGTTTCGAATATTGAGCAACACTATAAGTGCTTTTAAGATATAAGTCGTTTGGTTTCAAAACCATTTTAAGACATTTGGTTATACAGTATTATACTTTAATAATACTTTCAACAAGTATACTTTCAACAGGTAAACATCAACAATATAATAATTAATAATAATTAGATGAAGATCATCATTCTCAAGATCAACAAGTAGTCTATTGACTAAAAAGATAGTAATTCACTAATAAATTTATGAAATAGGCTTTCAGACCATTTGATTAATTCTTAATAAATCATAATTTAAAATAATACGTTGCACTGATAGTTCTTATGACAATACCTTATTAGTGCAATGATTGAACTAATGCCTAATGATGCTTATTGTGTAACAAATAAATTAATAAAAATTATATACAGTAGATTGATGCTTTCTTAAAGAGATGTTTAAGAGCTTGAAATTGCTTTGAAAATTTAATTGACCTACTCAAGTTATCTACTTATTCTGTTTTTTCCCTGTTTAAAGTTTTAAAATTTTGATGCTCAATTAATGGTTATATATCTCCAGTTAAGAGTTGAATCAAGCAAGAATATATGTTTGACATTATTTATCTCAATGAGCATCGAAACCTAGGAATTGTGAATATTAAAAAAACATTAGATGGTTCATTTTATCAAGGTTCAACTATAAAGGCGATAAATGAAACTAAACAAATGAAGGACAGCCTATTAAACTTTTTTATTGACGCTTAATGGAAACATTTTATTAAAAATCTATGGTAATGGCAACACATGGAACTTAATAACGAATGGAAGAAACCTTATTGGAAACAAGAAATTCCAATTATTAAAAATTCTCTTGGAAATACACGATTTAGAAATAACGGGACAATGCTAAAGTAGCCCTAGCAAATTGGACTGTTTATGAACAGAAATTGATACAAAGCTAGAATTTTTCTTAATCCACTCCAATCAATCTGGATTGTGCATAACTTTAGGAGTGGGCAGGCAAAAAAAAATCAGATTTGGCACTTTTTTTAGTTTTTTGCCTAAAACTCGAAAACTATCTAACGCGTTGTAAACATTCGAAATTCGAAATTGAGGTATATGAAATTCTACTTCGATTGATGTATAACAAAACCAAATCGATTCAGTTGTTCATTCACAATCAATTTTCAAAAATCATATATTTTTACCCTCTTTGTAAAAAATGAGTCATCTCCCTGTTTCGATGCATTTTTTTTGTAAATTACACTCAAACACATAAAAGTTATAGGAAAGAAAATTTAGATAATTGAATTTACTCAATTTGAATATTTTTCCAAGAATATACTGCACTAACACAGATACACACAATTCAGATGGTGAAAAAGATTTTTTATCCCATTCAGTAACTCACAATGTAGCCAATTCCAAATGCTGAGTGAGATCTTCCCCGGTTGGAGCCCCGCTGTGAAAGGATGTCTTCTTCAGGGTCAATCTTCCCCGTTAGCATGGGGTTGGTTTTTTCTGAAAACAAAAATTGGCAATGTTATTCTTTCTTGTAGAGTCTTTTTCCCCGGAACAGTTCTCATTTCTACAGAGCTCGAAAATTTTTCGTAGTTTCTCACGCAAGTTTCTTTTCCGGGGAATATATGGAGGTCTATCCACAAATTATGAACATTGAAAAAAATTGGCGTTTCTGTGAATCGGAACACATAAGTAATAAATGAAATTATTTTTCAATTCAATGACAAGTCTCTCTTGTGAAATCCAAATTGGAAGTTCTTTAATGAGGATGATTTCATTCCAATTATATCTGAGGTTTAACAATTACATTGTAATTAAACAATTGCATTTGTTACTTACATATTGATTATACATTTATGCTGATTCAATATTCATGAATGAGTAGGTTTCAATTGTCAATGATGCTCTATCTTCCATCATTTATTCAATCTATAGGGGAACATGAAGTTGAAATAACACAATTCAATTCAATCATCAATAATCAGCTATTAGGCTTGTTCCTGACACGTTCTTTTTAAAAGCAATAAGTACTTCTTCGTCTTCATTATATTCTAAATCCTGAAATTTTTCATTATTTCTCTCTCAAAATTTTAATGCTTATTATTTTAATCTTATTTTCTGCAAATTTTGTGCAGACCATCATATGTTTGGAACAACTAATGTGAAACATCTTAGTCCAATAATAGGTTTTTTCCGGAGTGATAGACGAAGTCTAAGGAAATTGAGAATTTCGAAAAGTATTTTGTTAGTATTTTGAATCCGTATTCTATCTTATTCTATCCGTATTCTATCATAAGTTTTATGTATCCTATCACAAGTATTTTGAATCCGTATTCTATCATAAGTTTGGAAGAACTAATGTGAAACATCCAAGTACAATAATAGGGGTTTTTCCGGAGTGATAGATAAAGTCTAAGGAAATTGTGAGTTTAGAAAAGTATTTTGTTAGTTTTATCTATGACACTGTCAATATATAATGGACTCACAGAAAAGTGGAACTCAAAAGCAGAATAGTCAGCACTGAGGGAAGAATTAGTTTCTGTTGTTATGATTTGTTTTTGGGGGTGCGTGTACTTTGAAATTGGTGGCTGAAACGTCGCGTGATCCCATCACGTGGGCGGGATTCCTACCCCCTCGCTACCCCTCCCTTATCATCCATTCAACTTTGGAAACTAAGAGAGAAAGAGTGTGAGAGAGAGGGTGGGAGTGCGAGTGAGAATTTCAGCTGCTATCTTGCGATGTGTAATGGAAGAGTGACAGCGATATGGCGGAAAATCTCATGACGTGACGTTGGAAAAACGAGGAAAGCGGTTGAAGAAATCATTTCCCAATGTTGGAAAACGCGTACGCACGCACCTTCACCCACAACAGCTGACACAAGATCGACTTTTCCCTGAAACCACCATGATTATAGCCTGTTCTTCGCCCGGTTACCTCCCAGAAGCCATCATCTTCCCAAAGTTACAAACTCGGAAAAACTTCTTCCTGTTGTTCTCGTCTTTGATTTGCATGTTCAGTCTTTGTTGTTCTTATTCTAGTTGTTACTCTTGTTCTTCATCTATCATTTCTATCCTTGTTTTTCGTTTTCCATCTTCTTCTTTTCCTTCTCCTTCTCTTTCCTCTGTTATCCCTATGCTCGTGTCGGAACATGACCGATCACAGCTTGCTCTATCACGGTAGTAATCAGACCAACTATTTGCCTTTCACCTTCTTTGATTCTCCAGCTTGTGTGCTATCACGGTTGAGCTACTTATTTTCCTCCCGAAATATTGTTAAATGAGGAATAAAAGACATTAGCTCTGAATAAACGCATCACTCCCTTGAACAATTTTCTGGCATTTTGATATAATATAGCACGATCTTTCTTCTACATGAATTTTCTGTATTTGGAAAAGTGAAATTGAAGTTTATTTTTTGTTTGTAAAAGTTGAACATAAATTTCATTTCCATATAAAAAATTATAGGCTATGATGTATGATATAATATTATGAGGCTAGTTATCTTCATCACCTTTTACATTACGTGAATCAGTGATCATGACAAACCATAGTATAGGAATTCGCGGAAGCAAAAATTATAATTTTGTTGTTTCAAAGAAGATCTATCTTCTCTTGGGCATGAGTTTGAGTTTAATCATATTCAATATCTGATTTTGAAAAGTATACTATATATTGAAATTTTTCAGCGAAACATTGATTGTTAGCAAACTCAAGTCATTGTATATATTCTTTCTAATTTTTTCATCTTACAATTTATAAGATTATTGTAATTTAACTAATATTCAGCAAGATTCCCATGTGGAAGTAACTGTGAAAAATATTATTTAGTTTTGAAGCTCAATCCAATGCAATGTTGTATTGGTATTATAATATCGAGGATGTATTGAATTCGGAACAAGGTTGTATTGATTTTGCTGTATTGAGAAAAGTTTGAATACTTTGAGCTTATAATAATTTCACAAGCTCTAAATTTTGATTACAGAGCATGTTCATAACAATTTAGAAACAATTACTATTTATTATTATGTTTACTATTACTATTACTATTACTATTTACTATTACGATTTACTATCACTCGTATTTGTAGGTACTGTAATCTAATAAATATCTAACAAACTTCTTTTGTTTTTTCTTTATTCTTAAATTGTTATAAATGTTATTTGTAAATTTTTATACAACCGGCCCAAGTCTGTAATAATAGTGGTGTTGTGATTCTCTTAATTCACAGGGTTTAATTTTTATTAGATATTAAATATATTTTCTCTGCTGAAAATCACTTCCCGGTGGTTCGGAACCCACCTAAAACTGAAGGTCCAACTCATAAATCACAATCATCCAACCCATTACCCACGCACAGGTCTCAGACCTATGTGGGCTTCATCCTCAAATAAAAAAAAAAAAAATTTTGATCTTTGATATAACCTATTCAGAAGTGATCTTGAAAGATTTGAAAATTTGTACATGCTGTCATCGAGTAATAAAAAAGCGGCTCGAGTAGATATTGGGATTTTCCAGATTGAACATAGCTGAGCAAGAGGGAAGAAGCTGAATCGCCTTTTCGTCCCCCTGCTACCGACATTTCTATGTACGCATTGCTTCAGACAGGAAAGAAACATGAGGGGGTGGGATCTAGGGGGTGAAAGGGGGTAGAGTCGTCTGCAACTGAGCAAGGATCGTAATTGGGGGCTCTCTAAGGGTGGCTCGCCTGCTAAAAGCTTCATCCCCTGCGAACAAAAGTCCTGTGATTCTCCCCCCCCCCCCCTAACGCCGATATTAGGAGAAAGGCACCGACCCAGGGTTTCGAGATGAATACCCTTGGGGTGAACAAGGCACAAAACAAAAATTCAATAATACCCACTCCTGGCCAAGTGGGTATTTCAGGAATGTCCTGCGAAATTGGGCATATCCAGCCAATAGATGTCATGCTGATCGAATGCGAAATAACAGGAATAATTGTTTGTGAAGTTTTATTGAATGTAAATAAAGGTATGAGGAATATATTTACTGTAGTAACATCTTTGACAATTTACTATCATCACTGGATGTAATAGAAATATATAGACTAATGGAAAAGTTCAAGAGTTAATGAGAATTTATAGGCTACAGAATTTGGCGTTATAAAATAAATAATTGATAGTTGAACATTATAATATAACAACCAATGATGTATTTTACATGAAAGATCTGGGTTAGAGCGGCAGGCTCACTCACTGTCAAGCTGTCTTGGATAGGGTTTACTTTATAAATAAGGTTAGGTTAGAGAAATTACCTTATAGATTTTGGGTGATGTTAATTTTAAAAATCACAATAAAGAAATTATTCCTTGTCATTCACATCTATTAGACTATTGAAAAAACTAGTTATTAGTAAAATTATTAGTACAACAATAATAATAATAATAATAATAATAGTAATAATAATAATAATAATAATAATAATAATGACTGATTGAAAATAGACTAACTAAACAAGTATTCTCCTTTTTCAAAAGCAGTAAGACAAAATGTAACTGGTTCAAACAAGTCCAACTTGATTTTAATGAATTGAATATTACAGACTACAATCAAGAACATTTAAGAAATTTGTTTAAAGGTGAAAATAGAAGATTCCAAGAACATTCTAAAGCTGGAAGAGGTACTGTAGTATCAGAAGAGAGAAGAAAGACAACATCGGAGAGAATGAAGGAGTACTGGAAGAAGCGGAAAGAAGCATCCATGGAGAAATAATTGATTCAACGTACCTCAAAATGGGTAATTTGAAAAAAATGATAATAATAAAAAGAATTATGGTATTTATGGTGAAAAAATCTTATGAGTGCTTCCACCTCACCATTTAAGCTATATTATGGGGAACAAGGGTGAACCTACAATTTTAAGTTGATTTCGAACCACGGGGTGATAATAAAGCTGATAACATCACAGCAGCTCGCAATCTTGAGCGCTTATGACAAGCGCAAATTGGCTACGATTGAGTATTGAGACACTGTTCTCTGCTGTAAAATCACTTTCCGGTGGTTCGGAACCCACCTAAAACTGTAGGTCCAATTCATCAATCACCATCATCCAACTCATTACCCACGCACAGGTCAGAAAAAAGTATTGTTTATTATTTATTGATTTTATTTTTATTTACAATTAGTGGTGATTGGGTTCTTGTTTCTCTTCTTGAATGAGAAATAACAATCAGCAGATGCTGAATACTGTTGAAAGCAGATGCTTTTTAAAAACAGTACAATTTCTTTCTTCACCAAACTTAGGGTTGCCAACCTCAGTGTAGTCAGTTTTTCTTGAGGTACCAACGCCCACAGCTTATCAGAAGGGCGTCTGTCAGTAGGTATATAATTATTATTAGTCATGGAGGGGAAAATAATCAAAAATCTATACGAAAGAGATTGCATTTGATGACGTTATTTCCGGTTTGTAGTGAGTACCACGCCCCCTGGTTTCCGTTACATATACAGCACAATACAAGTCTGTATAGCACACATATATAGCAAATGATTCTATATAGGGTGTAGCTTTCCCCCACCCCCTCTCCATAGGTTTCCGCCAGGCACAACACAAGGTGAAGTAAACACCAGTTTGAGTGGAGTCTAAACAATTATTTGCTCCTATCTATTCGGTATTGTTGACAAGCATTACTAGGACCATATAAGCAGGTGGTAGGCTGAGTTGAAGAAGTATAAGGAAATTACATGTTAGCAGCTTTGGGCCCTTCTTTTAGCAGCATCTGGGTTCTGACATTTTTTAATCATAATTTTTCGAATCGAACAGAGTGTAAGAAATACCATTGAGCTTTTAAATCGGTCCTAAACTATTTCGAGAATCTAATATTAAAACTGACACTGTATTTCACTTTTAAATAATGTTTTACTCACATATATTGGAGATGCTTGAGGCATGCATTTCACTTCCGAAAAGAAGCTTCGTCAGCCTCTCGTCAGCGTATTTCGAGAATATGATTTGTATCTTAGTATCTTTGTATCTGTAACCGGTTTCAAACTATTATAATTTGTATTATCTTAAAACAGTAAAACTATCCTGATTTCATAAACAGTGACCATTTAATCAAAATAATTATCTTAAATATTATTTAATGTATAAAATAAATCTACTTCAAGATCTTTTTAACATAAATGCAGATTGACCTATGAGAAAATACAAATGCAATACAATAATATAAATTCATGAGAGATCTAAGAAGAGATTGGAGAATTTTAATGCCCACGAAACTATTACTGGTGAATTAAACAAATACTGCCCTTGTTAATACAAATACAATACAATTGTATAAATTCATAAGAGAGATCTAAGAAAAGATTTACTGGTGAATTAAAAAAATGTTCATCATTAGTTTCCCCTTGAGAGTTTGGAAAAATCTATGACTTTGAATGTTTTGAGAAAGCATCTTGCAATTTTAGATATCGGTGAATATACTTTTGCACTTGATCCAGATGTAAATTTCACAGATAATGAAATAAATATTAATCTGTGATCGTAATAAGATAGGTGACAATGGAAAGGAATGAGAGATAGGATAGGCCTTCATAATCGTATACGTCTGGATCCTCAATAACGCAGATGAAAAATGTAGCAGACTATGTTGAATATTCTAATGGAGTCTGCTACTATATTTGAAAGTGTTTTTTGTAAGTTAAGAAATAGTAACCTTCAAATCTAATCTGGTTATCCACCTTATCGTCGATACAAAATCAAATTCCTATTACAGTACAAAGTCAGTTAATTTGAGTAAAATTTTGACAAAAGCCAAAGTTTACCAATGAATCTGATAAATAACCTCATTGATTGGAACTTTGACTAAGTGACTTCGAATAACTAAGTAAGAACTTTGAGTAAGCTTACAAAAAATATTTATAAACGTGAAATCCTCCATCTTTTGATAAGCTGGGACTTGGAGACAATCTGACACCACTATTAACTTTACTAAAACAATACTTCTTCTCATGATAGTATATTGTTGAACAAATCCAGCTTTCATTGGCATTTGATAAAAATATGAAACTTTCAATTTTTCTTTATTGAGCATGAGATGCTCTTTTGAGACAAGGTTCACAGCAGACCGATCCTGCTGCCCTTTTGGACCATCCCTCAGCAGAGCCTGCCCTACATGGGTAGGTGGGGACCCTAGGGGTGTTGCCCAGTCAGCACGCCTGCCCTTAGCCCCTCTACCATTCAAAATGGCGCATCAAGCATCCCTTTTCATCCCTTATTCGAGCCACATGGCGCCTACCCCATAAATCATCCATCTCTCGTTAGCCTACAGCTTTTTTTCTAATGCCACCCCTCAACTGCCATGGCCTTACTCATTCGCCTTCTTCGTGCACGGCATGCGTTCGGCTCTTCTTTTGGTCAGCAAAAAATGAAAATGCAGTGGAGGAAAGTCAAGACAGGAGAAGACAGAGGAAGAAGAAGAAGAAAAACAAGAAGAAGACGAAGAAGAAGAAGAAAAAGAAGAAGAAAAAAAAAGAAAGGAAAAGGAAGAGGAAAAGGAAAAGGGAAAGGAAAAGGAAAAGTAAAAAGAAAAATGAAAAGAAAAGGAAAAGGTAAAGGAAAAACAAAAAGAAAAGAAAAAGAAAAGGAAAAAGAGAGAAAAGAAGAAAAGAAGAAAAGAAAAAGAAAAAGAAAAAAGAAGAAGAAAAAGGGAAAAGAAACAGAAAAAGAAAAAGAAAAGGAAAAGGAGAAAAAAAGAAAAAGAAATAAAAATAAATAAAAAGAAAAAGGAAAGAAAAAGAAGAAGAGAAAGAAAAGGAAAAAGAGGAAAAAAGAAAAGAAAAGGAAAAGGAAATACAAAAAGAAAAATGAAAAGAAAAGGAAAAGGTAAAGGAAAAACAAAAAGAAAAGAAAAAGAAAAGGAAAAAGAGAGAAAAGAAGAAAAGAAAAAGAAAAAGAAAAAAGAAGAAGAAAAAGGGAAAAGAAACAGAAAAAGAAAAGGAAAAAGAAAGAAAAAACAAATGAAAAAGAAAAAGGAAAAAAAAGAAAACTAAAAAAAAGAAGGGAAAAGCAAAAAAAAGGAAAAAAGGAGAAGAAGGGAAAAGAAGAAGATGAAGGGAAAAGAAAAAGAAGAAGATGAAGGGAAAAGAAAATGAAGAAGAAGAAGGGAAAAGAAAAAGAAGAAGAAGGGAAAAGAAGAAGATGAAGGGAAAGGAAAAAGAAAAAGGGAAAAGAAAAAGAAGAAGAACACGACTAATAGAGAGGGAATCTAAGGATATAAAGTACTAGAAGAAGGAGAATTATTAGAAAACGAAGTAGGAGGAAAAGGAAAATATGAACTCAGATAAAAGGTGTGAATTGTGAAGAAGAAGGGGAAGAGAGAGGACAAAAAAGAAGAAAAAGCGAAAATAAGTGATTGCTACTTATCCTTATTACCAATACCAAAGTTGATGGTTATTAGAATAACTTATTAACTGACTTCCAGAAAGAACAAGATTCTCCTAAACAAGAACAATTCCTAATGAATAATAAGACGAAATTTTCACAACCACATTTATTAAAAATATTGAGAAACTAGTTCCGGTTGTTATACCATTATCAATCTCAATCAAACACGGTCAAAATCTGTTTGATTGAGATTGATAATGGTATAACAACCGAAACTAGTTTCTCAATATTTTTTAATAAATATGTGATTGTGACGATTTCGTCTTATTATTCATTATGGATACCTTCCACAATATCACCTTCGCCACTATAAAGAAAGTTCTTAATTTGACCTGTTTTTTTTTAATGTTTGTACGTCAATTATTCGAACACTATTGAACCGATTTTGATGATTTTTTCAAATGAAAGAGCATCATTCAGCGGTGGTCCCATCCAAGTTTCGCAAGGATCGGCCCAATACTTAGCCCAATATTAAACAAAAAGGAGCATTCATCGATGTCTTCATTTCAATCTTGTTCGAATAGGATAGTTTCACACATAACCGCCAGTCGGATAACAAGAGTCGTTTACCAGGATGATCATTGTATCATATGGAGCGCTTTACACCTAACCGATTTTCGAAAACATATGATGCAATGTAAATTATATCGGGTAAACGACATCGGTTACTCAAAGCCGGTTATGTGTGAAACAAGCCTGTAATGTCCCGTTTTGACCAATCAGCTGAACTTAATTTTTATTTAGAATAAGAAGAATATAATATTTCTGTTCATGTTATGAACATTGTAAATAATTTAGTTTATGTTATGGAGTCGTATGAATAAGGTTTGGCCTATATAGGTTCAATCACGAGTTGGAGTGAGAACTGTTTTTGAGGTTGTTAATTGCAAAATAGTTATTTATGTATTAAGAGCGTGAAGCGCGTGAAGCGCGACTTTATTGCTCGAGTCAAAACATTTACTGCGCGACGCATAGCGGAGCGCAGTAATTTTGCGAGAGTAAATAAAGAAGCTTCACGCGCGAATTACATACAATATTTTTCCTACTACTGAAGTTCTGGATTCCAACACAATAAAAGCTTGTAGTTTGTAACATCATAGATTTGGTTAGCGTTCGCCATTGTTGAGGTTATGTTGAGTTCGCCATTGTTGAGGAATTTCACTGATTCCGTGATCTACCAATGATCTACCAAAGGCATCAAAATCAAAACAGAAGCGTAAAGAAAACAGCTGGCGAGTGTAAAGTACTTTACCGCTTGCGGAGCAGTATTTTAAATTAGTTTTCAGTACATGAAGAACTACTTTACGAGCAGTTGTAGGAAAATAGTTATTTATGTATTAAGAGCGTGAAGCGCGACTTTATTGCTCGAGCCAAAACATTTACTGCGTAGCGGAGCGCAGTAATTTTGCGAGAGCGATAAAGAAGCTTCACCCGCGAATTGCATACAATATTTTTCCTAAAACTGCAGTTCTGGATTCCAACACAATAAAAGCTTGTAGTTTGTAACATCACAGACTGTGCGCGGATTTGGTTAGCGTACGCTATTTTTGAGGTTATGTGAATTTCACGGATTCCGTGATTCACCAATGAGAAGGCATCAAAATCAAAACAGAAGCGTAAAGAAAACAGCTGGCGAGCGTAAAGTACTTTACCGCTTGCAGAGCAGTAAAGAGGTATTTTTCAATTAGTTTTCAGTACGTAAAGAACTATTTTACGAGCAGTTGTAGGAAAAAATCATTAATGCTCTCAAAGTTATTAATTTAAAGTGAAGGTATATTCTGAAAGGAGCCGCATTGAAATCAAGAATCAAACGCAATTTGACTTTTAAAAAGCCTTTCGCTATTATAATTTTCCTAAATAGCTCTACGTTTAATAGAAAGCTGTGGAATTTTACTTAGTTTGTTAAGTTTTCTTATAGTTAGTTTTTTTAGTGACTTTAGTTTATATATTATATTGATCATATTGGTTTGCTAATTTTATAATTCATAATGTAGGTTACAAGAAATTTCTTACGTTTTCAAGGTTTGAAAATTCAACTAAAAAGCTTAAAATAAAACTAGTTTTAAAACAAAAAAGAAACCGACTTCAATGAAATGATGCTCAAAAATTAAATACTCACGTACTAAAAAGTTTAAAATAAAGTATTTACTTAAAACTGAGAACATTTTAAATTTAATCTTTTGAAGTCGAGCCAAATAATTTAAGAAGTTAATAAAAAATTGTAAGTTATATTTAAAAAGCATACAGAAAATTTGGCACTGACTTCAAAAGATTACCTGTATTAAATTTGAAATTTTCTCAGTTGAAAGTAAATACTTTATTTTAAAGTTTTTAGTATTCAATTTTTGAGCATTATTTCATTGAAGACGGTTTCTTTTATTTATTTTAAAATTTGTTTTATTTTAAAATAAATATGAATTGAGAGGATCAGGCAGTAGACTTTACTTAGGCTACTACTTCTTGTGATGTGCATAGTAGCAAAATAGCCATGCATGATATGATGGAATATCACAACAGTTATAACTTCAAATAGTTGATTTTTTTTTGTGTAATTTTGTTTTTTGTTATAGGCCCACTTGTAATAATTTTGGGTAGGCACCTGTGTAAAATCTACGGGACTTCAAGAGGACCCTTGTTGATTTTTTGCTTAGCAAATAAATTTATTGATTTATTGATTCAAATAATTGTTTCCAGGTGAAGTTGAAACTATAAATGTTTTCTTGCCCTTCACCTCGAAAAATTATTGCTCTTTATTAACAACTACTGTTAATAAACTTACTGTAGCCTACCCAAATTTTTCCTAATGCGTTGAACTATATTAGTTTAAAACACGATATCAACCTGTTATGTTCATGCCTTTATCTAACTGTTTTTTACTCTAATCTGTTCTACCAATTGACCCAGCAGGTAGTAATCGAACTATAGATATAGTCTTTCAAGTGGTGGTAGGTTAGTTTCAGGCAGGCTTTTGAGACCTACATCGTCTCAATCCAATTCACCGGGTGGTCAGGTCACCGATGAATTCTTTCTACTTGTCCTCATTAAAATTCAAAGATATTAGCATTATGCTAACTATGCTCGTCGAAATCGCTAAACGTTTGCTGTTTCATTTATCTTGCCACTAATTGTTTTTCAGTAGGTGTAGGCTTACAATTTCGTAGCTAAGTATTAGCGAGTTCCTGTTTCGCATAGCTGAATTGGTCGAGAATTTATTTTTTGTCAAGTAAGTAAATTTTTTCTAACATTCTGTAAAAATTTAGCTCTACCACAATTTGTTACAAAAATGTCAATTTTTTTGACTGGGTTGAACGGGTGAATATCTTTGCTGCCAAATTCTCTGAAGATATTCATCATCATTGGCTGAACAACTAGTATTGAAATTATCACTCGGTGGTTCGGAACCCAGGAAAAACTAAAGGGCACCATTACATCATCATTTACCTGATACCAACGGACAAGTCTCAAACATATGTGTGATTCTATTCCTATGTACGTCAAGCTTGGCTTAGTAATAAGTACGAGTAGTTGCAAGAATTAGTTGGACCTTTTAAAGGCTTTCAGTTCCAATAAGAATAGTAATAAGACTATTAGTAATAAAACTCTGTGGTCTGTGATAATTGTGGAACCAGCCTGGAAAATCAATTTTCAAACCTCAAAAAACTTTGAAATCTAAAAGAATTTTTAAATTTTAAATAATAAAAATTATAATAAATATTCTTTTTTATTTATATTGATTTCTATTTTTGAAGTAGTGTCAAATCAAAATACTTGTAGTATCATTAATAACTATGAGCTGGTTACCTAAATAGACCTTCAGTAACTAGATAAAACAATCTACTGTACACAAAAACTTTGTGAGTCATAAAACTTTTGTCGACCAGACCAACGAATACAGAAACTATAGTATCTGTATTCATCGACCAGACCTACTTATTTTTTGAGATTTCAGAACCATATCAATTTGATTCCTTATTTGGATTTTCTCTACAATCAACATTTTTATAACAGGCCAAAAATGTAATCTTTCATAACTGAACCAAGATAACTTACTTATAAGTTTTGCTGAGCCTTGAGCGGGGCTACTCCTCTTATCTGACACATTGATCTCACAGCAAAGAATTTCGACATATGAACAATGGTAGGTACATCGGTAGTCCTAGATGCTCATCAAAAACACGTTTGACTTGAACAGAAAATTTGCAATTCCTCTCACGATTTTTTATAAGTGTTAGCCTACAAACATTGATAGCATTATTTTCATGAAAGTAAAACCTACTAGAAAAAATTAGGCAATCTTAACCAGGTCGAGGTGATTCATTTTTCCTTCTTAAATTTTATTTAGCTCGACAGATTTTTGTCCACTCCAAATAAGTTTAGCCTTGATAGGTAGTATCCTGCAAGGTGTGATAAGTACTGGAATTGATTTTTTGTTATTAATGGTTGGGACATTGAGTGCAATTTTATAACACAATAATTGTAGATAATTACAGCAATAACAAATTTAATGATTTTCCATCAGATCAGGTGTAGTAAGCTCATTGTTGTTATTGAAATGAACAGGATGTCTTCAATTTCACGGATTAATATTTCAGGTTCCACCAATAATCTGCAGCAAGTTAGAAGGTCAATTTAGAAAAAATACCAACAACAGTATCAATGCTGAAGCCAAAAACAGCAGTTGAAACGATGATGTTAAATTATTCATTATATTAAAATAATATCCAAATATTACTTTGAAATTCCTATTTTTCCCCCACAAATACTCACTTAGAAATATATGCTATTATAGAAGGTACTAATGAACTCAGCCTACTTTCTCTATAATACACTATGAAGAATATGTTCTATTCTCAAGAGTTAGAAATAAATGTCATGAGTGACATGAAGTTCCTATGATTTATTAAACCTACTGATAAAACTACATTGTATTCAGCATCCCAAATAGATTTTTATTCCTAATTTATTTCTTATCTTCCAGAGCTTCGTTGGGTAGAAGAAAATTCAATAAAGTATCCATACTGTTCATTTATCGATCTAACATTGATCAACCAGATTAGAAATTCAGTAGCATTTATTCCTATCATAATTTCGTTAAAAATATTGTAGGCTAATGATTCATTATTCATAGGATAATTTATAAATTTATAAATAATTCAATAATTACAATAAGCACATGGTTATCAATACATACGACACATTTATAGTTTCTATATAAGGTGAGGGCAGGAAGAAGTTCTGCTTCAATTACTTTTTCAGTTTATTCCTGACTATTCTCCAGGATAATATATTCCCTTAAACATTGTTTGTTCTTTTATTTGACACTAATAAAATCTTTTTATTTACAGGTAAGACGATGCAAATGCGATATCCTATGAAATAGGATGAAATGTGAGTAAAACAAATAAAATATAGAGTGGAGCATAATATTACACTAAAAGAGCTTTTAGAATATACTCAACTATCAACTTTAATATAACTAGTGAACACTAATAGAGCCTACATAAATACAGGGTACTACTAGATAATTTCAGTAGATTACAGACCTACACTTATTCAACCTATTATTCATCATCTCTCTGTCTGAAATTCCGTCGCTCTTGTCTCAAGTCCGATGCTAGCAGCTATATGGTTTGTCACCACAGTCTGTTGTTTTTTCCACACTCCAATTTCTTCGAGCAGCCTAATTTCGTGGTATGAAGTATAGGCTATGTCTATTAGCCTACTATAGGCCTACTATTGCCACGGTAAAGTATATTTTTATTTTGATACAATTAATAGACTATGAATTAAAACCGTAATCGATCTTCCTTCAATGAACGTAATTGAACGGAGTATTTATAACGAATAATTACTGTCCAACATACTACAATTAGAATGGGTACCGTAAATGAAACAACAATATTCTACCTTCAACGCAATTAAAACTCTAAAAATCATTTTGTAAACAAAGAAAAGTCACATGGCATCTTTTTCAGTCCACGTGGTTCGAGATGTAAACGCGTGCTGTAATGCATTTACCGTTGTACATGTTGTGCAGGTTATGGTCTCAATTTATAGCGTCGTAAAAACTCCCCGCAAGAGAGTTGCTTGCCATAGGGTCGGCTGAAATGGCCTTTAATAACAGTCATTTACATTACGACCATTCAGTATGCTTGGTTCCTACATGCATCCTTTTGCTGCTCGTGGTTCACCGTTTTCCCGCTAGGTGGCTGATGGAGCGTTCCGTTATTAGTAGTTAGTTGAACATGCCGCCGGCAGATAGTACTAGTTGCGCTATTTCCGACTGATGCTTCTCTTTCGTTCGTAGGGAGAATTTATTAACCAAAACAAAACTCACACTGCCGAGATTCTCTACTTTACGCACGCAAACACACCGATGCCCGTCGTCGTTATGGATTCACCGTTCATAGAATGAAACAGGCTTCGGAATTGGGACTTTCAAGAGTTCATTCTTCATTCGTGTACTCAACAACGCAATGAATTATTATTTCAACCTGAATCTTCTAACTTCAATGAAAATGTTTGACCAAGCTCTAGATAAAAGTGCGCGAAAATGCTCGATGAGCTTTTGTTTCATTGAGTTATGTTCAGATTTATTACGTATGGCTATTTCTATCAAATCTATTTATGACTTATAATAACTAATGATTGTTTTCAAAATTGTTTCATTTCAATGTATATCATCATTCTTGTTCATTATTATTATTATTATTATTATTATTATTATTATTTTTTATAGTTGTGCATAAAAATTCTTCAATATTGATCAATAGTTACTGAGATTAAGTTTTAATAAATTTTATATTTAATAGTCAGTGGGCCTTCTACGCTTCCTAGAATCTGCGTAAACAAAAACGTGGGCCTCATCGCCTTATAAGATGAATGATTTGAAAAGATTTCAGAAAAGTATTTGAAAAATACCAGAATCGCACTGATTGCAAGACTGTAAATGAGATGGAGTCTTCAACTATAATGAGAAGGACGTAAGACAAATGGCCGAATTATAAAATTTGAAAGAACATATTCTGCCAATAAATAAATAGAAAATTATATAATAATAATGATGATTTACAAAAAATTCTGGAAACTGAAACAATTTTGTATAGTCTACACTCTAAAGCATTGGTCTAAAAAATACACAGGATTTTTTTTCAAATGCAATTATAAATTAATACTGTAGGCTACCAATAATTAAATGGATTCTATAGAATCCAGGGGTTTGTAACAGAGCTGTTGCCAAACGGCGGCTCATGGTAGTTGGTTGGAGCGCTTGTCTGTGATTATATAAGACTCTGGCTGGTTTCGTTTCCTGCAGCCTTGAGTTTGAATCTCATTCAGCTATGAATGTTTGTCATCATTAACCTTTTCACCTCACTAGCCATGTCGCACAAGTCTCCAGACTCATGTGGGCTTCATCCACGATAAAAAAAGTTAAATCTGTAATTGTTCTGGTAGCATGTTTGTTGAAACAACAGATAAGCGGATTTATATATCAAAATACTGTATATTAAATATTAAAATATTTAATTCCTCATTACTAACCTACTTTACAAAAGCCTGCTAATCCAGTTAAACTTAATGGCATTTAGAACGTTTTTTGAACAAAATTTTGATTGAATTCTCGTACAATTCATGCCTTTATTTTTGAAGTATACAAAATTTGATAATTTATCTTCAATTAGGCCTAATGTTATTTGGAAATGTATTAGGCCAAGTGTAGTTAGCCTTATTTGAGATCGGAAGCTACTGTAGTTTTCATATAACTTGGCAGCAGTATGCTGGGTTCAGATGTATGCTGTCCCATCTGCTCAACGCTGCCAAGTTATATGAATACTACAGTACTTAATTTGATTTAATATGCCACAATTTGAATGTTGTCTTATAAGGAATGGATAATGTGTTAAAACAAAGCCTCGTATTGTATTTATGCAAAGGATTTGCAAGATTTCAATTTCTGCATGTCCGATTGATTTTATTGATTGAATAAATGCAGTTTAAAACAAAGCCCCGTATCGTATTTATGCAAAGGACTTGCAAGGTGGCAATTTATGCATGTCTGATTGCTTGTATTGATTGAATAAATACAGTTTTCTGAATCGTAATTCAGACTGTAATGAAGAAGCCATTTTGAAATTTGATTGAATTCTACTGGTTTGTGCAAACACTGAAAATAAAAGTCTATTGACTGTTTCACTGCACTATGCCAATGCCACCTGTGTGTATAGCTCCATTCTTTTCACATACTTATGACGCACTAATGTCTGTTCCACACTCTGAATCTAGAGACACAGTGAATATCGACAATATTCGTTATTAAAAAAAAAAAAACATTATTGCATTATGTGTTGCTAGTACTTTGAAAGAGATCTCTTTAGCATAGGAGTATCTACTTTTCATCAATCTTGATTGATAAATAAAATAAAATGATCATGAGACAGTCGATACTATAGCCTGTATTGGCATCAAAAATCCAAAATATATCAATAATAGTATTATAAACTTAAAAAACACTTTTAAATGGAAATTGACTCACGTTATGGCGTGACGGCCGTTTCGCTCTGTTGTCTAGAGCGAACATAACGCCATATCACGCCATAACGTGAGTTTAAGTTTATAATACATATTAGTGGAAACAAGATGGATCTTCAACATCATCAATAATAGTGTTTATTATACAAAGTGTTACGGAACTTTCTACCAATACTTCTAGGCAGTGTTTCTGGACCACTAACAAAAGTAAATATTGTAATAAAAATTTTCTAAAATCCCAGTTACTCACACAGCCGCCATTTTGTTTTTTTCACTCATTATTTTTTATTCGAACACCTCTGAATGTATAATTTGGAAATTTTGCATACAGCTTTATAACAATTGGAACAATCTAAAAAAAAATTAATCAAAATTTTCTGACATCAAAAAACAAAATGGCGGCAATTTAAAATCTTTGAACAGGTATAAATTAATAATGGCTAATGATATCAAAATTTTACTAGATTAACGTTTTTTAGATATTTCTATTGCAAATCCAACGATATCTCATTTTCCAAGATTGGCCAACAATTAATAGAGATATGCTACTTTTTAGGGTGTGCGGTGGTTAGAAGCGAAAATCTGCAACCCGTTCTCAACCACCGCACACCCTAAAAAGTAGCATATCTCTATTAATTATTGGCCAATCTTGGAAAATGAGATATCGCTAGATTTGCAATAAAAATATCTAAAAACCGTTATTCCAGTAAAATTTTGATATCATTAGCCATTATCAATTTATACCTGTTCAAAGATTTTAAATTGCCATCATTTTGTTTTTTGATGTCGGAAAATTTTGATTAATTTTTTTTAGATTGTTTCAATTGTTATAAAGCTGTATGCAAAATTTCAAAATTATACATTCAGAGGTGTTCGAATAAAAAAATAATGAGTGAAAAAACAAAATGGCGGCTGTGTGAGTAACTGGGGATTTTAGAAAATTTTTATTACGATATTTACTTTTGTTAGTGGTCCAGAAACACTGCCTAGAAGTATTGGTAGAGAGTTCCGAAACACCCTGTATATCTGCTAATCTACTTTTGGATTATCATGGATTAGTTCTTTCTCTTGTAATACACCTTCCTCGCTTGTCTGGGTATATTAATTTAATATCATAACTGACACTATAGCCTATCTCTATTTAAATAACTCACTTTAATTCTCTATTTAGCCCTTACTTATGACATGCGTGCTATGGTTGTTGAACAACCGTATCCTATGAAATGGTATTGGAAGCTGATTGAGAGTACGATTTTGAAAAAAACTTGATAGGCTGGGCTGTGTTTTATGTATAGGCTGAGGCCTAGGCTGAAAAGTTTGAGGTCTAGGCTGAGGCTTAAACTGAAAAATTTAGTCGCAGATTGAAATAAGTTGAAAAAAAATAATAGGGACGGTGATAATATCAAGTAAGTTATTTATCCGTCTACAGTACGGATACAACTATTGCATGTGTGTACTGAGCAGCCGTCGGTGCTCATATTGAAATAAAGCATAATAAGTATTGAAATGAAGGTAAGATCCCATAATTATGTAAAACAAAACTTCAACATTTTCTGTATACAAGAAAATAAAGATTATAATTCTTTATCTAATGGGTTTTGTACCATTACCAGTGAATTTCCAAAATGATGAATCATTTTTCGATAACTCTATAGTAGGTATGCTTTTGGCAAAAAGCTCCATGTGCTGGCTAATTTATACGGTATGTGAATTTATTCCTTTGAAGCATAATAAGTAAGATTCAAATCTACATATCATTTGATGATGTTGAAGATCCATCTTGTTTCCACTAATATGTAATATAAACTTAAAAAAACACTTTTAAGTGGAAATTAACTATAGTTATGGCGTGACGACCGTTTCACTCTGTTGTCAAGAGCATCGTCAGACGACCCACAGTACACTATCATTTGACTTCCAGTTTGTAGTATTATCAGTAGTAGCGCTGTAAAGTATTATTGTATATAATAATTATTAAAGTGCAGTCCATGATCTCTCATTTTGAATCCTGTGCGTAAGCAGCACAATCGATATTGTATAAGTTAGTCATAATGATATTTCGGTTTATTTGTAAGCTTCATCAGTTGGTAGGCCCATTTCAGCGACATCTTAATTCGTAGCGGAATTTAGTAGGCTGTCACCTGGATAACACCTGGTACCATGAGATGGCACCACAGTCTTTCTCTCACACCGTGAGTAGGAGAAAGCTAACCAAATCCTCCTGACTTGTTGCCACGCCATTCGCGATCCCCCCAAACCCTGTTCCATGCATAAATTCATGCCGCCGTCATTCCGATTCATGCATTTTAATCGTACTGAATATTCATACATCCCTGTATAAGCCCTCAGTCATCTCACTTTCTCCTACTCTGAAAGAATTCACACGTAAAGCTCTATCCCACCGAAAGCTCAGCTCTTGTATCTGCACCTTATAATTCAGCGCATGAATAAACATATTCGTTGCAATGTAGGAGCGCTGTTACCCCTTCTCTATTCATGTAGACATTAGTCAGTATCGGAGGGTGTATAGGCTTGATCTAGGAACGCTGCTGGAAACTTACAAAGTCTCAAAATGACGTTCTCGTGTTTGTGAGGATGTGGGAATGAATTGCAAAACGTGAATTTGAATTTGAAGACGTGGATTTGAGTCTTGGATGGATTTGAGTCTTGGATGCCCGACATGTATTATTCATAACATAAATTATTTATCTTGAACGCCTCAAAATACTAACATGAACCCTGATTACCGCTTGCTATGATGTATTATCATTACTTACTGAGTGTCAGATCAGTTTCCTGCTCTTTAGCATCGAAATCGCAGCCCTATACATTTATAATTTATGTAAGAGTTTTAAAATGTTGGATTTGTATAAAATTTTGTCAAAATGTTAACTTAGGCTTCTATTCAACTTACTACCTCTCACATGTGCAATGGTCATAAAATATCCGATCAGTCTTGAGCGTTGAGACCGCAAATAGATAAAGTTTTGACTGAAAAAAACTCGAAATTGTATGAACTTGTGTTGTATTGCGTAGGTAACTAGGTATTATTGCTATTGCAGTTAGCCATTATATATTTCGAATAAGAATGAATCTTATTTATTGATCTGATAACTTTAGGAATTCATGTTTCTTATTTTGTTTCACACAAGATTAGTAAGCGTGACATCTACATTTGTTCACATGTTATCGTATCCGCGAAGGACATTCAAAAGGTGTACGCTTCTTGCAAGAGTTTTACTTCGTTTTCTATATGAATTGTAACTATGTTTTACTATTTCGGATGTTTACTTCTCTCATTATGACATACCGTAAGAAATTAGTATAAAATTAGAGAATGTGGTTTTGATTTTTCAACCCTAACAAGATTACAATGTTTTATAACTAAAAAACAGACTTCAAATTCAAATTAACTCGTATGTAATTGCTCGTTTGTTATGAAACGTAGCGTATGTTATGAAATAACAATTACTGGGCTGCTCTAAGAATCAGAATTAAATACAAACTTCAGTAACACAATACTTATATTAGCCTACTTGTTTCCAAGAAAATTCAAAACTTCAATCTCTCATAAAATCTCAATCACGCTTTAATTCACTCATAACCTAATCTAACACGATATTAACTTTTGACCACCGACTTCCACGTATTTGAATACAGTCAGTACTTTATCAGCAATTCAAATTTAAATGACAAATTCAAGAAAATTTGAAATTATAAGCTTAAATAGGCACTCAGAAAAATAAATCTAGAATTTTACCTCATTGTGGTGTCTATCCAAGAGTAGCTGCCTAGAGTTCCATTCCTAAAGATGTCAGTTAGCACAGTGATGTCTCTATCCACTTTCAGTCTGACTCAATACCAGCAGATTGTGCACATTCATAAAGCATTAGAGAAAGATATCTTTGAGTAAGAGAGCGTGTGAGTGAGAGAGATGGAGTGAGAAAGGTGACAGTTTACGTCAGGGTCGTATAAAAGAAGGCAGCAGCATTTCAAGCAGTGAAAGCTGAAGGGACAGAGGGTTTTATAATCTTCAGCAGGGAGGCTATTCTAGTTAGGGAAAGTTCTTGCGTAATACAACTAATACAAAGCCAAAGGATCTGTCGTTTTTCGAAAATTTATCGCGTCACCTTTTAGGGAACGTAAAAGTGAAAGCTGGGTTCACAAGATTCAGACCGATTTTTTACCCCCGAAAAGACAACCACCAAAACTGGAAAGATCGTGAGGAATTCTAAACAGTTTGACTTGTCAGTCTATTTTGGATGCTCTGCTTTGATTTACAATGCTTTAGGAGTGTGTAGAAATAACAGAGGCCGAATAGCTGCTAGTCGAGAGTTAGGGCGCTCAATGTTGGAAATTGGTAACATATTGTAAATGTCGAAAAAAAGTCCCTAATGATGTTATCAACTGATTATTGGGATTTAGGTGGTAAAGGAATTGTCTAGAAGAGCTGATTCCGTTCAAACTGGTTTCAGCTCTAATGAAATAATGAAAAATCAAGCATTAATATAGTAATATGTGTACTCTACATTTGTTACTCGACTGTGCTTTTTTTCAAGATTGTTGTAAAATTTTTTTTGGCAATAAATTTCAATTTCAATTTCAATATATCACGCATATCATATCATAATATAATTCACGCATTAATATTAACGCTCATTAATATTATCACGCTCAGAAATTAACAAAATTAGGTTTGAATCCAATTTTTGCAACTTTGAAATCCAGCTCATGACTGATGTGCTGGATAAACACCATTCACTTGTTGAATTGGAAAATTTCTGATTTCAGTTAGTCATGTTTTTTACTATGAAACTTAGAGGTGCCTAGACTAGGTGGGGGGGGGGGGGGGGCCTTAGAGCAATCTGAGAACGTTTCAATAGAACCCTGAAAGAACATAGGTTTCGTGAGTTCACTGTAAATAAGAAATGGTTGAACCTACTTTCAAAACTTGCATCATAAAGTATTAAGTTGTCATTCCTAAACTAAACTGTAATGTAAAGAAATCTTCTTTTATTGCTTTTGTTGAAACCATTGGTAAGGGGGGTGTCAGGGGTTATAACTCCCGAAACCCCTAGTGGTGATGACTCCAGCACTAGATGAGATTCACTTTGACCCCTATATCATGCGTTGAAATCGACGTTTTCGTGTCAAGAATCGCTTTAAATTATTTAAAAAATTTAGTGGGATTGATTTTTAAAGATTTCTAGGAGAGGCCCTGAATTCCATTTAATAACAAATTCAAATTTTTATTTCCACTATACAACAAAGTGATAATACAACCTAACCTAACCTAACCTAACGATTTCGAACTATTTTAGAAACTTTCTGGTATTGAAAGTGAAAAATTACCTATTAACTATTATATTTTAATATTTTCATAGGTTTGAAAACCTTTTTGTTTGGAAAATGGAACTAAACAAAAATAAACAAACTAGATAAATAATAAAATATTAAAATAAATAATTAAAATTAAAATAAATAAATCAAATCTGCAGAAGCAAAGGAAAGAATTCAATTTACAAATGGTCATAAGCTCTCAAAAACTCAAAGAGAATGCCACGCTCATACTATAACTTATACATATTTTTGACGGATTAAAATAAAACAAGTTGCTCAAACACTAAATACATCATACTTCAGCTCTTATAGTAACTACCCACATCGTCTTGTTGGACAAGGTGACCATGCACTAATTTACAAAATTATGACTTTTGCTTGCATATCTCTTAATATCCTCCGGAAGCAGATTAAAAAACGTTGGCGCTAAGTATAAAAATATTTTTTTTTTAATATGGTCAGATCTAGCGACAATCATAAGTTGGTTTCTTGCAATTCTGCGGGCATCACTCAGCTGCATCTCACCACTTCTGTCAAAGAGCTGTTTCAGCGTTTTATATATAAGTGAATAAAGGTTCCAAATAGGAAACCTCAAGAAATCAAAAAAATATATATATTCTAGTATTATTTAACTGACTGTATTTTTTGATGATTCATTAAAAATACTAGGAAATTTATAATTAATTGATCTTCTGTAGTGGGTTTTATTAGGGTGGAGAGGTAACTGAATTCAAGGGTGGTAGGCTATATAATTTATTTTTTATATGATAGGGAGAGGTAAGCCAAATTCTAAATGTGGTGGTGGGGGATTTTGAAAAAAAAATTGGCGGATGGAGTAGCGCCATAGACGATACCCTAGAGTCCCAAATCCTCCTTATCTATAAAACTCTTACTTTTTCAAGAACAAGATAACGTGATAATTGTGTCTTTTTAATTTAGGCACACAAACAGCAACCTTCAGGTTCAGGTTTCAGGTTTGATTCTCGATCTAGGCCTAGCATTTGTGTAGGCTATCATTATTCATCTCATTACAAAGCCAAAGGTTGATTTGATAACCATCGGCAATATAGAACATATCAAGAAATCATATACAATTTCTCCAGAAATCAAACAATTTAAGTAAGCTTACTATATAGAGCTGATTGTATTCTGCTCCCTGTAATTGGATATTTCATGAAGTTTTCATAGATGTACTACTTTGATGCTATGAAAGATAGAAAATGTTTTTAATAGATTTAACCATCCTTTATTTTATTCAATAACAACAAACATTAGCATTTTAGTCAAACCAAAATATAAATTAAAAATAGATAAACCATCTGCTCTGCTAATCCGTAAAATCCTGTAAGAATAAATTATTTTATGTTGACTTTTATTTGAATAAACGTTACAGGATTTGATAAATTTAATTTGAGGAATTTTAATTGATAATACCTTATACTTCGAATACCTTGATAGCAGATAATATTCCTCTCAAATGACATTAAATCATTTCGTTTATCAATAACTGATATTCGACAATATGTTTCAGTTATTCTCTATCATTGAGAAATACTCAAGACAAAAATCTGTATCCAAGTTACTTACTACGTAGGTCGCACGTAGTAAACCCACCCTTCCAGACTTTATTATTCTAACATAAAAAACAGTTAGCGTTTTATACCCTAAATGAATATTTACAGTTCGGGAGCGGCAGGGTGAGAGGTCGTGGAGCAATTGTTGGGGTTTGGCGTGGAACTGCAGGGAGCAACTCCCGTTGGGGGGGGGGGGGTGGTTTTTGAGGTGGGGAGGAGGACTCCCCCAGTTCGAGGTCGTCGAAAAGGAAACCAAGGGGCACCGGATTTCGAGAAGGGAGCTGCCGCCGCCGTAGGTGCCTCCGGATGCAGCCAGCGGGAAGCTGAGTCGGAAGATGGGGGGACAAGCGGAAATAAGATGGACTTGAGGGATTTATGGTCCCCCCTGCGGGACGGTTTTGTTATTCTTTCCACCATGACCATCGTGATGCGTCATCTTTGTCCGCTTGCCTACCGCCCTTCCCCCCTCCTATCATTAACCCCTCACACCGCACTTCCGGTTTGCCGCTCCCTTTAGCCATTCCGTTTCCATGGTTACCGCTTCCTTCTACACGCAGCTCTCGTCTAATTTCCGATGTCGCAGAAAATGCATTCTGCTTTCACGTAGAAAACTCAGCGCACATGTTTTTGAGAGCACCTGGAGAATTCCCAAACTTGGACTTGATTTTGAAAGGGGTAAGATCCAGTGCTAATAATTACGTGGCACAGGGTAAAACATAGGAATGAAATGAACTTCAGCCTCATATCTACATTACGAATAAGTATAGAATGAATCTTTATTTATTATTATCAATGAATACAAACAATTCTCGTTTGTATTCATTGTTATTATCATTAAAATCAAAAATTATCTTTGGAAAAATTATCTTAGTTAAACACATTCTTAATAAGGTTAAAAATGTAAGATTGGCCTCAATGGTTAAAACTTCGCCTCTTTGTATAATTCATCTCTCAGATCCAAGCTCTATTTTTCTAACAATCTTACTAAGGTTAAAAATGTAAGAATGGCTTCAATGGTCAAAACTTCGCCTCTTTGTATAATTCATCTCTTAGATCCAAGCTCTATTTTTCTTATTTTTCTAACAATCTTACTAAGGTTAAAAATGTAAGAATGGCCTCAATGGTCAAAACTTCGCCTCTTTGTATAATTCATCTCTCAGATCCAAGCTCTATTTTTCTTATTTTTCTAACAATCTTACTAAGGTTAAAAATGTAAGAATGGCCTCAATGGTCAAAACTTCGCCTCTTTGTATAATTCATCTCTCAGATCCAAGCTCTATTTTTCTTATTTTTCTAACAATCTCTTCAATAATTTCTGCTGTACAGTACTTAGAAATATAGTATATTTGTTGTATTTATAATCTTTTCTATTCAAACTATTCAACCATTCATTGTACATCACTGTAACTATGGAATCTGAGAGTTGCTAATATTAATAATACATTTATCATTCATATGTACATTGTAAATTAACACAAATAAAGTCATCTGAATCTGAATCTAAAAATAAAAACTTCGTAAAAATAATAATAGTCGAGGTTGTTAGCCGATCCCTAAATTTGAACAGTTCAATTAATTTCTGTGTTTAACAAAAAGTCGCTTTATCACGTTCGCTCGCGTTCCCTTTTATGTCAGGCCTAAATATGATACTGCGTGCTTACATCTCAAACTATTCTAATCTTATTTTCTAGTCTATATGTGAGAGAACTCCGCTTCAAGAAAATTAATGAAGGCTTTTTAGAGTGTTTGGTAGATAGCACTTCAATAAATTGCGTTACAATGAAACAAAAACTTCAACTATCACACAAAACTCCAACTCTATTTAAACTCTTTCGTTCTATAATCATCATACCAAGACTATGTCCATATTATATTCTCAGATCTAAAGTTGGATTGATATCTAATCAAATCATTACAATCACAGTACAGAAAAAATAAATTCTTTCATCCGTTTTACATGCTTCCTTAACTGTTATTTTAGTCTTTGATCTGAGGATTTCTGGTCCATCAAGAAAATATGAGCTATCCCAGTAACTACTCTTTTAATCAGATAGTGATAATTATACTCTCCTAACAAGTAGCAAGTAACAAGTAACTGATTTTTGTATTTTTATCGACCACGGTGTTGTACCTTCACAACTATTTTCTCGCTTGTTTAGGGCTTATTCTATGAGTACAGACTGAAAATTATTTATCTTATATACAGTCTTTTATACTGACAGTCTTTGCGGGTTCATTTCTTCTGTTTTTCTGTGATGTACTGTACTTGTGTTTTATTGTGAATAAATAAATTTTGATTGGTTGATCCTCTTATCTCCAATTGCCAATTCAATTGTTTAGTTTGGAAATGATAATTTAATATCGTAATTGAAATTATTGTATCACTACGTTGAGGTAGGCAAATATTGAACTTTTTCAATCCCCTCATTTCCATGATTCTTTATCCTTTTTTGCTTGAATGATTGTATTGTAAGAGAAGTGGGTGTTGTAGTTCCAAAGTAGTACTGTATTTTCGATAGCGTACAATATTCAGCTATCAGCTTATCATATCTCCTCACCTCATTACCTTATTCGTGTTGATCTTCAATAGCTCAACTACTTGTATGAATTGCATTAGGGCCTACCAGGGCTTAATTTCAGCCGGAGCACACCGGAGCGGAGCTCCGGTACCTTTTAGGACGCCGGAGCCGAGCTGCGGCTATCTAAATTGATAAAAAATCATTTATTCTAAACCAGATCTGAAGTAGCTTGTTATTTTGTATGTTATGTAATATTATATGTGCACTACTAACTCTGCTCAAATGCGTTTAATATGCACCAATTCAAGTGTAATTTTCAAACATTTTCTGGGGGGAGGACCACCGGACCCCCGTTAAGTCACAGCTCCGGTACTTCTCAATTTAGAAATTAAGCCCTAGTATATAAGGCCTACAGTATATAAGATAAATAAACGTATTCTTAATCAACAGATAAACGCAAACACAAAGACCTCCTTCTATCTCTGTGCTATTGAATACGAAATCCCTTATAGTAGGCTAGTCAAGAATTCAGATAATTCATTGAATTCTCGATCAGGATTAAATTATCTGAATTGAACACAATTGTAAATTCTTTGTATTCAGTAGGTGATCAAAACTTAGTTCATTGTTTTTTCCGAGATAGGCTGGCTACAACAGAATCTCATGTAATACCATGAAGCCATCATGTAACGTTCATGTAAGCCATGACGCTCATGTAAACAATGAACGTCAATGAACTCAATGTTAACACAGTTACACTGCATTGAATGGAGCTTAATAGAATTCGAAATCAGTTTAGTCGTAGCATTTACAGACGGGTAAGTGAAATAAGAAGTTGCAGTATAAGAAGACAAAGAAAAAGAAAAAGAGGAAGAAGAAGAGAAGAGGCAAGAACGGAAAGATATTTCCATTCGACTGTGTTGATAGCACTTGTAAAGCCGTAGGCTACTTGTTGAAACTTTTATGGGCTCCCTGCTAGAGAGAGTGGCCTGTATAAATTACGGTCGCCTGGCTTGCTTATAGCCATACTGACCTAGCCCTTTGCGTTTTAAAGTCTTCGTATGAAGTCCGTTCACAAAAATATCTATCCCTATGTGCAAGAAGATTTACGTGTTGCCTGAGTTTAAAATGATTCAAATGATTATTTTTTAAATAGTAGTATCAGGCTCTTCCTAACTGACATTATCAAGACCTACATCAAACTCTTATAATAATTACGATATTGAATATTTTAGAATATTTATAAATACCTAAGGTGATAAAGAACGATTTTAATACCAGCTCAAATGATCAAATTCATATTAAACTAGACTAAACTTGTCGGTTAAGGTTCATGAAGTATAGTACCTCAATACCTCATTTTTTTATTGCTTAACCTTGTTCGATTCACTTACCTCCAATAAAATTACTCTATTTTGTTGCTTACTATAATGTTAATTTGTGCTTGGCTGTTTATCTTAAACTTGTTCATCACTAGTATTCCGTATTCGTCGATTATTTGTTTACTTCACCTGTTAGAAAGGGTGTGTAGATGTTTTGGTCAGTTAAAAATGCAAGTCGTACATTTAATGAAAGTATGGGACTTTCTGAAAATCCCCCGGCCTCAGTGGATGGTTTATAAGTCAATGACAAACCTCCAATACTAACGGTTACTGTAAAATACTTAATAAAAACTTACTGTGTACTGTGGGTCGTCTGACGATGCTCTTGACATCAGAAAGAAACGGCCGTCACGCCATAACGTGAGTAAATTTCCACTTAGAAGTGGTTTTTAAGTTTTTATTACATATTAGTGGAAGCAAGATGGATCTTCAACATCATAACATCGTAAAATACTTGTTAGTAATGGGTCTGTCTAGTCTAACGACATGCCTCCAACGTTTTTTAATCAATCAGAATCACACATTCTATAAGCCAATAGCATTCGTTGTCCATTCTGGATGAATTTGAAGCTGCTCTATAATCCAGTTTTAGTTCAATTGATGACTATAGTTTCTCGTGTTTTTATAGTAAATTTGGTTGTGGCAACATGAAGACTTACCCACTTTATTAACTCATGCAAAAATTCATTTCGAATTTGTGTAAAAAATATCAAAAAGCTTTCATAATGCTGCAACTATAGCCTTAGTTGACACTTACTTCTTGTTAGTGTCAAGATCATACATGCAAAATGCACTCTACCAAACATGATACACACATTCATAAATACACACTCTCACACATTCGTGTCTAGTACTTGCCAGCTTTAAAACTCAAAACAGTCGCGAGCCTTACTGAAGCTTGACGTCTTTATAATTTATCGTACTTCGTTGTATAAAACACAGATGGGACTCCTATTTTGACTTCTTGTCGACGTCTTATTTGATAAATTGCCACATCCTCTGTCTTAGAAAGTTTCTATTTGATGCCAGGCGTAATTAACACCCTACAAATCTTAGCTAGTTGATAGAAGCTGGTCAGATTGTCAAAGTTACACTCCATCTCGCGCAATTATTCAGCTCAATAGTAACTACACTTGCAATAACTCCTATTTATAATAGTCTACCAGTAATGTATTTGCCTGAGTGTAATTGATGATTAATGAATTAATAAGATTTGATTCATAGTTTTCACTGCCTATGAGTGTAGAATGTTATACATTATACCTCCATGAATTAGGCTACATAATTTTGAATAAATTTAATCCTAATTTAATTCTGTATGTATCTAAAATTTAAAACTCTCATTATCTAGTACTAGTACAATAAATTACAGGTGGGAATGCTTGTAAGCAGAACTAATTTTGTAATTGCATTAAAAATATTTAAATAAATTCGTCCCTTGAGATAACTTTTATAATGGTCCTTGAAACTTACAAACATCTTATACCTTACCTTATCTTCTAGTGGCACACAGCAGCCTTCTAATTCAAATAGTACCCTTATGATACCTATTTATTTATTTACTTCTTCTAACACTGAGGACTCTGGTCATAAGATTTTTATTGAAGTTTGTTATTAATGCAATGAATAGCATGTATTTAGTTTCACCCTACTAGTAGGCTAAATAAGTTTTATTACAGCTAACTTTTTGTTGTAAATTCAACGACTTGCAGTCATTTATTATATATTCACAATATAAAACTGACTGCAAGTCGTTGAATTTACAACAAAAAGTTAATATTAACAACGCTGATCGTTATGGAACAAGAAATCCAAGAATTTTATTACAGATAAAGTTCAACTCAAATCAAACAAGATTCTATAGGATATTCTTTTTTAAATTAGATTCATTATTAAGATCCTTAATAACTCACTCTTATTAAGACTGATTTTAATTCGAATTAAACAACGCTGACCACCCAGTGAGCTGCTCTGAACACAATTGTGTGTTGATTGCTTGTTAAAAGCTCGTTGACCAATTAGGCGTTCAATAAAACAGGAATTAACAGAAAAAACAAAACTCACCAATTCCAGGAGACTCAAACAAATTTAACAATAAGTGCAATAAAAAACTATGATCAAAATTGCTTTTTTCTTTTTTGTCTAAACCGAACAGATATGAAAGCAGGATGAAGAAGGCTTTCTAATTGATATGGGAGTCTCTATGAGTAATGCTCATTATGGGATTATTATTTTTCTTAGGTGGGAGAGCAAGGCTCTCATTGTTCAATGAACTCTAATTTCAGTAGAAAGAGACAAAAGAGAAACATCTAGAGTTCTTTATATAGACCATTTAAAAAAGTTGCCATGACAAATTTGCTTGATAATAGGATCCAGGCCTAAAATTTGTATATTTGAAATGAAACTCATAATAATAATAGTGTAATTGCTTTTGCTTGTTTTGATGATTTCTCCCCCCCCCCCATTTTTTACTTATTTTATATAATTACATTTTACGCTAGGAATCCTGGAATTTTCAGTTGGATGTGAATGATCTGAAAATGAAAAAGGACAGTAAATCAAGAGAACGAATCGAACTGAAAGAAGAGCTTGGTTAAATAATGGAGGAGTAAAAAACTAAATATTTTTTCTTTGTAACTTATTGGTTTCTCTCCTAATAATTGTTTGTTTTATAATTATTATTATTTTTTATCATGTATAATTTTTTACCTGTGTATTTTTTTTGCTTGTTTGTATTTGCGGAAATAAATATTATTATTATTATTTTTATTATTATAATAAAAAACTACTATCTCAAACCAATAGACCAGACAAAATTAAATATTAACACAATCTACAGTATTTACATATTGAAAGCAAAACAATAAAATATATCAATCACCACATAACATTAACATAAAATAGCTTAAACAATTTAATTAACAACACCCCAATATAAGCTAAATTTAGCTTCATGGGGTAGCCACTGTAAAATCGAAATGGAATTCTTCCAATAATATCTCACTTTATTCATGATTATGAAATGAATTAATGATATAGGAATTGCAAAATATATCAATTTTATTGTAATTTGAGATTGTGAATTAAAAAAAAAAATATTATTATTATTATTATGAAACAAGAGTTTATGATGCTTTTATTCATGAGATTTATTCAAAAGTTGATGCCACAATATGTGAACTGGTACACCTCATGCCCAAGAATACGTTTTCAATAATGATGAGTAATGAATAATGACAAAACGTGTTAACATTTTGATATGAATGACAAAGAAAAATGATAAGAGGGGTGAAGAATGAAGGAAAATGGATTTTCAGGAAAGCTTTTCTGTGAAGAGAAATCAAAGTACTGTGCTGTGAACGGTTGAGTACTTTCTGGAAACTTCACAATAATGCTTCCAAAAAGCTTCAACAGCTTTTTAAGTAACTTTCGACCTTTGAAACTTTTTCATTGCCTTAGCCTGTGCTTTTTTCGTCTTGTCCTCAGGATGAAAATTATTTCACTCGGTCTTCTCCCCTGTTATAAATCCACGTTGATAATTACGAGGAGAAATAAATCATTTTCGTTCGCTCGCTCCTCGAGTTCAGGATTTCGTGAAAGAGGGAATGAATAAAGAGCAGAGAAGAATGAATGAATGAGAAAATATGCATAAAAAGAGAGAAAGTGCGAGAATGAGGAAGAGAAAGAGGAACAGATAGAGAAAGTGAGCGAGCTGAGTACACTCTAGAAACTTCCTTTTTGTATTCATTTTGAGTGGATCCCTGCTGCAAAAATTCAAAATATGTCTTAAAGATTAGTTCAAAAAATGTCTTTATACTCGCAGGGGCTCTCAAACTCTGGTACGCGTACCCCTTGGAGGTACTTGAAAATTTCCAGGGGGTACGCGGGGCAGGTACATGATAAATCAAACCATTTTTTTCCGTTTCGCAATCACGCAAGGTTAATATTCAATAATGAAATCTAATAAATTGAATACTTTGTGGTCGAGTTACTAGGAACCAACAAGTGCAATAAGTTTGTATAACTATTTCGTAGAAGTTCAGAGACAAGGCAAGGCTAATGTTGGGGACGATTTAAGGTTTAACCTTGAGCCTAGCATTGAGGAACTATGTTAAGAAGCAAGCTCATCCTTCTCATTAATTTTTTGGAATGGGTTTCAAATATGTTTCCAAATGTATTGTGTTTTTGATGTAAATGGTTTTTTAATTTAACCGTCACCCCCCCCCTAACATCTCCTCGCGGTAACAAGGGGGTACGCTAAATTCGGCGTAGCCGAGTTGGCTTATCGCTGGTCTGATAAGCCAAAGGTCCTGGGTTCGATCCCAGTTGAGTACAAGATATTTTGCTCGAGCCACTCTCGTGTTTCGGAGGACACGTTAAGCCGTCGGTCCCGGTTGCATATAAAAAAAGCAGTCGTTAAAAAAACGGCGAGGTGGAACTACCCGTAAGGGTCTCCCCACCACAAAAAGCCATACGAATTTACTATTTACTTTACGCTAGATTTTAATTTTTCTTTAAAGGAACAATCCTTGAAAAAGATTGAGAACCCCTGTATGTCACTAGATTTCATTGAAAGAAATATGGGTTGTTGAAGTTAGAAAGGTCATAAACTGGATAAATAAAATAATTTATTATCTGTATTCATAGTATTACACATTTAAAATAAGTATTATATGTGTCTTGTGAGGTCAGGAGAGCCATAATTAGTTAGTTACATTGATTTAGGCTACTTGCCTTCAATTTAATAAATCATTCATTGCTCATGTCAGTAGCTAGGACTACAAAACAATTAAACAATATAGCGATATGAACATTTATTAGCCCAACATTTTTTGGCTAACCTTATCAACAAAAATTGATTATCTCAAAAGGCCTAAATGCGTGCTGAAACCACAGAACAATTTTATGACTTATTTTCAATTTTCAACTATATGGAAATGCATAAACTCAATGAATATCCTAAAACTTCAAGAGTTGGTTAAGCAACCAGATTTTAGCAGTGGGCCTTTTGTTAAGAGATCCGTTCAGGTTGTTTCACCTCGTCATTTGATCTGAGCCATATTATGGAGCATCTTCTGGGACAGTAAAAATGAAAATACTAATATGAATTATGAATTATAATATGAAAATTCAATACCTACAATCTTATCTTATTCATTGGAAACAAGAATAAAAGAAAAAGAAGAAGTTTTTGAAGTTGATGTACTAGAACAGACTGAATCGTGATGAAAGGTATTCATTGATTATTTTACACCTTTTTTAGGTTTATTAACTTCCATAATTCTGTGATGTCTTTTTCCTTCCTCTTATAATTTTATTTCTTTTACTGCAAACAACAAGCTCTAGGTCTCACTATATAAAGGTTAGAAGATTTTAATGTCAGTAGCCAGCAAAAAAATGCTGTGAAATCTCTTCCCGGTGGTTCGGAACCCACCTAAAACTGTAGGTTCAAATCATCGATCACCATCATCCAGCTCATTACCCAGGCACAAGTCTCAGCCCATCCTCTAAAAAATTTACCAACTATGTTATTATATGGCTAGTAGGCTCTGGAAAGAAATCCTAGCGGTCTCTAAAATGACTGAAAGGACTCTCGACTCCTTCACTTGAAAAAAAGGTCAACTACAGAATTTGCAATTAAAACCACAGATTTTCATATATCATCATGAGAAATATTTATTAACTTTTCATGTGAAATTTAACGACTTGCAGTCAAATATTTGACTGCAAGTCGTTAAATTTCACATGAAAAGTTAATATTAACAACGCAGTTCGTCATGGAACAGGAAATCCAGAAGAAATACTTAATTTTTTTAGCAGATCCTCTCAGTAACTGAACGGAGTTTGAAAACACTGTATGGCATTCACTAAACGGTAGCAGTGTAGTAGCAAGTGAGTTGATATCGATCCGAAGGTTGCATTGCATGTTTCAAGGAAGAGATGACTGTGCTTTCTTTGGCGTGACAAGAGAATCGAAGCCCGAACCCCGAGTTTGGGGCTAACCCAAGGCTGTGTGATCATCGGAGCGACCGATTAGAAAAGTTTACCCTCAGCAGAAGTTAGGGAGAGAAAGAGAGACCGAGGATGTGAAAAAGAGAAAGAGAAAAATACGGTGAAGACGAAAATAAAAAAGGGGATACAACAGAGGATGGGCGTTATTGGGCGAAGGGATGTTTTAAGAAGGGTGGTGGATGAAATCTCATTAATTTCTCTGTCCTTTAATACTGATTTCCGGCTCCCTTTTTTTCTCTTTTCCTTGAACATTGTGTTTTACGCGGTGCTCCTTGCTTTACCACACGATTGTATTGTACCTAATTAGACATCTTATTATAGGAGGTTGTTAGTTCGAATTGACTTCCTTACAAGCTTCCTCTAAGGTGGCCTTAACAAATGTCTAAAGATTTATCATGTGAGAAAGATGCTGTTAAAGATAGTAGACATACATGATCATGTTGATGTAGGCGACCCATTTCATCTTAGTAAGCTATGCATAGCCAATTATGTGCTGTCAATAAAATTTTTAGAATCTGACAGAAATCTGTAAGAAGCTGATTGAAGCTGATTGAAGCTGATTGAAGCTGATTGAAGCTGACCAGGGGCTTGTTGCATAAAAATGTCCTAACTAGTTCTTTGAGTAATTACCTCTGTAATGTAAAGGCCTTTGTAATGTAAAATGTAGTTACACATAGTTTTATAGTGGGGTATCATATTTTTTTACATTTAGGAATCAAATTAGCAATCAGTTTTTTCTATTGAATAATATATTATTGTAATGTTTTGAGCTTATATTAATAAACTCCTCTGGATATGTTTTCCATCATCCAGAGAAATTATTATTATTATTATTATTATTATTATGATTGATTGATTGTAATATGTAATGTCCTGTAATATCATTGACATGCTTCTCAATTTTGATCACGTTTGAAATGTTAAAACCTTCAATATGTAACAAAATATGTTTTATTCGCTCAGAATTTGATGAGTTGTTATTAAAATAATTCATGAAATTGAAACTTGTCTGAATAATATTGAAGGGAGAATAAATAGCCACTCGATGAGCTAAATATGCTGAATGATAGCGTCACAGAAACTTGATAAATATGATAATAATACTGTAATTAATTGTACATTATTGATACTGCAAAAAATAATAGTTTTTTTTTTGAGGATGAAGCCCACATAGGTCTGAGACCTGTGCGTGAGTAATGAGTTGGATGATGGTGATTGATGAGTTGGACCTACAGTTTTAGGTGGGTTCCGAACCACTTGGATAAATGTTTGTTTTAACTGACTTTTTTATCACATTTTTTTCATTATTATTGAAAAAAATCAGTGCAAAACTATCGCTCCTGCAATTTCTATCAAGTTAACTATTAATCATATAATATGAGTGTCTGCTATCCAGCTCAGCGAATGCAGAAGCCAATCTGCTGTATTAGTGCCACTATTTTACACTGAACATGTCCAGTTCCTGTACAATGATATACAGCAGACTAGATTGCAGCTCTATGGGTTGACTCGAAATGGATCTAGAAAGTGAAGAAAGGGTGAGTGAATGAGGGGGGGGGGAGAGAGAGTGAGTGAGAGTGGAGAAAAAAGACAGAGTGAGCGATTCAATATGGCGGACTAGATGAGATCTGTTGAATGTCAAGGGCGAGGCTGAAAGCTTTGTCACAGGAAATGTCAGTCCAGACAGTTTTCACCCCTGGTCGTAACAGCGGACATATTCCATAAGGCATATAATATGGTGGTCGATAGCACTGAGTAGTGTTACCATAGTGATGGCTACTCTTGTTATCATCATAATCTTCAACATCATCATTACTTAAAATAATAATAATTATATAGTACTGTACCTAAATCTGTAAGTTTACCATTCTACACACCTCATTACCTACACAAAGGTCTGAGACTCATGTGGGCTTCATAAGAAAAAAACAAATAAAAACTATAGATGAATATCACCATTCCATAGTGCATGTTTCTCGATTGTAATTAACATTGTTGCTCCTCAGTGCAAGCACCCTGAGTCCACATTTCGCGAAAATGATCCTTTGCTTTCTCGCTGTGCTTTATCGCTTATTCCTTATTGAAGAAGATAAGTGGAGAGACAGAGAGGCAGATAGAGACAGAGAGGAGAAAGATGCTGGATGAGAAAAGTGTGATAGGCAGGAAGTGGAGACTTTGCAGTAAATCCGAGAGCAGGAGCCGGGTATCGGGAGACGGGGGTTGTCAGAGTGGCGCAAATTAAATATATAGAGCATCCGTGTATAAGTTTGACTGAACATAAATCACCGTCGCGACATTGGATGACGTCATGGACCAGAAAGAGATAGAATGAAGGAGGGCGAGAGAGAACGAGTGTGTGCGAGAGTGTGGGAGCGGGTGAGAAAGAACGAGTGTCAAAATTTTCTACCCTGAACGGATAGGATCTATCGCGGGTGAATCTCTTCTGGTTCATCTCTCGTCAGTCATTCTTTCCCTGTTTCTTGCTCACTCTCTCTCTTACTCCTCTCCTTCTTTCTCCTTCCTTTTCATTTTCTCTCTCTCTAACCTTTGTACCCTACCGCTTCGTGCCTGCCCGCTTTAATTAAAATAGCATTCACCATTTTGACTGCTGTATCATCAGGATTCTCCCTCTTTTGTGTCCGCGGTGGCTCTTCCACAGTTCAGATCATTTTGTTTCTCTCTCACTTTCTCTCACTCCTCGCTCACTCACTTTTTCTCTCTTGTTTTTGTCCTTTTCGCTCACACGCAAATCGGACTGCAGCTCCAGACAAAAGTAGTGAAAGCTGAGTGGTTACTAGCGAGGCTACATGACAATGGTTTTAACGTGGGCAGAGTGGGTGGAAATTTCACCGAGGAAATTGGAGTCCTTCCAAAAAGGAGGGGTTTCTGACCACTGTGTTAAGTCATTCGGGTTGTTTGAAGTCGATAAATAATATACTAAAGAGTAAACAGGTACTTTGATATTTTTATTAAATATTTTATATTACGCGAACACTAGTTGAAATTTAGTAGCCCTAATAGAAGCAGTATTGTGCTCAAAGGTCTGCTGTTTCTTGAAACTTAATTGTATTTTATTGAGAGTCTGAATAGATGGATGAATTTCCTATGTATTTGAATTTGAAATATCTTTATTGCCAATAGAATGTTGTAAGAAGTAGTAATAGAATGTTGTAAGAAGTATGTTGTAAGTATGTTGCGAGCTATCGAGAAAGATCAATCTCTACTTGGAAAAATACTTTTAAAAAATTGCATTTTCATGCAAGTTAGCACAATTTATAATGCTGTAATATATATACAGATTTTTTATTATGTCGAGTATTTTATTTCAATTAAGTAGGAAAAAATCTAGAAACAATCTTCCAAAAATTCCATCTTGAGCAGGGACGGATTTATAAATGTTTAGCCCCTAGGCACTATTCTGACTGCCGCCCCCTTGAAGCATGCCACATTTGTGCCAAGGTATTTAAATAAAAAACTAAATCAAATGAGTACACAAAAACATTGAGAGTTACTTTTTTTGGATTTTAATTACCTCTGAAATGTATATAACTTACTTTAATTTACTTTTATAAACTAAACAAAACATTATTATTGAAATACTTGAATGAAAAGAAAAATTAACAAAAATAAACTTCTCACTAACGTATCAATGTTTTCTACTTTAGGAAGTCTTATTATGTTTCCTTAAATTGATTTCCCCCTACTTTTAACCATTGTGAACTCCTCCTATATAAGTCTTCAATTTTTATTTGATCACTGATCAAAAGTTTAGCCTCGATGTGTAGTAGAGTCAACGATTATAGTTTATCTTCATTCATTTTGGGTAAAGCTGGGCATTCACGTTCCAACTTGTAGTACGACTTGCAGTACTGCTAGATGGATAGTCGACTCCACTCACGCTCCTACTTGCAATCCAACTTTATTCCTAGTCAGCTGTGAGCATCGCTCTCGAGCCGAAAAATGTAACCGAAGTTTCCTGAAGGTCATGCACTGACTGAGATAAGTTGGACGCCTTTGATCCGACTCCCCAACACACGCTCCAACACCGTCGACAGTCTGAAGTCGTCCATCTACAATTCCAACTATCCAACAAGCCCATTCACGTTCCGTTTTCGGATCCAACCTTGGAGGTTGGACTGCAAGTTGTACTGCAAATCGGAACGTGAATACCCAGCTTAAGGCAAGATTTTATTCTTTTTAGGACAAAACATTAACGTTCTGCTGAGCAGTTTGAAACAGCTGTGCACAAAAACTACATACAAAGAGTTATATCTATGTTGGGAAATGTCAATTGGAGATTTTGCTCTCTTATGAGCTTTATCATCGATAAAGTGTTGTTCTTAACAACGCCACTCTTTAGAAGGCCAGAGAAGTGAATGCACTCATTTAAAAATGATTTTTCTAGATCAATTTCATAAGAAGATTAAAGTTTTTCAACACAATCCATAATAGTTTCAGCAGAAGACGACGATTGATTGTTAAAAACTGAGAACTTATCTATATGAGATCTTGACTGAGAACGTCATAAGCCTTTTTGTGCCACAGTAAAGCTAACTTGAGTTTGTCAAGAACAACATAATATGTTTCTACTCTTAATTTATCACGGCCTGTAAAGATGTCTTCTTTTTCATTGTTTTCATCTGCCTGGATTTTCCTTTTTTTCTGACTTTTGTAGCACGTCTCATACTCTATATCACACAGTTTCTTGGCCCTTTCTTCATACGAGAGTCAACGAAAATTACTAAAGAGTCATACAATCTAACTTCTCTCTCTAGGGATTTGTCCACTTTTCATCTTTTAGTAGATGCAACAAAAAATGTGTAAATGTTCTGAATTAAATTGAAGAAAGTACATGCTTCCGGAGGCGGCATGTCACGCTGAGCCGCCCCTAGGCACTAGCCTAGTGTGCCTAGTGGGAAATCCGTCCCTGATCTTGAGAGGCATCAATTAATGTCTGAAATTAGGATGCTAGCTCACAAATAAAGCTCACACTATGAAAAAATTGAATTTTCATGCAAGTTAGCACAATTTATAATTCTGTAATATATATACAGATTTTTTATTATGTAGAATACGGTATTTTATTTCAATTAAGTAGGAAGAAATCTAGAAACAAACAATCTTCCAAAAATTCCATCTTGAGAGGCATTAATTAATGTCTAAAATTAGGATGCTAGCTCAAAAATAAAGATAACTAGAAGACATTACAGAAAAATTCTTATCTGTTTTACATTTGAGAAATCAAAACCGTCTTTCCTACTCAAACAATCTGTGATAGTGGAATGCATCTCGAGCGTTCTGATAGTTTAATATCATATGAAATCACTTTGTTGATAAGGGATTTCCGTTTCCAATAAGTAATCAGTTTTTTCCAGTGATAAAATAACCATTTCCTTAATTCTCTATGGGCTTAACTAATTACTGTAAGGATATCCTTCATGTCTCTCGCTCATTTTTTCAGTCATCTTATTAGAGCAAACTAGTTTGGACAAAACTAAGTTAACAATAATGCTAATGCTACCCTGAACACTCTATGTTCAGGTAAGCATAAGTATTACCGTTAACACAGTTTTACCCAGATCTTTACGATGTTTCATTAAGTATTCGGATTAAGTATACGTAGAATATTTCAATAAAAATTAGAATACTAACATGGATAATCAACAATAATGTTTCATTTATTTAACAGGAATTTTGCATAAATTGAAAATTTACTAGACTGTTTCACCCCAGCACATATTTATATAGTGGGGTGTTCATGAGTAACCAATTTATTCCTTCATGAATTTCATAGAACTAATACCTACTAGACTCCATCCAATTTTAAATTGAAAACATCACACAATATTCTATTTTGAGTGGACTCTTGATATAATTAATTATTTTTAAATATGATTACTACATAATTTATATCTAAAAAATATTGTAAATAACTAAATGGGAAAGGGAGAACTAAATATAAAATTCATGCCACTCTCTCAATGAAAGTCCAATTAAAATCAAACTTACGATGTGTTGTAAATCTATCACGGGTAAAAAACAGGAATTCTCACTCCTTGTACAGATATCAGATGGCACATACTTGAACTTCTGTCCTACGGGCTTGGTGTGCATCTTGCAGTGCAGTTATCCATTTACATTTGGAAACACTGAATAAGATTCATGGAATAGCGTTCATACCAATGAAAAACGCCTGTTCTTCTGCTTAGTAGTTGGTCTATTTTTAGTGAGCCGCTCAGAGAGTGTAGTGGAAAAATCCCTTTGAACACGTAAGGTGATGACAGACTTGTTATCTTTGTCGGTTACTCAGTGCTGGCGCTGAATCAACGTACTAACACGTTAATGTCGTATGAAATACCTTCCTTTGTAGAACAATTTTCGTTGAGATTCCGTTCAGAAGGTCCATCTGCAGATATTCGTAGCGTTCAGTAGTATACAATAGAATTACAGTAGTTCAATACAATGAAAATTGTATGAGAGAAGAATTAAACAAACTTTTCTTGAAAATGATGTTTGAAATTTCTGTTTTAAAAAAGAAAGGAAGAAGTTTATTTTTTCAAATCACAAAACACAAAGTAATTTCAAGCTTGTATAAAAAAACAAATTTAACACCACCCCTGAGAAACCTGTGTGGGGAACAAATAGTATGAAAACAGTATAAACTAAATAAATCGATATTCTTTTTTCAACAACGCAGTGCAGAGCTACTCATTCAAATAATTTCGGTTGATCATAATTTAATATATTCAATGATCTAGTAATTTATGAACTGCAAGGACTACAACTAATATAAAAGAGAGACAAAAAGAGAGAAACAATTCGATATGGATCTTATTGGATCAAAGTTGATCCTGTTAACATTCTGATTTCAGAAATTGTGGTGTGTTAGTTTGAACTCATACTTACTAGTAAAGATAATTAGTAAAGTAATCAGTAAAAGTAAGAGTTTACAAATTTCACAGAAATGGCCGTAATATAGTCTTAGTTTTGTCAATAAATCAATTTTTTTTAAACAAACCTTATAGAAAATTCAATTCTGAAAATAAAATGTCTTTTTGATTAGTAAACATATTTATCTCATGACAAATATCAAGAGAAAAATCCGATATAACATATAATATGACTTAAAAAAAATAATGAATACCTGTAAAAAGAGTATTTATTAATTAATCAAAATAAGGATACCTATAAATTGATTTTTTCTAGGAAGATCTTTTATTCCTAAACAATCAAACAATTTAAGAAAATATGTTGCAATTCAGTAAATGCAGCAATTTTTGAGATTTTTACAAAGTGCACAGAAGGCTGTAATAAAGTATTACAATTTTGTCAATAAATCAATATTTCTTTCCAACAAGCAATGAAGAAAATTCAATTCTGAAAATAAAATGTCGATTTATCCATCATCATAAGTAGCTTGAAACGTATAAAGCTCATAGAGATGGATTTTATTGGATCAGAAAACACAAAAATAGTAAGCTGAGAACAACCGTGAACAATAAATGTGTTTCGACCAATAAATCCCGATTTTATTGGGTATGTTTTTGGCTTTTGAGTGATTCAATATTCAATTTTCAAAATAAAATACTCAACAAGTTTCGTTGAAAAAATATTGATTCATTTAATTTTGTCACAAATAACCAACTTAATCGATTTCAAACCTTAAAACCCCGGTTTTTAGCGATTTCTGGTGATTTTGTGAAATATCTCAATGATTTATCTGAAAATATCTGAATGATGGTTTGGGACTTTAGATTATTTAGCTTCTGTATATGCGGCCTCCGAGTTGCCTACCGTCGAGTATGACTCGGTGGTTCGATTGCTCGGCCACACAACGTTTGGCAAATGAATTTAGAGTCGTCCCAGGACGGAACGAGGCGTTCCGGACGATCGGGGGGTTCCGGATGATCGAGGGCTGAGATGGCCGGCCGTTGCTGCAAGAAGGGTGGCAGCAGTAGCTAAGTTGAGGGTTGATCTTGGAAGGGTGGCTGGCGAGAGTGAGCTAGGGGCGGGTCTCACCCCGTTGCAAGTGAGTGTTGATGTCGACTCTGACATACTGTTGGGTCTCTGCCATGACCAACGTGCAACCAAGGGGTGGGGGAAGTCACGAGACTCGGGATTTTGGTCTGATCTTGATGTTTGATGGACTGAAGAAGATTGTTGGCAATATTTTTATATTTTAGCAAACTTTTTGCAGAGGGTAATTGTCTATCAAATTTATTCGCTAGTAATATCGATTCGATAGAAGTTGTTTGCCTACTGCACATCAATATTCGGTTCGAGTGATTAATTCATTGAATTGTGAATGTCAAAACCTATTTTACACTCATTCTCAATAAATTTGAATCGTTTGTCATTTGAACTCTCGCCAAAGTATTCACGGTAACAATTAATGGTACATGTTATCCTACCATGTACCATTCATAGAATGCCTAGTAATTTTCATTAGCGGTATTGATTGTTTTTTTTTTTTTTTGTTTTTTTTTGCTGATGATGCCTACATGAGTCCAAGACTTGTGTGTGGGTAATGAGATGAATGATTACACATAGATGCCAGACGGAGGAGCTGGATTCGAACCCACGACCGCTTAAACGACAGCAACCTGAAGTTGCGACGCCCCAACCAACTGCCCTAAGCGGTCCGCCAGATATTATTTATTTAATGAATCGCGTATTTCAACATTGAATCATAATTAAACAGCCGCTTGTTACGTTAAGACAATAACACTGTAAGATTCAACTATAGAAAAAATAAGAGCAAACTGAATTTTTATAACTGAAATCAATATATGACAAAAATATCGCGAAATGAAAAAATGCCAGAATAATAGTTTTAAAAAATGATTCAATCTGGAAAATATTGATATTTATAGTTGAAATTTCATTACATTGTATAATGACTGTAACAGAATATTTTTTTTCAATTTTTCCATTGATTCCATCCTTGCATGAACGATTGCATATCGAACTAGAAATTTTACAAATTAGCAAGTGAAGAATTTATACTGAAAATTATATTAACAGTTACCAAGCAAAACAAAAGTTACTACAATACTGCACTCTACACCTTGTTTTAGACCTCTACACCTTGTTGTAGACCTCTACACCTTGTTGTAGACCCCTACACCTTGTTGTAGACCTCTACACCTCATTTGTTAGTTATATATTAATGTTATTCAAATGCAATTCAACCAAATAGAGAAACAAAACTGGGCCGAACAAAATAAATTAAATTATTACCTAGTTCTAAGTCCAAGCTGAGACAGCCAACTTGAGCAATACGACTAGAACTGAAGTACAGTAGTTCATCTGAATAACTAGTTTGCTTCGACGACTTGGCCCAATCAAATTTTTGGAGCCTGTTATGATTGTGTCATTTATAACTTTATAGAAAGCTCAATGAAACTTTCATCACCTGTTATCAAAGGAAAAAATGTATCACACCATCAAGGAGTAATATATTCAATCGAGCTATATCTACTATAATAATTATACACCAAAATAATTATCAAATTGATAAATTGCTTACATTTTGGTCTGCTGCATCCTTAATCTTGGGTTGAAAGATTCAATTTATCAAACCAGAAATAGGTGCTTGCTTAAAATTCATAGATTTTCTGTCACCACTAAGTAGCTTCAAAATTGAAACCCATAATTACCCGAAGTTACTGTAGCCTAGAATGTAATATTTCATATTCTTTTGATAACAGGTTTCCTTCATAGATATCAAACTCTTTTCAGAATTGATAAAATAACTTACCATATTATTATTCTATTAGGCAGTTCACCTGTTAGAATCTATCATCTGATAAATAAAGTATATTAAATAAAATTGAATAAAGTATATTCAAGTGTGAAATAGCCATTATTTTTCCTATAATAATTTTAATCCATATTAATAATCAAATGTAATGACTAAAGCTTGATCTTGTAGTTAACTACCACAGTTTCTCATGACGTCACCACAATGCTTACTTCGTGGGGTGCAACCTACTAATGACTATAATAATTATTCAAAGAAGTTGAAGCTCTTTTTGCAGTATTTGAGGACTGAATCTTTGCATTTTGTAAATAATTACTATTACTTCGAGAATTTATATCTGATTTTTCTTTCATTCTGTTCTAGGTAAGAGCAATTAATCTCAATTACGACATGGCCAGCATTGTAAGCTTGAATATTTATTTTATTTGAATGAATGAATTTTATTTCACCAAAAATTAATAACAGAATACATAATTCTCTAAGCACATACCGCCGAAATAAACCTAAATACTAAACATCTTACTGTAATAACCATTCTAATAATTTATAATTGAAAAAAGATAAAATTTTAATAGAAAACACTATTTTTAATCCAATTTTGTATAATGAAAAAGCTATTTTGTTGGAATAAACTCTAAGCATGTTGTAACCTCTAAGCATGGAAAACTGGAATATTTCTCCGTAGAAGTTTAATATTGTAATAAGTTTCCCTTGAACTTAGTATTCGATGACCATTCTTTATCACAACATGTATATGTCGAGCTGTGAGCTACAACTTTCATTTTCTTTTCTACTGATGACTTGCATGCAGGAAATCTGAAAAAATAATATTATTTTGCAATTTGTGTGTAGTTATTCTTTAATATTCTGTGTCATGTTATACTTGCAAGAGAATACTTTATTTAAAAAATCAAGTTTCTAGTCATTTGTTTCAAAATGGAAACCTAAACATCTGCAGTCAAACTTCTAACCTAACTTTTTGTTGATAAGAATGGATGAAATTTTAGTGTCTCTCACATTTCAAAAGAATTTCTCAAAATGAATGAGAGCTACAACAATAGTTGGTGTTTTTTTGTTTGGGGGTGGCTTTTGTCATTCGCATTATGTAACTGATCGTAATAGTGGACTCCATAGGCTGCAGGTATAGAAAACTCTCTCTGTGGAGAAGATAAAGAAAGAGAAAGTTCTGAGGGTGGTGGTTTCTAGAACTGTTCAGAGTAGACTACAGAAGAAAACTGAGTTTTACTCAAGGGTTTCAGTGAGGAGTTTGTAATTTTTGCTCTAGGAGACAGTTTTTCTTTCTATGTAGGCTAATGTGAGTATATAATTTAATTAGTTGATCTAATAAATAGTTTTTACTAATATTTTTATAACCTTCAATAATTATTCACTTTTTTTGTTCACAATTTTTAAATTCTTTACTTTAAGTTCAGGCATACGCAAACATATATGTACGTTCTTATAAGAAGCACATTCTTAAAATAGTATTTAATAGATTTTCTGGCTTGAAATAATAAATCAAACATGTTTGAAAAAATAAATAAAATTTTGCATTGTGGATCTATCTCACAGTAATCTATCTATCAGCCTATCTATCTGTCTATCCAGCAGCGTACTTTTTATTCGTCATTTGTCGCTACAAATTTTAATAGAATACTACTTCTGTTTATCTTTCAAATCTATTGTTTATAGACGCATCAAGAAAGTAAATTATTATTGCATACCACTTTTTTATCATAACCGGAGTAGTTATAAAAATTCACCAAGTACTAAAAGCTTATCTTACCTTTCAATCTTTCACACAAACGTTCATTACTGAACACAGCAAAGAAGTTAGAGATCCAATATGGTGACACCGGGATCAAACTGCCCCTATGACTATGACAATGATCATCTGCTTTCAGCTCATCCCCACCTCTCACCTTAACACCTGCCTTACCAAAAAAGCCTAAGGGGCTACTACCAGCTGTATGGCCTTCATTCCGGTTCTATCACCATTGTATGGTGAGGATAGAGCGGTATATACCCTTATATTACATTAGTACCAAATATTTTTTTCTTCTATAATCTTCGTGAATTTATGTTCATTTGATCGATTGCTTATCTATTAGATTGATTGATAGAAAAAATAATAATTATTAGTTTAATTATCATGAATAGAAAATAACAATCTTTAACGCAATTGTCTCAGTGTCAACCGTTAAACCCGATCAATAATAGATGCATCAAACAAGTTATTATTGGAGAGTATATTTCATAATGAAGCACAATTAGCTGATAGAAAATATTTAAATAAAATACTGAGAAATTATTAAAAATATTCTATTTATTTGAATCGGGTAGAAATGAAATTCATGTGAAAATCTAAATGATGACTACAGACAGCCTTATTAAGCATTATAAGTAAATCCAGATAGCGTTACTAAGTATTAGTAATAAGATATTAGGTATACCTATGACATGAACTGATTTCTGTCCAAGTAATTAGTGAAACTTTTGAATTCAATCCTACAATGTAAACGCAATATGAGATAATTGTTTAACCAAATTTATTTAATAGTCACTTAAATATCTTCAAAAAGGACTTTCTTAAACATTGAACTGCAAATAACATCCACTTAGACTTCAGCGGCTCACTTTTAGGCCCATAGGTGCTTACTTCTAACTTCTATCAGTCAAATTTTTCTTATTTTGAGTGTTTTCCTCACTCTTTCTCTCACTCTCTCTCTTTCTCTTTTCTAGAGTTATTCTATTACTATCTTTATTGTATTCTAGTATTCAATCCTTAATAGTAGTAGGCTACTATTCAAGAACTTGAACTCGATTCTTAAAAAAAAATCGTCAACTTATTAATAGGTTTGAGTTCAATATACTCATTATTATTATTTATTTTTATATTATTATTATTATTATTATTTATTTTTATATTATTATTATTATTATTAGTATTATTATTATTATTATTATTATTATTATTATTATTATTATCCACTTTTGTTTTTTGAATTTTTCACTTTGCAGCCGGGGATATTGATCCCAAGGCTACAAAGCTGCATCGCAAAGTAGAGACAGGTCTATGAGGGTCCCTCTTACCCTGCTATATTATAGTGAGAGAAATTTTCGTACAATATTTGCTGTACTAAGCACTGCAGCTTTTTGCATAGTTCTAAGGTGCCAGTTTTCCAGAGCTAGCCTTTCTTATTATTATTATTATTATTATTATTATTATTATTATTATCATTATCATTATTATTATTATTATTATTATTATTATTATTATTATTATTATTATTATTATTATTATTATTATTATTATTATTATTATTATTATTATTATTATTATTATTATTATTATTATTCTGGAACACATTTCTCACAACAGACACCTGTGAATTTCTCTCTTTCTGACTTTCTGGCTTTTTGGCTCTACCTACTCCTGCTGTAGTCTCCATATCTCCCATTTTATCTGATTCCAAAGGAGTCACAACAACATCATTCTCTTCTATTGCTCATGTACATGTCAAATGGCAAAACGCCTTAATAAAAGAAATTAATTATTATTATTATAAGTATAATCTCTCATAATTGTTATTAAGTATTTTCAGTGTTTCGTTACTAATATTAACTGTCTTTGATCGTTCTTAAATTAATTTTATAATACATTTAAATATTTCAACCATTATGCTTTAAATCGATACTAATGTTTGATTTTCTTTTTAAGATTATAAGTCCAATTTCTATTTTTATTTTTGAAAATCAAAATTCATTTTTCTATCACTCGAATGAGGCAACCATCACATTATATTTAATCACGCCAAACATCATCTCACATCCGCCCCACGCAATGACAAATGTTGACATTGCAATCTCAAGATTCATCAAGATCTATCACATGCATGCATGATCGCCGAAAGATCAGCTGGCTTATCAGCATGTTGACTGGAATCTCGGCGGATACCCTTTGAATTCCGCTGCTGTCTGTAATTTAGGGCCGGCACACACGAGATTGACAACCTGCGGTTAATAGCCGGAACCGGGCCCGGACCAGATAGCAGCATTTAGATAATGTGAATAATTGCCATTGTACGGCTTCCGTTTTAATTACGTATGTGTGTGTGGATCTCAATAATTATTATTGTCGTTGTTTTGGCGGTTAATAATTTTCGATGATTGGAAAGAGGGGGGGGGGGGGGTATAGTGGAAACATACGGAAATTCGTGCGATGTGTGGTCCAAGATATCCATGATGGTCACACAACGACACGACGGAAAGTCGGATGCGATCCGACTGTCGTCGGGAGTGTGATTGTTCCCCGTTGTTAGGCGAGAGGGGTGGTGGATGCAGTGAGAGAGATTCACTTTCAGGAGGTAGTAGATAGGAGTTGATGGGTTGGAAGGTGGAAGGGGGGGAAACGGACGGATGGACTAACGAAAGGACGGACGCGCGTACCAAAGATAAGCGACGCATGCGCGGTACGTCGTATCAAAGCGTCACGACGCCTATAGGAAAAGGGGAAGAGCGTGAGGGGACTCCCCCTCTACTACCCTCACCATAAGTGTTGTATCCGAGGAACGATATAGTCCCCAACGCTAGTCAGAAAACGTTCAGTACGCTACGTCAACTATAACGGTAACCACGTGCGTAATATTTGTCCGTAATACTTGTGTAACTCACGCGTGTATTAAAAACCCGGCGTTTTTCACTGTTTAATGTATTGTCATTTTTACGTCAATAATACTACCCAATCTACCTAACTTTTAGTGTAATAAATAAGTTGGTTTTCGCACGTGAATTTTAATTGACCATGATTATTATTTGTCTATCACTGCAAAGGACAGCATCATATCAGCAATGTCAACAGTGAAACTGTCACACCTTGTTTTATTGATAGTGGGCTCAATGTGAATGCAGTGTACTGTGACTATATTTAGAGCATGATATAGGAGTGAATTTGATGAAATTGTTTGCAGTGTGCTTTGACTGCATATTTAAAACATAATAGAGAAGTGAACTTGATGAAATAGTGTTTTATATTAAGGTTAACATTTGAGGACTTGTACATCTCAGGATAACAGGTTTCCGATTGAAATAAGAACGAGTGTTCAAAAGAAAGTTGGAATCTAATTTTATTATTTCTCAGGAATTATTTAATGCTATAAATTTTTATAATCACTGAAACATCACCAGACTTTTGAGATATATATTGCAAGAACTTCGTATCATTTTCTCTCTTCAGAACTAATTTTGGTACTACTATACAGTTTTGAATGGGACTTGCTAGTTTGATCTTGCTGTAACTAAATTGAAATTTTAATTTCAATTTAATTATTATTTCCCTACGAACATACAAATCAAGTGTGAGAATATTGCAATACCTCCTCCAAGTACCGAGTAAGACTAGTTCAGTTGAACTTCTTCACTCCTACACATAAAATACGTTTATTTTCAAATTTCGATTTCAGTCCATCGATATCTATTGTGCCTAACCTGAAGAATCTTTAGAAAAAATTCGAAAAATCTATTCTACAAAAACCATAAATTTCTCTTGTGCCTACCTGTGGAGCAGAACTCTTGACAGACGAACTGGAGGGGTGAACGAAATTAAGCTATCAACCAAACGGAGAGCCGCTTTTTTGTCTTTAGAGCACCTCCTTGACTGATTCTCCGCCTGGTCCGTCATTTTTTCGGCTCTGTCATTTCTTTGTAAAGAAGTAGAAGAAGAAAAAGAAGGGGAAGAGGCTAGAAACAACGAATAGTAGAAGAAAAACAAAGGAGGATGAGTATTGAAGCAGTGGAGAGTGATAAAGGTGAAGCGAGATGGAGATAGGAGTCTCAAGGAGGGCGTGCTAACTGGAGAGAAGGCTTTGAAGGTGAAAAATTAGTAAAGAGCCTGTTTGAGCGAGAAGAGTGATAGTGGAGGTGTGGTGCAAGAGAGAAAAGAAGTGAGCTGAGGGTTATCCGTCACGCTTTGTGCATTAATATTCGTCATATGGCTTGCCCCAGGTCCACGGCCTCCTAGTTATTACGACCAGTAAGGGAATCAATCACACTCCATACCCACTGTCACGGACCATAGTTGCTTTGGCTCAACATTTTAATTAGGCACAAATAACAACAACTGAGAGAACTCACTCTGGAGTCCAGTTCGGCACCGGGATCTGATCGGAGAGGACGTCTCGCTACGCTCGCCTACGTATACGTCATGAATTCAGTGTGGTTTTTCATCAAATACGCTTGTAACATACACCATGCTACATCGGTACATCTTCGACTGCCCAGATAGATTTTCACACAATGGCGTTCTACCTTCGAAAGAAAAAGAAACAACAGTTATTGTCAAAAGTATTTTGTTAAAAACATTTCGGTTGATGAACGTTGTGAACTAATGCCTTAACACCTTTCCTCCACCTTTCTCACCCACCCTGTAACACGCGAAAATATTGTACCCACCTCCCCCACCTACCCACACATCCCTGAAAACAATTGGACAACGTGTATAGGAGTGTCAGTTAAGAGTTTATTGAGAGTTGTCACGTGATATGGGGGAAGTGTAGCCTACTGAAATTATTACAAGGGGACAACTTGTTCCACCTCACAAAATAGTTCAGTGACTCTACATTGTTGAAACATTGTATATATTTCCCCAACAATCCTTTATTAACGTTGTATTGACTGGGACCAAAGTAATGATATTATTTTTTACCGGAAGAAAAAGTACCTGAAGCTCCATAAAGTAGATAAGTAGTAGTGATAAAACATTTATTGAGACGCGTAGTACAAGTATTTCTGAAATAATCTGATACAACGGACTTAGTTTTGAAAGCGGGAAATTTGAAAAAGACACTTAACACGTTCAAGGTCACGGGTCACAACTTCATCTGCTCGCCCCGGAGAAAGAAACGTCGAAAGAAGAAGAGACCAAGGATTCGCGAAGGAAACAGGTGTGTTTGATTTTGTAATGAGTTTTCCATTAAAATATTTTCAATTTTTTCAAGGGATAGTCCAATTTAGAATAATTAATGATTCAAAGATTAATAATTGACTTTATTCTTTAATTGGCAGCATGCGTGCAGTGGCTTAAAGTATTTCTTATGAGTTTTGAGATTCTATTTCCTACACGAATCACTGACAGCCTTGTCCATGTAAATAAAAAGATCGTGAAACCCCTACCCTGAAAATTGTCTATATCTTGGAATCCTTGAAAATACAAATAATTGTATCGGTATACTCAGAACAGTATCAATTCAGAAACCTCCCTCGTAAATTATGTAGCCTGATAAGAATTATCAGCTATACAATTATTGTAGCTCATTTGTTATTCGTGTACCAAAATTTCTACCGCCATGAAGGGATAAATTTTTTTTTTTTTTTTAAATAAAATACTAATCGAATAAATGTTCTAGTCTATGAATGATAGCTACCATAGTATCTCATACTTAAGCTTTGAGCTTGAAAACGAATACAAATTCAGTTTATGAAAAATACAAAATTTTAATACAAAATTTTGTGAGACCGGACTTCCCTCAAGGTAGTCAATTCCTCCACAGATATTTAAATTCAACGGAGTTTGGTTGTTGTACATTGCAATTTTGCAGTTTATCTTGAGATAATTTTTGACTTCTGTAAACATTTAGTAATAGAGACAGTTTTGGGCTAAAAGCCTGTTGTTTATTTACAATAAGTTGTATTTCGACTGTATCAAAATGAAATAATTCTTTTATTCTTATACGAATTAAAAAACCTCATAGCTCAATTCAAATGGAAATAAATTTAGTTTTGAAATGCATATATTTTCAAAAATCACATTCATTGTTTCTTTAACAAGTATTCTTTTCCAATTAGATTAAATTAATAGATTGCACCAACTCAACACAGAAGAAAATGACAATCGTTTTCCTTTGGAACACCCAAGAAGCTTTTATGAAAAAAGTGAATATACTACAACAACAAGTATTTACTAGTTTTTTAACGATTTAGACCAGCTAGTTATTCAAGTGTAACAGTGAAGGCTGTGGTACAAATCTGGAAAAAATATTAGTAGCTCAAGGATTTCTGTGGTAAGTGTCGCTCATGTTGGGATGTTGAAGGAGAATCACTGATTCGTAAACCTTTGAATCAAACGTGACTTTCTCTCGCCATAGAACCCCGTTTTTTCTCGTTTTCAGAAGATACCTGAGTTTTATAACTCTTTGTATCGAATTGAGGCATAGCATTCATTATAGTAATGACGACACTTGCATTAAATTAGTCCTCTGAGCAGCAGGTAGCCAAATAAAGATAGGGTAAAATTTTTGTACCTCAACCCATTGGCTGGAAATATAATTTAAGTCTTTGTATATTTATTAAGTCTACTGCTGAAAAGTTTTTGGAAATAAGTTTGTTCCAAACTTGTGGGATTGGATATTTGAAAAAATATGTCCTATCCAGTTACTTGCGAGAAAATCCCTGCTTCTCTTATATTTAAAATTTGGGTTATACAGTATTTTGAAATGAATATCGGAACTATTTCTCACAAATAACTAAATCTTTCAATTCCATTTAATCCTCTTACCCTCTTGTAAAAATTAGATTTTTCCTAGATGTATTACTTATTTTTCTTTCTTTCTGTTTCAGGTAAGAATGATGGAGTCTCCATAACAACATGGAAAAATTTATTGTAAGCACAAATATATTCTATTCAAATAATTTAATTCGAAAAAAATATGACAATTGTCCCTTTAATTGAATTTTTAGGCATCAGCAATGAATAAGATAGGACAAAATCCTTACGCTTGACTGAAGGAAATTTACATATTTCTGAATTCATATTTTATAAATTTTCCTTTCTTGGATAACCTACTAATTTACTAAAGCCTACTACTACTAATTTACTAACTCCTAATAGAATGATTATAGATCATATAATAATGATTCACTAAAGCCTACTACTACTAATTTACTAACTCCTTATAGAATTATCACATATTAATGATATATAGGGAAGTGATAGCCACGAGCCGTAGCTGGTATCTGTTCAATCAGAGAGATAAGCTGCGTTCTCGTAGGTCCTGTTCGTAACGGTGACCGATTAGATTGGCCAGCAAAAAATACACTGTTCTCTGCTGTAAAATCACTTCCCGGTGGTTCGGAACCCACCTAAAACTGTAGGTCCAACTCATCAATCACCATCATCCAACTCATTACCCACGCACAGGTCTCAGACCTATGTGGGCTTCATCCCAAAAAAAAAAAAAAAAAAGATTATGAACTATTTGACTAAAAATAAGGATGTCACTATGGGAGGTCACTATTGAAATTCGATCAGTTAACAAAAAATAATTAATTGTTTACTATCTCATTCACTTTTCATGATACCGGTTTTAGAATATATTGGGTAAATATTCATTTTTTCAAAAATAAATGTACAATATTTTTTCTCTACTGAAAATTAATAGTGACTTCTAGACATAACCTTTATTTGGCTATTTCTGGATTGAAGTTTAGAAGAGGAAGCAGTTTTGGGTTGTAAAGGCGGTTGCTTCCTCTTCATTCTACTGCAAAGTTATAATGTACATAGATGATAAATAAATAATACAAATAAATAAATAAATGAAAGTGGTCATTAACAGTTACAAAGAATTTATGTGTGTTAATTTCTGAAAAAAAGAGAAATTTAAAATTAGTTTTGAATGAGTCATCAAAATAATAACCTTTGAATCACAATATATTTATAGCTTAAAGATGTTAGAGAGAAGTGTGAGATTGTAGGTAGATAGCTGACTTCGAGAATTGCAATATTAGAATGCGAATACTTTTCAATTAGGATAAACTAATATGCCAACGGATATTCCCAATAAATCACAGTAAAGCAGGCGAAATTGAATTTCAAAGTGAAAAAATCCTTGCGGAATTTCTGGAACTCGAGGACAGTGTTTGACCCTTCCAGTTAAAACATAGCATCCTTCTTTACCTTCGCATTATTCACTTCGAAAGAAGAGATTCAAGTTATCATCAAGTCGTAACGGCATTTGAAGAAGAAGCAGCAGCCATTTAAAAAGTTGAATAGTTAATTAATTCTCTATCATCGATCGGTAAAAAGTGGCACGCAAAAGAAGAAGATGCTAAACTGATATGGGGAGAGAAACATTTGTATTTTTTATCAGTCATCAGAGAAGCTTGTGTGAAATTTATATGCTTGTTTGGTGAAAGCCGGATTTCATCCAAAAATTTGAATAATATTCGTATATTGAGTCCTCAAATTTGAATAGTTATTCTTCAAATACAAAAATTTTACATTCATTAATCGATGATTTTAATATTGCAAATAATATTTATTATTGACAACAAACTAAAGAAATTTCATTGAAGTCAATCACTAGTTGGTCTATGGTTTAATAAACAATGAAATCAATCTCTTTCAAGTATTAACAAATTTAGTTGTACTAAAGAAATTTCTTTTAAGTCAATCTCTGGTTAGTTTAATAAACAATCTTTTCCAAGTCTTAACAAATTTAGTTGAATTGGATTATTGCTTTTTCCGTGTATGCTACATGAAATACATGTAGTTATTATTTTAAAAATAATTACCATCGTGCACTATGCGCCTCATTAGCAACTCATTGGATTTATTAGAAAAATAAAATATATTATCACATCAATAATTTCTATTCTCACCCTCTGAAGTTTCAAAAATAGTTTTGAAGGATTTGAAAACAAAATAACTATTTAAAAACAAAGTGAATAATATTTATGTTAAATTAAAAATTAATAGCTATCTTTAGGTGTACATTGCATTTGATTTCAATTGGCTTTATAGTTAAGTTATTTTATAAGATGTTACAATACTTATTATTTTCAATTGCTAAGTTTTCACTAGATAATTTGAAATAATTTTTTTTTTTAATTAATAATCTTGTGATTTTATACTATTTGGTGAATCTGGATGAACAAGTTATAAATTGAAATAAATAAAAAGCAGAAAAAACATGAGTTGAACATGAAAATAAGTTCTAATATGAAGTATGAGATTGATGGTAACACTCTGAACGTAGGAAAAATATTAGAATTATTCAAAAGCAGAATATTAGTATTTTGTTTTGAGTTCCTCTGCGGCAGGAAGAAATAAGGCGATTTTATCAGCTTTTTCAAAATAATTGGCAGTTAATTGCAATCACACTTAAGCTCCAATTATAATGACAGCTGAAATTTTTCGTAAGTTAACTGACAAGTTCTATTAAAAAAAGAAGAAATGTCAACATTAAAAACATTTCAGTTTTGAACTAAAAATTGTTGTTGACATTTCAAGAGTGGTACTTTCCAAAATTACAAGACGACTAAGGTGTTATTAAGATCTTGATTGTCCGATCTTTCTACAAGAAGATCATGTTACGTTTTAATAAGATTATAAAGTCACTGTAATAGAGATTATCTGTTAGCTACCACTAAGTTAACACTTATATTCATGTCATCAGATATAATCCGATTATGCTAATGTGAAGGGGAAATGAAGAATCTGTTAAGCCATGACGTTACGTTGAGATCTATGTAAAAAGGTCCACAGCAGACGAAGAACTTGATGATAAATGATGTTTTCTGATAAAGAGGAAAGACGCTCATCTTAGAGTTCCATAAGCTACGTTTTTCAATAATAATTAGAAGACTGATTGAATTGATTACCGGTTTGGGATGTTCCTAGTGCTGCGGGATAGTAATTGAGATTAATTGAATACTCTTGAAGAATTGATTTTAAAAAGGAAAAAATTCACAGTGAAGTAACCTGAATCCTCCATACAAAATTATTTAAAAAATAAACTTTTTCTGCTAATGACCTTTCAAAATATGGTCTTACCAAATCCACTTCTATCTTGATTAGTTCAGCTGGTGAAATATCACAATACTCCACGTTGCATGATTCTTTATTGCTGTGATGTTATTTGCTCTCCTGGGCCTTCTCTGTTTGGGTGACCCTGTTCTCTGCTGTAAAATCAATTCCCGGTGATTCGAAACCCACCTAAAACTGTAGGTCCAATTCATAATCGTTTATCTATTGTTCTGGTTCAATCTATGGGAATCAAATCACTTTCTATAGCCGTGTCTCCACCAACCGAAAATGCTCGGCGAACACTGTTCGCTGTAATTATTTGATGTCGCCGAACATTGTTTTCTGTTGGTTTGGTGTGGATGCCTTCTCGAACATTATGATTGGTGTGGTGGGAATAGTGGCGGGAACCTGTCGTTGGTCGTCACTGTTCGCTCACAGACCGTACATTTCAATTGCACTCACGAACATGTTCGGCGACCCATATATCTAATGTTTATCCGTTTTTTGTATTCGTCAACAATGTTCGGCAGACATGTTGGGTTGGTGGAGACGCGGCTTATGGCTGTCACAATTAACTTTACGTCAGATGTTAGACCCTGGACAAAATATTAAGATATTTGAAAACAATGATTTTATTCATTGAGCGGAATTCAATTTAAAAAATAATGATGCCACGACATCAATATTTTTTCTAAGTTCTCTACGTGAAGTTTTAAAAGAAGTTGAAAACATATCGCTCATCATTTGAAATGTTGTTTTAAAGTCTTGGGAAATCAAAACTAGACAATATAGTAGCACTCTTAAAAACAGTATTTAAACTTTCACGGCCAGTTGCATGAAAGAAAATTAAATTTAACCACCGTAAGATGACGTCATTTAACGTAGCCAGTGCAACGACTTCACTATTGAGCTCTGTAAGATGGCGTCATCCTACAGTGGTTAAATTTAATTTTCTTTCGTGCAACTGGTCGTTAAAGTCTTAAAACAAATAAAATCTGTGTTAAATAGTCTTATAAAACCAAAAAATCTTGTCCAGACAATTAAAAAGTGCTCGCATGAAAACTGAAAATTCTGTCAACATTTTGTGTCTTAATTTTCCCAAGAATTGGCAGTGGCTGGCTAGTCAACAATACAGTCAGACAGCATAAATTATTATCTTCCTCTTTCCTCCGAGTTGTGTTATTGTCTGATTGTAGCGTTGCGGATTTTCCGAAAAAAGTTTTCGTCGTCTAAACAAAGAGTGGGCTGGTTGTTTTGGGAAGGTGGATAAGTCAGCGACCGCGACAGGCGGCGGGAATTTCGTAAAAAAAGCGGGGAAAAGCGAAAAGTTATAAATCAAGAGTCAACAAGAGCGTTCGTTTTTTGGCAAACAGTGAGTAGAGACCGGTGGCCGGGATATGAGTTGGAGAGTGTTTAAAAATAAAGTTTATTAACGGAGTCGGGATCTCGGGAGAACCCCAATAAGTGATTTGGGAGTGATTTCAGTAGTCTAGTAGTCACCTGGAGAGCGGTTGTTATTTAACATGTAAACTTCCATTCTCCTTACTTCTGTCCACTCCTTTCACGTTTCTCTCCCCTTTTCTTCTTCCTCCTCTTCTTATTTTTCTTCTTTTCCTCCTTCTCCTTCTTCTCATTATTTTTATCCTTCTTCTCCTTATTTTTCTCCTTCTTCTCCTTCTTCCCCTTCTCCTTTTTCTCCTTCTTCTCCTTCTCCTTCTTCTCCTCCTTATCCTTCTTCTCCTTCTACTCCTTCATCTCCTTCTTCTCCTTCCTCATATTCTCCTTCTCTTCTTTCTTCCTCCTCCTTCTCTTCTTCTTTTTCTTCTTCTTCTCCTTCTTCTCCTTCTTCTCCCTCTTCCCCTTTTTTTCTTTCTTCTCGCTCTTCTTCTTTTTCTCCTTCTCCTCCTTCTCCTTCTTCTCCTTCTCCTTTACTCCTTCCTCTCCTTCTTCTCCTTTTTCTCCTTCTTCTCCTTCCTCATATTCTCCTTCTCTTCTTTCTTCCTCCTCCTTCTCTTCTTCTTTTTCTTCTTCTTCTCCTTCTTCTCCTTCTTCTCCCTCTTCCCCTTTTTTTCTTTCTTCTCGCTCTTCTTCTTTTTCTCCTTCTCCTCCTTCTCCTTCTTCTCCTTCTCCTTTACTCCTTCCTCTCCTTCTTCTCCTTTTTCTCCTTCTTCTCCTTCCTCATATTCTCCTTCTCTTCTTTCTTCCTCCTCCTTCTCTTCTTCTTTTTCTTCTTCTTCTCCTTCTTCTCCTTCTTCTCCCTCTTCCCCTTTTTTTCTTTCTTCTCGCTCTTCTTCTTTTTCTCCTTCTCCTCCTTCTCCTTTTTCTCCTTCTTCTCCTTCTCCTTTACTCCTTCCTCTCCTTCTTCTCCTTTTTCTCCTTCTTCTCCTTCTTCTCATCCTATTAGGATAGTCAGTGACTGAAGATAGGCTTTGATCGGAGTTCTCATTTATTTTATTTCTTTATCAATTATTCTCGTTTTTTCTTCTTTATTCACATATTTTTCTCCCTTTTCTAATTCATTCTTCCAAATTGTTTCTACTTATCTAATTTGACCACTTTTTACTAATTTAATAACTTGTTCCTTGCTATTGCGCTCCTTGATGCGTTTTAATATCATCAATCTCAACTTCATCATCATTCTTATTTCTCTCTTGTATTTCATAAGTTCATTATTTATTTATTTATTTATTCAATTACAATGTGAAAGCATACGGGGAACCCCCAATAACTGCTCCCCAATCATTATATCAATTATTCCCATTTATTTTTTATTTTTACTTCTCTTATCGCAACATAAATTTCTTTAGTTATGTTTTATTATTAGCAAATCTGTCTTTTTCTTATTTTTTTATTAATTTTTATACCGTATTTCAATTTTAATTGCTTTTATGTATTGTAATATATCTTTTAGGTTATATTTATTAGTGTTTGCCAGGCGCGGCTCCACCAGGGGGGCGCTCGGACACTGTCCTCCCTGTCAATATGTGATAAATTGCATAATTATTGAGAATACAATAATTCCACTATATTTTATATTTTCCTCTTTTATTTGTATTTGACAAGAGGAAAGAGAGTGTGGAAGTCTGGAAATAGACAGTAAGATAGTTGAAAATGATCAGCCGCATCGTTGTACGAGAAGAGGTTTTTAGCGAGCCTTTGTAACTATGTTGGACATTGCTGGGACACTTCCTCTTGCGTCCGGCCAGTGCAGTGCTGCCATATCGAAAATGCTATTCAATGAAAAATTCTCTACGAGAGAAATGGCAACATGAGCCCGGCTGTAAAATACGCTCTTCGGCCGGCGGCCGCAGCTTCATTACGCATGCGTCAATCATGTGGCGCCAATTATCCTCAAAGTTTTTAGTAGAATTGAGGTTAGAATTCATTGGTTGTTTATAAATTATTGTGGATGCAGTAGTGGTACGTGGAATTTTTATTATTTTCTCAATCATCAAGTTGTCCATTCAAATGTGATTAATGTGAGCTGTGATTAGTATTAGTTGACTGTATTTAAAATAAATTCCGTGGATTATTTGAAAAATAACGTTTGTGATTTCAAAACGCGGTTGGCAGTAAAAAGGCCGGGTCCTCTAAAAATGTCCTGCATAATACCATCGCACAAAATCACTATACTATCGCACAAGATAAAATTCCCTAGCAATGCTTTCAGTCGAGCAAAAATTAATTTCTTAATTTCTCAACTTCAATGAAGTTCTGATTGAACATTTTGCTTCTGCTAAAAACCGTAAAATTGAGCTAACTTTCAAATATTGCTGTTTAATCAAACTGTTGAAAACTTTCGTATGATATAGGCCTTTAAGTAGTGTAAATACATATTTTATTGTCCGATTGACTCTATATTTAGTGTGCCTCATATTCAGTTTTTGGACTGAGCCAATTAAAATACGGTAATGCCCCTTTTTAAAGTAAATGACAGAATTATAATGACGTTTATTTAGTAGGGAATTATTAATATCAACTGAATGAAACACTTGTGAAAGTAAGACTTAGTGAGAAGTAGGATAATCTTGTGATAAATCTGAGCATCTGCTTACAATCTGGATAATGTGCTGTATTCAGTGCTAGGTTTCAAGATGGAGCACTTATGCACTCTATTGATATGAATGGTGAGTGAGCCTACACATTAAATTTCCTATTTTTCACAATTACTGTATAATCGGTTTTTCAAAATAGCCTTTATTCAACAGTACATAGAGCCCATATTCAACTATATTTGCGGAGTTGTATGATGTGGGGGGGGGGGGGGGTAGTGTCCTCCTCAAATTTCTCTGTCAGAGCCGCCACTGGTGTTTGCCATAGGTCTTATTAGACCTGGCAACGTAAAATGTAATAAATAAATATCAAATATCTTCTTCTTCATCTTCTTATCCTTCTTCTCCTTCTCCTACTCTTGTTCTCCGTTTTCTTCTTCTTCTCATTCTTCTTCTCCTCCTTCTTCTTCTTCTTCTCTTCCTTCTCCTTCTCCTTTTTCTCCTTCTCCTTCTTCTCGCTCTTCTCCTTTTTATCCTTTTGTCTTCTTTATCTCCTCCTTCTCCTCCTTCTTCTTCTTCTCCTTCTTCTCCTACTTCTCCTACTCCTCCTTCTCCTCCTTCTCCTCTTTCTCCTTCTTTTCCTTCTTCTCCTTCTTCTTTTTCTTCTCCATCTTGAGGTGGAAGAGGTGGTGGATGATGAGAAGGTAGAGGAGGAGGTGAGGGAGGGGAAGTAGTAGGAACGGATGAAGAGGAGGAGGAGGGGAGGACTCATCCTAAAACACTATAGATTGTAGTGTTCTGGCCCTCTGGAACCTACTGGGGTAATTATTTTGGCCCGAGGACTGAAAAGTTTGTAGACCCCTGGAATAATGAATAATAAGACGAAATTGTCACAACCACATTTATTAAAACTTCGAGAAACTAGTTTCGGTTGTTACACCATTATCAATCTCAATCAAACTCAATCATCATAGTTTGATTGAGATTGATAATGGTGTAACAACCGAAACTAGTTTCTCGAAGTTTTAATAAATGTGGTTGTGACAATTTCGTCTTATTATTCATTATGGATACCTTCCACAATATCACCTTCGCCATTACTAAGAAACCCCTGGAATAGATCATAGATAAAACATCAAACATCTTAGGTCGATATTGAATAGAATAGGAGGCCAAAGTTTATTATTCAAAGAACACAAATTCCAAAGATGGTTATTTTCTTCCCGCAAAAAGTCGGAACTACGCAAAAGGCATAGATCTTGACAGTTGATGGGTCTTTCTTGATGTAGATTTGCCAGACAGGTGACTATAGATAAGATGGTAGTAGAATTTGGGAGAAACCTCAAGTTTAATATTTCAGGAGTCAGCCTTGCATGACTCCTGTCTAGCACATGATTAATAACAGTGTGAGTCAGTGAGTGGTGGGACAGTGTCACAAATGGACGACTGGAATGTGTTTCAGTGGTGAGATGGTGGCAGTCAGTGGCTGCGGTGTGTGGCTGGAGACAGGTGGATGTCTCCATCTTACAAATCCATTAGCACTGAGAATCGTAGTGGTGGATTCTCCCAGGGTCCTGCCAACCATAATGGACAACGCCTGAGCAGAACAGTGAGAGAATTATGGAGTGTGGAACTGATGGGGTGGGGGAGGGGGTGGGGGAACTGTCAGCTCCGTTTCTTGTGGGGATTGAAAAATGAAGCAATCAACCACCCAGAGTGAATGTGCAGGCTTCCATCTTCTTCTTGTTTTCTCAACTCCTCCCTATACTCTTATTCTACTTCCTCTTCTTCATCATATTCCTCTTCTTCCTTTTCTTCTATTTTTTTCTCTTTTTCTTCTTCTTCTTCTTCACCTTCTCCTTCTCCTTCTCCTCCTTCTTTTTCTTATTCTTCTTCCTCTTCTTATTTTCTTTCTTCATTTTCTTCTTCTTCTCTTTCTTCTTCCTCTTTTTCTTTTTCTACTTGTTCTTCTCCTCCTCCTTCTTTCTGTTTTTCTTGTTCTTCTTCTCCTTCCTCTACTCCTCCTCCTTCTCCTTCACCTTCTTCCTTTTTTTCTTCTTTTTCTTCTTCTTCTTCTTCTCATCCTCCTCCTCCTCCTCCTCCTCCTCCTCCTACTCCTTCTTCTTTTTCTTCTTCTTCTTCTCCTCCTCCTTCTTCTACACCTTCTCCTTCTCCTTCTTTCTTTTTTTCTTGTTTTTCTTCTCCTTCCTCTACTCCTCCTCCTTCTCCTTCACCTTCTTCCTTTTTTTTATTCTTCTTCTTCTTCTCTTCTCGTTCTTCCTCTTTTCTTCTTGTTCTTGTTGTTGTTGGTCTTCTTCTTCTACCTCTTTCTCTTCTTCTTCTCCTTCTTCTTCTTCTTCTTCTTCTCTTCTTCTCTTCTTGTTATCTTCATTTTCTTCTTCCTATTTTTCTTTTTCTTCTTCTTTCTCTTTTTCTTCTTCTTCTTCATCTTTACTCCTCCTTCTTCTACTCCTCCTCCTCCTCCTTCTTCTTTTCTTCTCCTCCTCCTTTTCTTCCTTACCTTGTTCACCTTCTTTAAATTCTTCTTCTCCGCCTTATTCTTGTTCGTCATCTTTTTTCTTGTCCTTCTCCTTTTTCTTACCAGTCACTCGCAAAATTTCGGTGTTACCTTTCCAATCAATAACTGAATTATTTGTGAGCTATTTCCAAATGCATTTGCTTACAGTATTGTTGCATTTATTATTACTAACATCTGTTGTTTTTTTTTTTTTTTAGGATGAAGCCCACATAGGTCTGAGACCTGTGCGTGGGTAATCAGTTGGATGATGGTGATTGATGAGTTGGACCTACAGTTTTAGGTGGGTTCCGAACCACCGGGAAGTGATTTTACAGCAGAGAACAGTGTCTATTATTAATGTATTATTAACATCAAAAAGCGTCTACTGAGTAGCATTATAAGAAACAGACAATTTGTTAAGTCCTTTCTCTAGATATTACAAGTAAAATACCTTTTATTATCTGATTTTTAAAACATTCTACTTTCTATTGGATGCTAGGTGATGAAAAAACATGAATTCTGCAATCAGATTTAGGTTCGATTTCCATCTGTATTCTTAATTTTGAATCAATGGCAAATGTTCAGAGAAGCTTTTTTCTTATGAACTGAGTATATAATCGAATAGTGTATTAGAATTAGTGTTAAAGTTTTGTGTTAAAATTAGTATTAGAATTAGTGTTTCAAAATCCCACAAGCTTTTCTACAAATAAACATCTGGATTGACAGTGTTTTGTTGTAACATTGTCACATTTCGATGGACGGATTTAGGTAATCAACAGGATGCTGAACAAAACTCAACTGACCAGAACTTTATCTAATCAATGAAGCGTGTAGCAAGACAATCTTTATCTCAAAATAAATCGGCGCAGGAAATGTTAAAGACGGATGTAACAACAAAGTAATACCCGAGCCAATCAATGAGGGGAAATAATTAAATTGTCGAACTTGAAAATGAATATTCTATCAGGCCGAACAACGGATAAAGGAAGAGCCAATCAGTTGAAGCTTGCAGCTACGGAAAAGGTCTAGAAGAGGATGTCGAAAAAATTGGAAATATCTCCCTTGAATCTACAAGGTCAATGACTGATCAAAAAAAGAAGCTTTATTGTCAACGTGAGTGTCACTAGGTCAGATGCTCAGTTCTTGATTCATATGCGGTTCCAATCATGACCTCGTATGAACAACAACATTTTTGTAATCTTCTTTGAATTGCGGTAGATATATGCATAATGGGTAGGACTTTATATTATAAAAATCACATTTACTGTGAATTTAGATTGTTGTGAACACGGAAAGAAGGATTTACAGCGTTACGCTTGTTTCAACAAGTATTCTGGTCAATGCAATTAATTACTCTTCTTTTTTCACTTTTATGATAGTTACTTAGAATTTGGTTGAATATTCAATTAGAACCTTATGGAATCTTATCGAATATTGTGGAAAATGCAAGAGTCCTTATCTGTTTATTTAGAAGTTGATAGAAAGATGGAGTTCTTCCTAGATTATTGAAAAACCTATTTAAGGCAAACGTTTTCGTAAAAGTTTAGATCAGTCTTGTTAGAAATTTGTCGCAATAAACAAGTAGTGACAGTTCTGTAGTGATAATTAATTACCGTATATTGTACCTTTAGTGAGAATTATTTTCAACTTTTATACCAGTGGACTCTACTCATAACTTTTATTGTATTACGGACTTGTGCTACTTAAACTATAAATTCAAAATTAAATATTTCATGTCTACGTGATTATTTGTGGGGAGTATTCACAATACTTATTCCCGATCCACAAAAATGTTTATCTACGACCATGTCATAATGTATACATTACAGTTTCACAATTGATGCCAAAACAGCTGTCTTTTCGAAATGCTTTTTGAAACCCGTTGCATAATGAGCTCATTATAGTACAGGTTCTACATTATAACACGGGTTCTGGACCAATCAGAAGCATTTTTGATGGAATCAATATCGTAATTCAATATTGTGAAACTATCAGCTGATTTGATCAAACTGCTACACCAGCTGCTTTAACCTAACAATCTACTATAACTTCTCGTATTTGAGATGAGAGGTTAGGTATCTCTGACAGTCACAGGTAAAATGAAATTGTTCTAATTAAATGTATACTAGTGGTCGTAGATAAAATAGTGTATGCAACGATTTTATTTGGCCATTAAAGCACTCGTGAGATATTTATAACACGAGCGAATGCGAGTCTTTTAATCTCGCATTCGCTCGTGTTATAACTTACATCTAACTTGTGCCTTAATAAGGGTCAAAATAAAATCGTTGCATAAACTACTATTAACGAGACAGTTATTTCATGGCAGAATTTGTCGGAATAATGAGTTCCTATGATCTCCATTCTTTTGATAATTGGAAAAACCACTTAATTCTTCTAATGTTTCCTTATTTCCAGCAATGATAGATTCTTATTATATAGGAATTCTTATAGGAATTGAAAATTAAAGTACATAATGCTGATACTGGAAAAAAATAATAAAAAATACATCTAAATCTGAATAGAAAGTTACATTTTTTTATTTGTTAGGAATCTGAATCATGAAAATAGATTTTAAACACTGCCTTAGGCCCAAGAAAGGAAAAGTGAGAAGCCAAGACGTGGGACTTTGGGTAGGCCTAACTCCCCTTCCCACCACAGCTCCCTCCCCCTCCCCCACGTACTCGGGCTATCGACCACTATTTTCAATTAAAGTACATAATCTGGTACTGAAAAAATACATATTCTATATCTAAATAGAGAATTACATTTTTTTTATTTGAGGGCTGCGAAAAAGAGTATTGGGTGAGACATTAGGAATGTGAATCATAAAAATAGATTTTGGACACTGTCTTGGCAATCAAGGAATCAAGAAAGGAAAAGTGAGAAGCCAAAACGTGGGACTTTTGGTAAACTCCGCTTTCCACCACTGTGGACACTGTAGGCCCAAGAAATGAAAAGTAAGAAGTCAAAACTTGGAGCTTTGGGTAAACTCCCCTTCCCGCCACTGTTTATCCAGCTTCCCCCCCCCCCTACACGCAACCATGCTATCGACCACTACCATACTAATCGCAGTCGTTCTTCTCAATCGCCCAATTCTTTTTCCTTCTGTTCCCTCTTTGCTCTAAGTATTGAGAGAATTGGCGATTCCCAGAAGGTCCACTCCCTTCAGGATGTGGGTGGATTTTGAGGGGTGGATGCATTTGGAGCAAGAAGTGGTATTATTCAGACCCCCGCTTGGTATAAGACTTCATTTATACTCAAGTCCTGAGGGGCAGGATGAGAAAGCGGAAAGAAAACAGTGGAGGAGTGACAAACGGGTGGTTAAATAAATTGACTTTGTTGTCTTGGTGATTGATCCTTTGTTCCTTAAGCCCCCGTGGGCTCGTGGCGCATTTCTGGGGCTCCAACGTGGGGTCGGCAGTCTTAACTTATCTCCATCGCCCATCTAGATCTCTCTCCTCATTGGCTGTCTCCCTATTCGATATCATCTGATCGACAGAAAGATGTTTCGCTTGTTATGTTTTGAATGTTTCATCCCAAGTGCTCATTCCTTCTGAGAAGAGACGAATGTATCTTGAAACAACAATGATATTTCCTCCACGTCAAACAGGCATCGTAGACAAATTGTCGCATGCCAGTCTTGAAATCAATCTTTTTGACAAAGATGGAGTAGTCTCAGCTAGTGTTTGAAGTTTGGTTCTGGGGGTTTTAGAAAGAGGTTCTTGTTCGTGGTGATACTAAATCAATTCGGTTTATCAAATATAGAATAAAATACTGTCTTAGTAATGGCGAAGGTGATATTGTGGAAGGTATCCATGATGAATAATAAGACGAAATTGTCACAACCACATTTATTAAAAGTTCGAGAAACTAGTTTCGGTTGTTACACCATTATCAATCTTAATCAAACTATAGAGTTTGATTGAGATTGATAATGGTGTAACAACCGAAACTAGTTTCTCGAACTTTTAATAAATGTGGTTGTGACAATTTCGTCTTATTATTCATAATAAAATACTGCTTATAATACAAACCTTGATAGAGTGTTTAAGATCCAAAAGAAAGCGGTTAGATGTATGGAAAGAGTAAATAGATTAGATTCATGTAGGCGGTTGTTCAAGAGTCTTGGTCTCCTAACTGTACCCTGCTTATATGTGTAAGACGCTACTTTATATGTAAAAAAGAGTGATATTAACCAAAATCTTGACGTACACGATCATAATACAAGAAGCCGAGGAGATTATCTCTTGGTGAGTCACAATAGTAGCTTATTCAAACAAAAACCTAGTTTCTATAGGTATATTGGTAGGAAATTCTACAACAAGCTACCGAAGTTTTTTAAGAGTCTTGAAAATATAGAAATATTTAAAAATAACTGGAAAAATATTTAGTTGATAAAGCTTTTTATAGTGTACAAGAGTTCCTTTCAAATCAAATTTGAGCCTCACCTGAATTAATTAATACAGTAATTATGGTAACTAGTGTTTAAGATAGTAGAATTGTTCATTTGACTTGTCTTATACTCCATAATAATTGGAGTCTCCTAGACGTAATCTACAAAAAAATATAAGATAATTAAAAAAAATAGGAACATAAACTTATTCAACTACATTTCCTTTCTCACAGTGTTTAACAAAATGAAAGTTTAGCACGTAGTGACTTCTATTATTTGTTAAAAAGACAAAAAGATGCAAGAAGCAAAAAGACGGGTCCGTGAAGATTTTTTTAATTTTCCCATTTTTATTGTAAAAAATATATATTTGGATATGAAGATACTCTATAGTCTATAGAGCTTCTAAATTCAACCATTTTTAGAACGTTATAAGCCAGTAAGTTTGATTGTATGCTGCTGATGCATCATAAACAAGACTTCATGATTCTTTGTGTAATTACAGTTGGCCTATTGAAACACATGTGTGTGAGAAGGCTGTGTCTACACTCCACACCAATGGCGAAAGCCTGACAAACGAATAAATTAAAAATGGCATACATCCATTTTGAATTGTTTCACAAGATTGATTATCTTCACTGAACAAACTTTGTACGAATGTATAGACAAAATATCAAAACTTACAGAATATGATGATCTGAAGCTGAAATATGAATTCAAAGCAGAATTACTGAAAAATTGAAACATACATTTGTGATTATCATAACTTACAAAGTACATTTGCCTAATCATTAAAACCTGTAAAGTTTTATCTATTATTTAGATGAGTAATAGTGCCTGTAAGCAATTTCGCTACATTCTTAGTTCTCTACGTTCTTTCTATTGAAAGTGAGGTCTTCGTCTGTATTTAATAGCCCCTTTCTCTTTTTCTTCAATTGCCGTAATTAGAAATAATGTTAATTAAAATAACACATTCTTCCGTTGTGCAAGAATGCTATTATCCAGATAAGGTCAACTTCCTTGCAAATTCCTGAGATTTTTAAATTTTCCCGCCTTGGATTAAATTCCTAAGCAGGCACTGGCATCGTTTACTTTCCGGAATTATTGAAGAGCTTTGCTGAAAAAAAGCAGAGAATAATGCTCCCCGGAAGGAAGAAAACACATAAATGAAAGAAGGAGAAATAGAAGAAATCTGTGGAGAGAGGAGAAGGAGGTGGAAAAGATGAGGAAAAAATATATAGAAAAAGTAAGAAGAATATGAGTAAGAAGGAGAAATAGGAGGAAAAATTAAGAAGACGAGGAGGATGATTAGAAGAAGATGAAGAAAAAGATATTAATAATAATAATAATAATAATAAGAAGAAGAAGTAAAAGAAAAAGAAGAAAAAGAAGAAGGAGGAGAAAGAGAAGAAGGAGGAGAAGGAGAAGAAGGAGAAGAAGGAGAAGAAGGAGGAGAAGAAGGAGAAGAAGGATGAGAAGTAGAAGAAGGAGAAGAAGGAGGAGAAGAAGGAGGAGAAGGAGAAGAAGGAGGAGAAAGAGAAGAAGGAGGATAAGGAGAAGAAGGAGGATAAGGAGGAGAAGAAGGGGAAGAAGGAGAAAAAGGAGGAGAAAGAGAAGAAGGAGGAGAAGGAGAAGGAGAAGAAGGAGGATAAGGAGGAGAAGAAGGAGGAGAAGGAGAAAAAGGAGGAGAAGAAGGAGGAGAAGGACAAGAAGGAGGAGAAAGAGAAGAAGGAGGAGAAGGAGAAGAAGGAGAAGAAGGAGAAGAAGGAGGGGAAGAAGGAGGAGGAGAAGAAGAAGGAGAAGAAGAGGAAAAAGAGGAAGAAGAGGAAGAGGAGGAAGAAGAAGAAGAAGAAGAAGAAATTTTATATTGCACTAGAAAAGTAATAAAAGGGATAAAATAAACAGTAGCCCGATGCTTAGTGATCAGGGATGTTTCTCCTCTCTAGTATCTAACAAGCGACAATTGTGATGGACCGGGTAGGGAAAAGAGGTTATAGCGACAGTGTTCTTGGCATTTCCGGGGTCTTGGGCGTGGATGGGCATTGGTGAAGGGCGGAGAGGTGGTGAGGAGGGGGAAGTAGCATTAATCCTGTTGTAGTTGACGTTGTCACAGTGCAAACAAGAGAAGGAACTACCAAGACAACGCTGCATTGGCTCAGGAATGTGTCACGATGCTGATTGGCGGATGTAGGAGAAGATAGGAGTGAGAGAGAGTGGGTGCGAGAAAGTGTGTCAGAGTGAGAGAGAAGAATACAACAATGATGAGGAAGAAGATATTCTACTAAGTACCAAGACGACGTTGAAATCCAGCGTCTACAAGACGTCTACTCCCAAATTCCCTTCTATTTCGCAAATTTCGCCAACACCAAGCATCGTCCATCTTCTTCAGCTGCAACTGTGACATTGAATAGCAGCACGAATAAAACGAGAAACTGTCCTGTGAACCTTCTGAGCCCGTCTCACAATTTGAGGCAAAGCCAGATTACCGGAGTGTGCAAAGCGAATTTATTTGCTCAGTCTGTCCACTTTTCTGGCTCAAGTACCGACTCCCAGCTCATTTCTGTCCTCTAAAAGCGTATATTGATTTGTTACTTCGCCTGTGTTTTCCATTTGTCAATGCATCACGGAAAAAGGGTTTTTAATTCTCAATAGATGAAAGTCTTCAAACTATTTCACTTATTGGTTGATATTTGATTTATACAGAATGTCTCGGAACTCTCTACCAATAACTTCTAGGCAGTGTTTCTGGATCACTAACAAAAGTAAATATCGTAATAAAATTTTTCTAAAGTCCCCAGTTACAAACACAGCCGCTGATAGCATATGGAGATGTGACTACCGAAAATACAGTATATTGTTTATTCATAATAAATGTAGTTGTGACAATTTCAAGTACCTAATCTGCTTTTACTGATATCTATACAGAGTGTTTCGGAACTCTCTACCAATACTTCTAGGCAGTGTTTCTGGACCACTAACAAAAGTAAATATTGTAATAAAATTATTTTCCAAAGTCCTCAGTTACACACATCCGCTGATAGCATTCCCCAGTTACACACACAGCCGCCATTTTTTGTTATGATATTAAATTAATATACCCAGACAAGCGAGGAAGGTGTATTACAAGAGAAGAACTAATCCATGATAATAGGCCAAAAGTAGATTAGCAGATATACAGGGTGTTTTGGAACTCTACCAATACTTCTAGGCAGTGTTTCTGGACCACTAACAAAAGCAAATACCGTAATAAAAATTTTCTAAAATTCCCAGTTACTCACACAGCCGCCATTTTTTTTTCACACATTATTTTTTTATTCGAACAAAATTGAACGTATAATTTTGAAATTTTGCATACAGCTTTATAAAAATCAAAACAATCTAATAGAAAATAATTAAAATTTTCCGACATCAAAAAACAAAATGGCGGCCATTAAAAGTCTTTGAACAGGATTTACTTGATAATGGCTGATGGTATCAAAATTTGACTAGAATAACGTTTTTTAGATATTTTCATTCCAAATCTAACAATACCTCATTTTCAAGATTGGCCAACAATTAACAGAGATATGCTACTTATTAGGGTGTGCGATGGTTGGGAGTGGGTTGCAGTTTTTCGCTTCCAACCACCGCACACCCTAAAAAGTAGCATATCTCTGTTAATTGTTGGCCAAACTTGAAAAATGAGGTATCGTTAGATTTGCAATAAAAATATCTAAATAAGTTATTCCAGTCAAATTGTGATGAAACACATTAATGGTTAAAAGTACGTTCGTAAATTTAAATAAAGAAAACTACCCATTTAGTCAACATCATCTTGATTAAAGCTCTAAAAAAAAGAATAGATAAAAAAGAATTTCATTGAAGGAATGCCAGGTAATGTGAATTGTAGAGTAAAATTGGAGCGTAATGACCTTTGTGCAACAAAAAAATTTATTTTCAATATTTTTAACCGTATTGCTTTTGAATTCCAACATTATATCAGTAGTTATCCGCAGTCGTTACAAGATTATTAGTTTATTTACACCATTATCATCATCATTATTAGTTATCAAATAATTACCAGATTGACATTTCTGTCATGAAATTGGGCATTCTATTCGGGTTATTCGAATTAAATTCCCGGGGTTTTCCGTTCTTCTTATTTCACTTAACAATGTCAAATTCAGTTCACTTATCTTGAAAGGAAACTTAATACTTAGCAACTGTAATTTGAATATCTAGCCAAAAACAAGTCACTGATAACACAATCTGAGGTAGATAATTACAGTAACTTCTTGTGAGACAGAAAACAGCGCATTCCCACAAGTTTCAAACAACACGGAAATAGAACACTTCCAATCTATCGAAATACAATTCGTTGTACTTTTGGGCGAGATAAGTACCGTACGGAAAATGGAAATAACAAGCCCAGTATTTTTTGTTTGATATGATATTGACTATGAATTATATTTGGACATATGAATTCGTAAACTCTATTTTTCTTCATTTTTTTATTCTCCTCATTCACCTATTGTCTTCCATTTTCAACTAAACTCTCATTAATTAACCATTTTCATCCAATATTCCAAACTCCACCCATTCTACGAAACTTCTGAGAGTTGTTCTCATAATTGTTTCTTAATATATAAAAACATAATGCATAGATTCCGGCTCCAATCTTTGCACCAATTTTATAATAATTATTATTAATTGAGCTATATTACTATTGCAATATTCCTATCTTATTACTATTGGAGATCTTGCTAGTTTAAAAATTTTTTTGTATTGGGCGCCAATTCTCAAAAAGCAATTTTCATGTGTAATTTAGTTGCAGCAAGGTTAAAAATGTATAATTTTTGTATATTTATATTTTTTCTCACAAAATTACATAAAATATTCCAAAAACTTTCATACTAGATTTTATTCCTGATGTTGTATAATCAAGAATTGTATTACACTTTTTCTACCCTGAAAATTTATAGTCTTAATTTATCTACGATAATCTACTTTATTATTTATTTTTTGTGACAAATTTACAACGAATGTGAAGGTGGAACAGACTCAAGTTCAAAACTGCTCCCTTCACAAATTTTGAATATGTTACATTGTCCAAATCATTGAGGTTAACACAGACTAAAAATTTAAGATTTGCAAAAACCTTCACTCGAAAAATAACAAAATGAATCTTCACACTTAACAATCTAATAATCGGTTATTTTGTATTTCTGATGCCATTCAGTACAGTACATAGTATAATTATAAAGATACAATCTGGTAGCTTGCATCTATTAATTTAAAAGTTCACTTGAAACGAATCACTAAAAAAGTTAAAAATAGTTTAAATTAATTTTTAATAAAAAGTTTAAATTCAATTAAAAGTTTCTACACAAGTACTATACGAAATAATATTTTTTAATTTTTTATCATCATGGATGTCTCTGCTTATTGCTAATTGCCAATTCATTATTGTTATCTTTTCAGTTCAGAGGTTGACATGGGAGCGCATTCTTTTCGTATAATCGTTGGCTTGCTAAGTTCTGTCTTGCTGACCTAAAGGTCTCGGGTTAGATCCTTGGTCTTACCGGTCGATTTTTTCTGAGGCCACTCCCTTGTTTCAGAGGGAGGCTTGTCGGTGCTTGAACGTATTCATTTATGTGCGACCCGAGAACACCAGACGACCAAATCTGAGCTAACTAGATCACAAGATAATTATTATTATCATTCTTTGAGTGGCGAATGTGATATTGTGGAAGGTATCCATAATGAATAATACCAGAGTTTGATTGAGATTGATAATGGTGTAACAACCGAAACTAGTTTCTCAAAGTTTTAATAAATGTGGTTGTGACAATTTCGTCTTATTATTCAATATTATTATCAACTTATTGTTGTAAATTAAACGACTTGCAGTCTGAAACATAACATATTTTTCAATATAAATTCAAATATAGAAGTCAAATTTGTACTCCACAAGTGAACTAGATTTAAACTGATTAAAAGTCGTTAAATTTACAACAAAAATTTAATATTTACAACACAGATCATTATGGAACAAGAAGTCAAAGAATATTATTATCATTATTATCGATGCAAAACATAACATATTTTTCAATATAAATTCAAATATTGAAGTCAAATTTCTACTCCACAAGTGAACTAGATTTAAACTGAAGGCAAGTCGTTAAATTTACAACAAAAAAGTTGATATTAACAACGCAGATCGTTATGGAACAAGAAATTCAAGAATATTATTATCATTATTATCGATGCAGGAACATATTTTTCAATATAAATTCAAATATTGAAGTCAAATTTCTATTCCACCAGTGAACTAGATTCATAATTTTGTTTAAATATTAAAAATCTTTGTTTTGAAAAGTGTATCATAAATAATCAGAGCTATTTCAAGTATGATCAATGGATTGAGTAATATCTTCATGAAGAATTTTAGTACCTTGTACAGGAAGATTGCAAGCAGGAATGGAATTTCCTTCTTTTCAAGCTGTCTCCGTCGTTTCAGCTTCGCTGTTCACCATGGAAACGTCAGAAAGATTTATGACTATAGAAAATGCTGCTGTGCAAGATGAAAGAGCAGACAGCTCTGATGGCAGCTAAGAAAGAGGAAGTGAGGAGGAGAGGAGGTGGAGTAAGTAGAAAGGGGAGGAAGCTGAACAGTAGGATGATCCCTGAAACTCGAGATGTGACGTATCTGGGGAGAAGACGCGAACTGGATAGGGGAAATGCGGTAAGAGAAAGGATGAGGGATGGATGATGGGAGGGTTGGAGAAAGAAAAAGGATGAAAGTGTGAGAGAGATGAAGGGATGATGGAAAGAGGGATGACGGAGCGAGACCCGTGAGATGATAAACAGAAGTAAGGAAACAAGGGAATAGATCAATGAATGAGGGAATAATACGTGAGGTAAGAGATGCTTTCTGCTCTGTACGAAAACACTCACGATTTGCTAGACTCATAATTTGCAGTTTTTTACCAGTTGAGATATTTAACCAAACATAATTATGAAAACTTATCCAATGATATTCATTTTTTATTCAATACAGTAATTCTAATTGGATTCAAGTGCTGAAAAATATTATAAATATGTGGTTAACACGGAAAGTAGGATTTACAGCGTTATCGCTTGTGTCAACAAGTCTCTGGACAAAGCAATTAATTACTCTTCTTTTGACATTTTTATGATATTTACTTCGAATTTAATTAGAACCTCATGGAAATGTATCGACTAAATCGAATATTGTGGAATATGAGAGAACTTCTTATTTGGGAATCTTATCGAATTTGGTAGAAATTAATAGAAAAATGGAGTTCTTTCTAGATTACGGATAATATATAAATAAGAGAGAAACTTTTGTAAATTAGTTCAGTCTTGTTTAAAATTTGCCGAGACAATAAGTGACAGTTCTGTTCTGTAGTGATAATTAATTACTGTATATTGTGCCTTTAGTGTATTATTGTATTACGGACTTGTGCTAGTGCTACGTAAGTTTAATTATTGTTCTTTTTCGACGTACTTCTTGAATTATTGGACAGTTTATTGTCCAGTTATTATTATTAGATCGGCCGTTTATCATTTTATTCGGCCATTTTATTAGATTCGGCCTTTTATTTTTGTACAGTAATATTGAAAACTTTTTTCAGCAATATCGATTTATCTATTTTTAATTGCTTATTTTTGTATAAGACATTACTGATCAGTGCGTGTTGTGGATTATTTGCGTAAATAAAGTACGAGTGATAAATTTAAGTGTTGTCAGCGTTATATTAGAGTTAGCAATATATCTACGGCTACCTAGTGAAGTATCAGAGGTTAGAAAGTGAATTCAGAACAGCTCACTTTATTCACAAATACTTGTATAATAAAGCTTCTACACTACAGAAGTAATTTTCGCCACGGACACTGACTCTAGACCAATCAGAATTCAGAATTTGTTCAAAACAGTATGAAAATAATTATTATGCGATAATATCAGCTGAGTTTTAAATTTTGAAATCAAATGGACATTCAATTTGATTTCAAACACACAAGCGATCAGCAACATGCAGGGTGATTAATGGAAGAATTATCATTTTGGTATGTACTTTCCCCTTCAAAATTCATAATTTCTTGTGTTTCAGTAAGAAGTATGAATAACATAGCTGTCCAAGATCTGTCTGCGAACCAAAGGTTATATAATTCTTTTTTATCCTGCAGTTACCCAACTCATCCAAGTTAGAGCTCGTAAAATGTTCAGGTTCATTCGAGGATTTTTTTGGTGGTTGGCGCAATAGGATGCAACCTTTTTGTAAAGAAGAGAAAGTTCTACCATCGAAAACATCATTGTTGTGCGTATATTTCTTTATTGAAGACAAGAAAAGAAGTCGAAAAGCAAAAAATAGAGAAAGTCGTATAGAAAGAATGAAAAACTGAACTTTTCACCTCCGAGTCTGTTGTCCCCAAGGTGGACAAAGAAAGTGAAACTAGCCCCTCATGTTTTTGCAGGTCTTCTCCGAATGACAGTTCTTCTGTCATTCTGTTTTAGGCTCAAAGGGATTCGAAAGTTACGCAAACTTTCAAAATCTCCAGGGACGATTGTTGTTTTGCAGGTCAATTCCAAACAAGAGTAGACTGGAGTCTTCTCAGAATTTCGAATTCATGTGATTTTTAAACAAATCATTTTTGGATAGATTTACTTAAAAGTCCTTCAAATGTTCAGCGGTGACGAACAGTGCAATTTTTTCAGAAGGTTTCAATTCACGTATTTTCCATTCATAAATTGATAATACATTTGTGAAAATAATACAGTACTTTTTTCAAAAATTATTACAATGCAATAGAAAGCAAAGGAAGCAAATTATTTTACCTGAGAAATCTTTGGAAACTTACATGTTTTAATAATAGGCGTATAGTTTATTAACAAATAATATTCCTCTTCTTTATCTTTTTCTTTTTCTGTGTAAAAATTATTTTTCTTATCTCTCTTTCTCTTGGATTAATTGTAGAGGTATGGTGATTAAAGGTAAGTTAATATGATAAGGTGTGTTCAAAGTGGTTGAGACTACGGTATAGATCTGTTAGGATGTGTGATTATAGTTATGATAGTTATGATATAGTTATGGTGCGTTAAGTAAGTTTGATATAAAGGTGTGATATAAGGTGTGAGAGCGGTCTAAATGGCCTAGCTTTGGCTTTCTTTGAGGGTAATTTAATCACTCACATAAATTTCCCATCCTTTATCATCTATTTCAGCAACCATGCAATCATTCCGTATCAAGAAACTATCAATAATTACGTGAATCATCTTGACTTATCTTCAACTTATAAGTCACATTCAACTTGCGTAGATTATTGTATATAATTAGCCTATAGATTTTAAAAATATCTAAAACTTCGGTTTTGAATTTTTGTATTCCCAATAATATTTATGTACAGTAATGATGTGGTTACTAAAATGACATAATAATTACTTTTATTGTAGTCCTGGTAGCTCAGTTAGGGAGTTTTTTACGTTGTCGTAGTTCATATTACTGCTCATGCACAAGTCTGACTTATCATCCATCTAGATAAAAAAATCCATCATCCAAAAAATAGCAACTAGACAATACATTATTAATTATCGTTAACTGACACAAATTAATTCGTCTGATTTTAATCCTAAACTTCATATCTCTCGTTTTTCCTTTTTTTTACCTTGTACTTCCCAAATATTCCCTTTTTTTTAGTTTACTAATTTCAACAGTAACTGACTGACATGCTTCAATTGGATACACATCCCATTCGAAAATAGATCATCAAATTACACCCATGCTAATTAGCCGTGCTGATATGACAAAAAGTGGCACAAATTCAATTAACTAAATGGGTGATTATGTTGGAGGTGTAACTCTGCAACCTGGATTGGATTTCAAATAAGGTGACAGCTGAAGTAATGCATTCCTCTAAGTTTGAAAAACACAACTGAAGCCTTGGCATTAGAACAACGAGGCCCGCTCAGATGCAGACTGAGAAGAGCCTATCTTATTCAGTAGAGTTTTGAAGTTGGGATGGCTTAAACAGTCGTGGGGCCACGCGAAGCGTAGATAATCCCCGACATAAATCAATACCTCGGCAAGCTATGTCAGCCTTCACCCCCTCAACCCTCAACAGCCCCCCTTCCAACACCCAGCTTGACGCAGCTCGAGGGGTTGGAAATACCCTCTTTCTCCAAACATCTACACCATTTCCTTCCTATATTTAATCAATTCACGATGAGAAATACACGAAAAAATCATTCCACAGCTTCACACCTCCCTCATCAACACAACATACATGATATTCTTCTCTGTTTTTCTAGATCTATCTTTCTTTTTTTAACCAAAAAACAATAACAACCGAATTATCTCCAAGATCTCACACGCAGTTGGATGATCACCAGAAGCGTTTACAAATTTTTCGGGCTTTTTAATGAGTGATTTACGATCCGTCCGACACCCAGAATAGATTTTTTCTCGATCCGATTTCGACTTTGTTCGTGTCGGGATTAAGCGAAGTAATCTTGAGATTTTTTTCAACATCTTGGTGATAATTTTGAATATCCTGTTACACAACTTTGACCATTCCTGAGTTTTTCGTCGATTGATCTCGCGGATGATTTCACAAATTCAAGGTTCGATTGCTAATGGTCTGTTTCATTGGAGTTGATTGTCTAAATAATACAAGGCTGGCGTTTCTAAATTGCACCAGTCGTTCGATCGTACTTTTTTTTAAGGAAGTTCGACCTCTTTAATTATTCTACTTCAACTCCAAATAATCTTTTTATTCGGATTCATTCCATGGTACACGATTGTGATTTTCTTTCTTACATCTGGGGTTGATTGCATAATAATTTACAAACTGGTTTTATGAGTAGGCGCCTAGCTGTATTTGTAGTTACTATACGGAATCTTATTGAAATCTACGGAATCTTAACTTGCACCTCGAAATTGTTTTAAAATGAATGCTAAATTTTTTTTGAAAATTCAATAAAATTTGTATATACTTGTAGGGTTTAAGTAGCAGAGTATTTTATTCATATATTGGTCATAATTCACGAGCAATATTTTTTTGTCAGAAAATTATTTTCTATTAAGTACTCACAATGCAAATTCGAATGTACGTAAAAAATGTTAATTGCAATCCTCAAAAAACTGAAAGAGGATGCAAGAGGAAACTGAAAATTGCTGATAATTTGAATCATTTTTTAGTAAGCCTACTCTCTAATAAACTCGTTTTTCAAAAATCTAAAAGTCGAAATTCTGCAAAACATTTGTTTGGAATTGACCTGCAAACTAACAATCGTCTTTGGAGATTCTGAAATACTCCTCAACTGTCTAACTATTCATTTACCGCTTATCTGGGTAGTTATCAATTACCTGATTTTCTTGTACAAATCTTGAAATTCATCTAAAATAACTTTCTAATTCGAATTATGGTTTTATTTTCAGGTATGTTCCATTCCGAGTCTGTTTCTGGTTCATCTATCATCCAACAAAATGATTGAACAGGTATACTTTGCATGTTTTAGTGTGGGACTGTGTTAATCATAACTCAAGCTCAACCATTTACTAAATTAAGGTAAACCTGTTGAGGTAAACAGTAGGTAATAATTATGATCCTTTCCTCTCTGTAATAGTATAGTTATAGTAGCACATCACATTTTCTAATAACCTATTATTGCTACTAGTTTTAAATTTTCTTCGTGTGTTTCTTTACGCTAAAGACTACATTACAATATTTAAAACCCCTACTTTAATCAACGTTTAAAGTGGTGCATTTAAAGAAAACTACGGGAAAAACTACGTTAACAATAACACTAATCTGAAGAGTCTATGGATCTGCCTGCTCTAAATGAAAGATGCTACAGGAAAAATTAAGACATGGAGTGGTTAGGTTAGCATCAGAGTTATCGTTCAGGTACTTCTGCTCAAAATCTCATTTATAGTATAGCTTATCAGAAGTGTACTTTATTCTTTATTTTATTAAATTTTATTGGAAGAAAAAAGAAAAGTGTACAGATACAATACATATTCTACTGAACATAAAATGTCTGAAAAGGTAGTTTCTAAGTCTAACAGACTCAACTATATATATAAAAAATTATGTAGTGTACATGTACTGCAAAAAATACAAATAAAATACCCGCAAAGGCTGAGTCTGAGCGCAGGTATTAGCTTAATACATATTACCGGAAAATAATAATTCATATAAAAAGAAAGAAAAATTCATAGTTTTACCCAAACTCTCTAAATATACCACTTCAAACGTTGGTTAACGTAGGGGTTTTAAATCTTGTAACTATAGTCTATAGCGTAAAGAGACAAACTAAGAAAACTCAAAACTAGTAGCAGAAATAGAAAGAAAAATAAAAATTCATATAAAAAGAAAGAAAAATCCAATCTATAATGAAAGTTCAAAGTGATTACAAAAAGCTTTAAGTACATAGAAACCCTAAATCAATATCATTTACAAAATCTACCAATAATTTAAATGAAAAGAAAAGAAATACATAAACCCTAATTCATCAAGAAAAGAGAAAAGATTATGGATATGGGTTTATGTATGAATTTCGATTAGTGTTCTATTTTGAACGCTTGTCAACCCCATTGTTCCAAAGGCGTGAAGCCGACATGAATTCGAATGCTTTAGTATGAGAGTTTTTTCAAGCGAATGATACGCTCCTAATTCCTGTTTGCTTCTGGCAAAGGGAAGACTCATTGAAAAAGCAGAGCTACAGATTCTCGCTGACTGAATAATGATGAATTCTTAATAATATCCTAAACGTGTTCTGTGTGGGAGAAACAATGCGAGTGCTGAGAATAAGATTGTGCTTTTCTGTTTATATTCTCGGTTGGTATCTTGGTGTAAATGTAACGTGCACCTTTTTTCCCATGAACTGGAATTTCCTGTGCATTGTATGATCGCTTGGAGGATGTGATATGCTTTGCTGGTTTTGGTCTAAAGTAGATATCAGAAGAAGAAAATTTCGAGTGAACTTATTATGCAAGTAGCTTGTCTGGGATAAGCTGCGTCTGGGATCGGTTTACCTGGCAAACAAACATTCGGATTGTCGATGCGCAATGCATAATATAATAAGTAATGCGATTTTCGAGATTTTCAGTTTTTCTTTTTGTTTATTTCCTGATTCAACATTCAATGGTTGTAGTATAAATTTTGGAGAACATATTGAAAAGATCTCTAGTGCCTTTAAAATTATTAGGCTCATTAAACAAGTAGTAGATTAATAAAAAGGATTTCAAGGAAGATGTGTGATACATTCCGTATAGATAGCAGACAAACATCTAGCTAGAAGAGAGAAAAAGAAAGAAAACGCAAATATATAAAAAAGAGAAATATTGATCAGGAACTACTTACTGACTATGCTTTTGTACTAAAACCTTGTAATTATAGTAGTATCTATAATAGGGTTCTTTTTGTCGAATGTTCAATTGAAATATTTAATTTTAGTACTTTATAAATATATTTTTTCTCATGTTTCGTATGTTAGAAAATGATATAAATATATTTCCCTTATTTTTCATATCTTTATCAGTAAAGTAGTAATTTTCAATTATAACTTCTGTGCGCCTTGGACTTTTGCCTAGATTTTTTTTTGTAGCTTATGAGATAAATCAATTGTTTTTCTCTATTATATTTTATTTCAATTATATAATATTTAAATTTGTAAATATTTAATTTTAGTACTTTATAAATATATTTTTTCTCATGTTTCGTATGTTAGAAAATGATATAAATATATTTCCCTTATTTTTCATATCTTTATCAGTAAAGTAGTAATTTTCAATTATAACTTCTGTGCGCCTTGGACTTTTGCCTAGATTTTTTTTTGTAGCTTATGAGATAAATCTATTGTTGTTCTCTATTATATTTTATTTCAATTATTGTTGATCGTAAAAAAGTTTGTTATTTGTAACTTTCTTATGGCAATAAAGATCTATCCATCTATCTATCTTATGACAAGCTCCAAATAGAATTGAGCCAAATTTTTATAGCACCATAATAACTAGTAGTTCTGAGAACAGTATACTACATTTGCCAAACACTCCTCACTCAAAAGGGAATGATATTCTTGAAAAGCGTTCAAGAGGACTTTCAAATCAATTGTAGTGCTTAATTTTTCATTGATGATAGAAACTGCAAAAATCAATATCTGTTAAGTACAAAAGTTCTGTCGCCCCCTAAAAATCACTCCTTACACCTAATAAAGGGTTACTATGTATTATTAGCAACTCTTAACATAAAAATTCAATCATAAAGATGAAAAATTATCTGTTAACAAAATTTCAAAATTTGTTCACCGGATGACCCTTTTCATCAGTTGAATGAAAATTAGATTTCCGCCCCTAGCTTCAAATGGGATAAGTTTTGAAAAATGTTTCAATGGAAGTCTCTAAAGCTTTTATGCTTTACCTGATGAGAAGAATTTTCCAATTATCTCAATATTATTTGAGTTTCTTAAATTTTTTTAACCACAAATACTCAGTTTATCAAAAATTTAGTAGGCTATATATCATTCCATTCAGCCTGAGAATCCCTACCAAAAAATATTAATATTGAAGATTTTGAACCCCTTTCTCTAACGGCGCCTTTTGGGTTTATCAAACTTTTGTCACCAATTATACCCTTTATCAAATATTTGCAATTCTAATTTAAAACCACCCGCAACTAAATTGAATTGAGCCCCCTAAAAAAGATGGAGGAATTTTTTGAAAAATTGCATTTTTGCAAAATTTCATGACAATTGGTCAAAGCGCTTGGCCGTAATCGTATAACATACAGACCAACGGACAGATAAACGGACAGACAAAATGCCTAGCAGTTGAGTTAAAACTGAGACCTCACTAAGTCCTGTCAATAACAATATAACAAAATTCAAATTCATCGGCAATCTATTATAACCTGAAAAAGATCAAGTGGGAGAAGAGACGTTTTTAGTCTCATCTTTGTAGACATTTCTAAATAAAGACTATTTAAATTCAGACCTATTAGTAGTGTAGAGTTCAGTGAATTTTTCAGGCCGAATGAGTGTTTTCAAAGTTTGGCCACGATAAGCAGAAGCAGCATAGAGAAGTAGCAATATAGAATCGTGCAAAAGTGTGAGAGGTTAGAGTGTGGCGAGGAGCGAGCGGTGGCCTTGCCGTTCCCTCTCCGACACACACTCTCTCATACTCACTCATTCCCTCCCGCTCGCTCACAACCCTTGTTTTGTCTGAGTTGAGAGAAGCAAGGGAATCGATCTTCTGTCCAATTCGGTGTCAGCTGTCCCTTGGCTGCCGGCAATGGCGTCGGCAAGGAGTGAGCGAGAGAGAATGAGTGATAAAGAGGGAGAAAGAGTCAGAGAGAATCAGTGAAAAAGAGTGAGAGGAAGAGTCTTTCACTGGTACGCCCACCAAAAACTCCAAAGCCCTTTGCAGCGCCCTTACAACCCACTTCTAAGGCGATCCTATTTTTGTACAACGTTTCTCAACCTAAACTTCTGTCACTGTGACTGTGGTTTAGGCAGTAGCAACATTTCATTAGAATTTGGCAAGACAGGTTCTATTTTATGGTCATGTGTAAGGGTGCTTGCAAGTAGCTGGATAATAAAACAAAACGTTTTTAAAATGATTAAAATTGGGCCTACAACATTTAACTAGAAATTTGCAAAACAGGTTTTGTTTTGCGTTGATGCATGAAAGTGCTTACATAGTGGAGCATCAATACTCCATGATAAACCAAAACTTTTCAAAATGGTTGCATTTGAGCCTATATTTATGCACGGGGCAAATGATTATGATCAACATTATGTGCTGTAAAATCGGACATCGATATATTTGTAATTCAATTTTTTCATATTTGGTGTGGATTACTCACAAAAACATGTTTATAAGGACGTTACAATAATGGAAATTCGAAATTTGAATACAGGAGAACCAATTTCGATATATTTTTGTGACATGATTTTAATGTTTATTGGATGACTAATTGTGTCCGAAACATTGAAACAGTGGAATGAAAACGGCTGTCTTCGTCCCTTCATTACCTGCGCACCGCTAAAATCTGATTAATTTCTGTAGTTCGCCAAAGTAGTTTGGATAAAACAAAAGCATTATAGTACTAGTATAGTAGTATAGCATACTAGTTGGATTTTGAGGGCGCGCAGACGAAAACAAGAATTCTCTTCTCTTTTTTTCTGAGGATGAAGCCCACATAGGTCTGAGACCAGTGCGTGGGTAATGAGTTGGATGATGGTGATTGATGAGTTGGACCTACAGTTTTAGGTGGGTTCTGAACCACCGGGAAGTGATTTTACAGCAGAGAACCGGGGCCTTTTTTTGCCGGCCAATCTAATCGGTCACCGTTACAAACAGGACCTACGAGAACGCAGCTTATCTCTATCTGCTATCTGATTGAACAGATACCTGCTACGCCTCGCGGCTATCACTTCCCTCTACTTTTGGGAGGGAGGGGGGGGGGGGTTTTCGTCATTCAATAAACTATTGTGCAGAAAGATCTCAAAATTTGTTTTCACACACTCAAACTTCGATTTACATACTTCATCTAATCCGTAGGAAATAGCCTAAGTAAATAAAATTTGGCAAATTTGTCCAATTTTGACATGAGATTATGAAGAATAACCACTTATCTAAACACAGAAAGAAAAAAAATTCATTAGTAGACTAGAACAATAGTTTGCAGTATAAAATAGAATCTTGTATGCAGAATATGATAAGTAGAATATTACAGAAGATTGAAAACGACATATAGAAGTAATCCCAATTTGAACCTGAACTGAGAATTTATTTAACCGTTGGAGCACGTGTTGATTCGGCAACGTGAAACAATAATTTGTTAGGGTAGAAAGAGAAAGATAAAAGAGGGAGAGAGAGCGTGTGCGAGGGAGAAAGAGTGAGAGAGACTGATAAAGAGAGAACAGGTTGCTCGTAAAATTCGTCGGCCCACTGCGAATACGTAGAGAGTGCGGAGAGAAAAGAAATTTATGTACTCTGATACTGAGGAAGAGATTCGACTCCCAAGTTCAGTGTAGCGACCACCCTAAAGTAGTAGACCCGTATTCCTGACCTGCATCAAAGCTGTTTCAACCTTCTTTACGCAAGACACGATGGTCATAAAAATAAATTTCAGTACTCCACTTTCCTCTTCGTCTTTGTAAAGAGGTCTACTCAGCTCTCTCTCTTTCTCTCCCCCACCCGTCTTTCATTTTTTGTTCTTCACAAACCATTTAGTATTGGCACAGGTTTAAAAATAAATTTTAGCTGTAATTTTACTGCTATCTATTTCTAAGACAAATGAACAGTTTGGATTTAACCTAACCATAATAATATGAAATATTGAAATATTTTCATGTTAATATGAGAAATGAAATTCTGTGCTCTCCGCTTTGTCCAGACTTCGCCATTTCATGTAAATACGTCACTAGGATTTTCTCAAGTTAAATTAATATCATTTGCTGTACGTTTGCTACCTATGCGACGGTAATAATGCTGTTTTAAACTCATTTAAAACTTTTTGTAAATTTACATAAATAAAGAGTTTTAATCTAATCTAATCTAAAAATCTTTCCTCTTGTCTTCGTAAAGAGTCTACTCTTCACTTTCTCTCTCCCACTTGTCTTTTTCACTCTATTCTTCACCCACAGTCATTGAATATTGATAACTTGGGAAAGAATGTTCTAGAATAATCATGAATGATAATGATAAGTACAGAACTTCTGTAGCCTATTCAGAAAGAATCGGAAAGATTACAGAAAAACCTTTTGAGAAATGAAATGGAAGTCTGCGTTCCTAAACCGAATGAAACACATTTTATTAAATGTTTTCATATCTATCACCTAAGTTCTTCAACTTACTGCCCTAAGAAATACGCGAATATGTAGTGCCAACAAAATTCCTGAAAAGTGCCAAGTATTTTTACTGGAAATTGAGAACGTCAATATACTTTTCAATTCACTTAGATAAGGCAAATTAAAGGAAGAGAAAAGTACCTATGAATTTTAGTATAATAGTTTGACTCATATGTAGAATATAACCTATATTCAAAGTAAATATTTCAAACCTTCAGCACAATACTAATGTGCTTTTAATGAATTGGTCAGCCTCAACCCCTATTATTCCTTACTGGACTGCTTGATTGAGTATTTATAAATGATAAAAACTTCTCATGAGATAATAATATTCATCTTTCAAGATAAATCAAAATTCAATTTTATTGAACTAATTGTATCTTTGTTAGGCTGTTTCTTGATAACAATCAAATGGAGTTTTCATACCTCTCTAGTCCAGACGTTTTTTATTAATAAAATTATGATCGACAGTAATGTAGTAAACTGTGATCGTTTCAACAAACTCAACCTAGTTAGAAACCTGCATGAGTTGTTGCAGACAAAAGACAACCAGTACAAAATGTGTATCTGTAATCCAACAGCAGGCTTCCTGTGAAGCAAGCAATACTTCCCAATCTTTCCACAGGTGTTCTATCAGCCGATGATTTATGTATTTCTTGCACCTGCCGTTGGAGCTATAATATCTATGCTATTATCTGAATCGAGCTCCAATATTTGTCCAAACGTTCTCCCTATTTGTAGAACGGGCCTGACTTAATTCATCAGTATAATTATTGTTGAAGTCAGTGAAACATAGCTGCTTCCAAGATCTTATCCACTTGGAGAATTAGTCTATGTTTATTATTTTTCCAATTCTTCTTTTTGTATTGTTACTTTTTATTTGAGATTTCTCTTCGATTAAGGATCTACTAGGAGAACTAGGCTTTATTTTCCTATTCCCTTTACAATTATATTGCGAATTGTGCTTTTTTCTTTTATCTGGTTTTTTAATTTCTGATTCTCTTATACAATAGTATCTCCATTCCGAATACGGCTGGGTGTCGAATTGAATAACATTCATTTTTTAAAGGCTTTCAAGTCTGACTTGAGTTAAAGGTTCTTGAATACTCAATTTATGTTCACTGTAATAAACAATTTGGGGTATTTGGAAAGAATTCTCACAAGAAAATGTGAACGTGTATTTGATAAAAGGAAGCCGCAAGGTAGATTTATAAGTACAGTACAGACCTAAATTAGGTGCGTTTATAACATGTAACAATCTTATACAACAAAGTTTGATAAATAAGGTTTTATGACAAAATTGTCATGAAAATGAAAAACTAATATATTAAAACTTTGTTTTATAACCCTTTGATTCTGGAAACTGCATTTCATTGTGAAAAACTGTGCAACTTCACTTAATAAAATAACAGTAATTTCTTACACAGTCCAAGCGTACACTAAGCGTTTTTGAGAAATACAGGCATTACAAAAATTAGGAATAGATGATGGATTAGAATATATTCAACAAATTTTTTGATTCAGGAAACATAATTAAAACAAATAGTTTTGTTCAGAAAAATATATTGTTCGTTCCATCAGATTTCTAGGGGATAACTCGTTCGGAATTGGCTAGAATCAAATTATCTACAGTTTAAACCTCATGCCAACTTCAACTGCTCATCCGCAGAGTGCATTAATGAACGAGCCATTATCAACTACATTTATCCATGGTTTGTTGTTAATAGTAAAAAATACATATTTATCACATATTCTTGATTTGTAATTCAACATTACACAAACCACGAATGTCTGACTTGAAAAGCAGGTGTTGTTTATATCACAATTGATTATTGATACTCATAAAATTTTTATAAAGTCGACGAAACAATATTGACATATCTTTTCTTCCTCTGCATATTGAAACTAATATGAAAGTTACACTTACACATTGAAAAACGAGATTTTTCAACGATATGACGAACTAATTTTTCGAAGTATTGGAAAAATACAAAGTTTTCACGTTAAACAATAAAAACACATTGAAATCACTTCTTAAAACTTTCATCGAAATTGATAAATAGCTACCGTCTACTTGAGGAGCCCAAATATCTGACATTAAGTGGGAGCTTAGTGGCTTACCATATGTTGTTATCTGGAAATGCTAGTCTTTCCCTGGACCATTCCTCTAAAATAATGTGTTAGAACGTGAACAATCAGAATCGACAAAAAATCGTCTTCCAGTGCAGCATTACTATACAGTCTACAAACTACCTATACTGATAGCAGTCCTATAATGATAGGACTTGATTGAGACATTAGTCTGAAGCAGTGGAGGTTTCCGATGATGATTTTGTAGAGGCTTTAGCAGCAGAAGGCCATGAAATGTTTCAAGTGGCAGACTACTAAAACTGGTTTCTATCTTATGATATACGTCGGGGGGAATTTGCTTCAGGACCGGTGCTGCCGTGATATACCAGTGAGTAGACATATAGGCTACTCATCAACAGATATGCAAATCATCTGATTTACATGGATACTGAATCAATATGGCTACCATTGTCGAGACTCGTTGCTAGACACGTTCTGGTTGGCAGTTGGGGGTTCAACTATGAAAAACCAGGAACCCTTCCTCAAATATAACCCACCAACAATACCCCAGACCACTAAAGTCCACAAACCCGTTCCAATGGTTGTGCATTGTGTAAGCTGTATGAATAAAGGTAACATGCTAATACATGCTGTGTCATTAAACATACGTGGTCAGGTGTGAGACGTCTGCATTATGAATTATGAGACTACCCTCCGCACATGGACTGACCCTTCGGTATAAGGATTCACTGGGTTGAAATTTTTTAAAAGCAACCATTGATTTTAGGTAGAACTAGAGATTTGAATGCGTTCTTCTATGAGTAGAAGAATATTATAAAATTTTTAAGTTTGATTGACAATCATGCTTCTATGACTTATTGTTATAAGCTCCATAATCATTTACCTGGTTGTTCGGAACCCTCCTAAAATTTTAGGTCACGATGTTTCCATAACATGGCTCAAACGGCGAGGTGGAGCTATTGGTGAGGGTCTCCCCATCAATGAAAGCCATATCATATGTTAAATTTTTATTTTCAAGAATATAATATTATAATATGTTGAACAAAGTTGATAAAGAGTAGGCTATCAATTGACGGAATTGTATTCCGTTAAATGTTAAATGAACCTTATTTTTGTCACAAATCGACTAAAAATAAGATTAAACTTTTGATGTAAATTTAACGACTTGCAGTCAGTTTTAAATTGTGAATATATAATAAATGTACTCACACACAAATGTATTATTCACAATTTATAACTGACTGCAAGGCGTTAAATTTACAAAAAAAGTTAATAACAACGCAGATCGTTTTGAAACAAGAAATACAAGAATACAAATAAGAGTTTTAATTAGACAAGTTTGCAAATTGTTATTGCAGCAAGTTTAGTATTTTTTTTGGGCTCGAAAGTTTCAATCAAAATTTTAGATTTTGAATTCTTTCCAATTGTTTTAGTGTTTTATCGAGTGAACTTTTGAAATCAGTAGTCTTCAAGTGAAAAGAAACTAGACATTTTTTTTAGCGAATCTAAATTCTTAGTGTGGACTAACCTAAAAGTTTTGGATGAAATAGCTCAAAATTTGTGAAGAGAGCAGTTTTGGACTCTAGTCTGTTGAATCTTTGCATTTATTGTTAATTTGTCTATATAAATAAATGAATAATTTGCTAAATAAGTGAAATTCAACTTTCAAACAATAAGTATGAGAATAAATCTTTCTCAATGAAATCTTGCAACTCTGCAGAACACACATCTTATTAAAGGGTTCGTGGGCGGTTCTGATTATGCAACTACAGTTGACTTGATGAACAATATCCTTCCAAGGGTAATCTAAAAGGATCTTTGTAAAGGGGTAACTTACATTTGGGACAGACCTTGTACGCCCATTGAGCGTGTTCTGTGATGAATTCTTGGCGAGACAATTTATCACTTGACAAGCAAAGGACCAATGGTAGTGGTTGCGGACCCTTGCCTTGTGCCTTCCACACAGAAACAGTTTTCAATTAGAAACTACCAACGTGGAATTGATTCGATTTCCAAGTCTTCAGCGCTGGTTAAACGATTCTAAGAAGCGCCGAGCTTCTCCACAGATTTGCCCAAAGCACTCTGCTAAATAACTTATTATTCTGCTAGTCGTGCCATTGTCACTAGCCATAAGTACACAAGCTGATGCATGGAATCAAATTATAACCCAGAGCCCAGAGCAAGATTAAATCGAAATAATTGTTGAAGAAAATTATATCAATAGAAATGAGTTGAATAGTGACAGAAAATAATTTTATTTTCATTTGAAATAAAAAAATTATAGTCTGATAAAATATATTTCGAGGCACAATCTCTTGACAGTTATGAATATTGTTACGGGTTCTATCTCCTCTAAAATAATGCTGGCAACACTTTAAATTAACATTCGCACTTTATTTACACAAATCATCCACAACATGCACTAATCAGTTATATCTTACACAAAATAAGCAATCAGAAACAGATAAATCGATAATGTTCAGTTTATATTAAATTATTATTTCAGAAAATAAATTTTTATCATAATCCAGAAAGAATGAGAAGGTTCTCGATTTCTTTATACAATTCTAATGTAAACAGATAGATAATCTCCAATTTTCCATAAAGTTTTAAGTAAACATTCTAAAGGTGTCACAGATAAACTGCAAGGCGAGGAGAGTACGGGGATAATAAACAAAACGCTGCTTAATGGTAACCGGAAGATAATATTGACACAGCAGTAATTATGCTGAAAATTACTGCCCGTTCTTCCATAACAATATTTTGATGAATTTTGTCTAATATTACTTTTGATTTTTAACATTTATAAGACTAGATGTAGCTTAATATGCAGGTTACTAAAGTTGACTTTAGTTTCCGTAGTAAAACGGAAGTTTAAGTTTAAGTTTAAACGTGAAGTTTACTTTAGTTTAAAGTTGACGTCTCAGCATTCACTGTATACATTTCAGCATTTAGCATTGGCATTTCTAAGCATCTGCTGGATAAAAGTTTTTATATCCTTCTTCAAGGTGTTAAGTACCGTCTGAGGCTAAAGAGGTTATTGGCACCAATCGAATTTTGAGCAGGTGTAGTTAGGCCTACTTAAGTAGATGAATAAAAAAGTAACTCTCAAAATTATTGTTGCTATCAACATCCAAAAAGCAAGCACCGACGTTTTGCCTGTGTGCACAGTAGTAAGTACTTCCAAACAACATTGTTTTCCGATAAACTTTGATAGCCCGCTTTTTAAAACTTTTGACAGTCGAACCAGCATCGGGGCCGAAATAAGAAAAAGCAAACAGAGAAGGTTCGGAAAGGAAGTTTATTAATTGCTTTTCCTGATAGCTGGGTGTTTTGTTTTTCGTTGAATGAGTTTTAGGTTCGTTTTGCCAGTTGAACGTTACTATTTTTAAAGGAAGCTTTTTAAAGTAGGGCTTTCTAGAGATTGAACAGGCTGGACAAGCAAGATTGTGAACAAGTTACATTGTCAAGGCATTCAATATTACTTTCTCATTGTACATAGATCTTTACTATCAATCAATTTACAACGTTTTATGCCTTTAATTATCCAAAAATATCTTATATTTACAAACAAGTTCAATGAGAACTTCTATTTGCAGTCAATTATTATTCAATAATTATTTTTTCAATTAATGCAATCGAATGTGAGAAAACAACAGGCTTTTCAGTCCAAAACTGATTTTATGATTTTTATGATTTGGTGTCTATAAAAAATGTATTGTTTGTTTTTCATGTGGATTTTCATTCTTCTCTCTATCTTACTAAGTAATAGCTTACAATAATAATCACATAATATCTTAATTATCAAAAATCAAATTTACAGAAAATACAATAAACCTAGAATAATGACTCCCACCACAGCGAGCAATTTTTCTACTTTTGCTGGTGGTGCCTTTGTAATTTATGTCATGTGAACTTGATTATGTTTATGTTGATCAACAAGCTTATGTTTTTTCTTATTTATTCTTATTCAATTTTGCTTTGTATGTTTATTTTTGTTGTTTGGCAATAAATTTTTTTGGCATTAATAAATGATATTTATAGAAAAATAGAAATAAAAACTGACTTACTTCCTTCAAAAAGTTTCAACTAAAAATCCAAATCTTTGTACGTTAGATCTTACGGAGAAAGTTCTAATGAAATATAACTTGAGTCTTTTCTGTACGTCAAACTGTGGGTGATTTTCAAGACATCAAAATTATGTTCTGGTCCAAAGGGTGTACTACGCCAAGAGGTAGGCAACGATTGCTTTTCATACTTGGCTAATAGAGCTAAAAGTTAAGAGTCTGCATAGTTAACTGCATAGTAAGTTAACATAGGAAGTTAACTACATGGTAAGTTATATCTAGTCTTAAAAGTTCAATAATCAATAGAAATATCAATAAATAATCAATAGACATTCTTCACACTGGGCTAAAGTTATATCAGTATGTCGAGCCCACCAAAACAGTTATGTTCTTTACATACCATTCCGCTTCCACCACTACACAGTCTTTTCTAGTTGAGTAAAATTTATATGGAAATTTATTTAAAACGGAGCACTGTTATGGAAAGTTGTACTTGTAGATTGTTAAAAAACATTATTTATTTACATTTATTTAAGAAGTTATTTTATTTCATGAAATAATTTATTAACATAAGTTAATAGAATTTGTTTTGTTTGTAAAGTTGTGGCAATTTGTAAATTGGTATAATAATAATAATGTACTGTACATTATTATTTAATTATTTATTCTGATTTGTTTCATTTTAAGGTTATTACAATATGCAATGTTTGAATTATTTGTATATTTGAAGAAATAAATTTAAATATGAGTTGGTATTCAACTATAAAATTAGAAAGATTCAATTCGTAAACCAAAGCTCAGTAAGGATGCACTTCACTTGCAGCATAATAGCTACATGCATGCGCTACCATGCAGTACAGCTCGTCCTTTTCCAATGCGAAAAGTAATTATTTTCCAATTAAATAAGTTCGTTCTCTTAAAAGTGACAACAAAATTAACCACTAATAACAAAATGAACGCTGAGAATATAATTAGAAGATTAGTTGAGCCCTGATAATTCGCTTTATAATTTGCGCTTGAGGCTATTCTATAAACCTCATATAACACACGAGATTTTTTCAACGATACTAGACGCTCATTGTTGATTCCATACCTGAGATAGAATTGTAGTTGTTAAAAAAGCAACTTACAAATAACGTATTAATTATTACGTCAACATGGATATCTCATTCTCATTGGAAAGTACTAATTAAAAAGCGAATGATAATTAGTTGTAGCTTCCGGGCGCTTATGAACAGGAGCGGAGTACTGTTGGAATTTTAAATTCGAATTTACAATTTCAATGAGTACGCTCCAAAGTAAACTGTATGTGGGCTCCTTTGCGTTCTCCGCTTATAAAGGATATAAATTAGGAGAGCATCAGGCTGAGTACTGAGTAGTGGATAATCATGAGCAGGCCTTGATGAATTTATTGAGAACACTCCGTGAGAAAAATTTCTTCACTAGTCTGATGACAGCGTAAAAATGTCTTCAGTAGTCAAAGTTGACATTGGAGCAAAAAATTCTATATCAAAAAAGTGATGAACAATTTCACTAGCGGGGAAACCGCACATGGCTTGATAAAAATATATTCTGATCCTGATGGCAGATTTGAAGGAAACATTGTAGATTATAAATAAGATATAATTTGAATTATTCATGATATGATTAAATCACCAACTTAGACTTTAACTCGTCGCTTCAGAACACTATGATAAATACAAAAGCAACCAATAATAATCTAGAAATCTGATGAAATCGTCAACCTTATTTGTGGAACAATCAATTAAATAGTAAGAATTTCACTGTAAGGTAACTATGAATGCTTATCCACGAACCATTTGCTTGGTTATTCATGTCAACTATCTTTTAATTCAGAAAAATAATTTAAAGAAAGAGTAGATATTATTGTAAACAATATCTCTATTTTTTATTATAATTATTTTATAATTTTTTATATAATTATTGATATAAAGCCACAAAAAAAGGAAAGATCTACAAGAAAAAGTAAATAACAGAGTTTGAGTTCCCGTTAGTATTCATATTTGGTAAAGATCAATAATTGCAATAACTCTTATCCATTAATTTCGAGGGAAAACGATAGATGAGTTGGATAGAGTCATTTAAGAACACAACTATGCTTAGAAGAAGGTTATGCCACAAAATCGTCAACAACGCCATATGGAATATCAACTTATCCAACCAAAAAAACTTTCGAAGTAAGTCAAGCAATGTACGAAAATTGAAAATGTAGATGTAACAGGAATGCCCTAGTGACTTTTTTCAGTTTGCGATTTTTATCAGAGTGAATGCAATACAAAATGGTCCGGCTTCAGTAACGGCTTTTTAAAAACCGACCTATGTATAATCTATGAAAATATTCAACCAGCAAGATAAAGTATAGCCAGGGGTGCCCACCCCCCCTAAGCCTCATGACGCACTCCCCCTAAATTTAGCACCAACCCCCCCCCCCCATAAATTAGGACCCCCAAAAAAATTCGAAAAAAGCCCCCCGTATTCTTTCTAAAACTAAAATAAGATTTTTATAACTATTAAAAAAATTCAAACCCAGTCGATAATATACAAAATGTATGTATATTTCTTGAAATTCTTTACATAGGTAACATTTTTTTGTAAAGGTAAAAAAGAAATATCAATGAAATGAATATATGAACTTCTGCTCAATAAACTTAATTGCAAAATAGCTAAATAAGAATTTGAACCTAAATGGTTTTTAAACAATAAAATATTGTTACAAATACACAATGTTCAATAAAAATGAAATACCTATAAGTTTATGTTCGGTGTACCAATTACATTAAGGTTAAATAATTCTACAAAGTTGTTCCTTTAAAGGAAGTGAAAACAATGAGTTAATAACTTAATTTGTAAATCACAAAAATTCAAAATACTAAGTCATTTATTGGACATTAGTTAAACAACAGGTTATTTACTTCGTGTAGTATCTTGGGAGAATCTATTTATGGATGAAGTACATAAAAAGCACACACTTCATGTATAGTTATTTACAACACACAATCAAAAGAAGTTGGTGTCTTTCAAAAACAAAATGAAGACATAGTTATGAAAAATTACTGAATTTTTGGTATTTAGTAAGTTTTGCTATAGCAGCAGTTCTTACTTATTAGTAAGTAGTTATCGTAAAATACATGAAAAACATCAACAGTTTGAAGTCAAACATTTTAAATTTGTAGGCTGTGACCTACAAGTTAGCTAGGCACCTTCTAAGCTTGTTAAATCTCTCTCTAAACCCCACATAGAAGTTTTTGTCTTTGGGATGAGGAAACAGAAAACCTTTCAATTATTTCTTCGTTAGAAATAGACTCAAGTACATCTTTTTCTGCAGCTAGAACCATTAGATTGGACAACCATGAGTCTCCCATAGATGATCTGAGTCTGTTTTTGATCATTTTAAATCGACTTATTGCTCTTTCTGCTGATTAACTAGTAACTGTTAAGGAGAGTAAAATTGTATAAACCACTTTCAGAGCACTCGCTTAGCGTCTTCCTAAGTTTGAATAATAACTTCCTGCACAAATCCTAAACATAACTATTTTAGCTAATTCATATTCAATTGTATAATAATAATTATAAATATATTTTCATTAATTGACATTCTATCTGGTGACTTCGTTGTAAGTTTTTGAATGTTGTCACGTTCTGCTCCTCAACACAGTTTCAATGAACTTTACGCCCCCCCCCCAAAACGTTTTTTGGAACCCCCCCCAAGAAAAAAAAGTTTTGAATAGCCGACCATTCATTTATAGTCTATGAGAATGATCGACGATCGACCAAGAATATTAGAAATAACGTAAAATAGAAATGTTATAAAAAACAAAAATTCTTGCACAATTTACAAGCAAGGCCAGGGTCAATACAATGCCAAATAATCCTACTCTAGCAAATGCTTTTGAAAAACCGATCAATCTACTATCTTAGAAAATAGTCCATAAAAATAGCAAGATGAAAAACAACATAAGCTTGAAAGGAGAAAGTTATAAGATACAATGCACCTGTAGCTTTTGGTACAATTTCCAAGACGTGTCAAGGTCAATAAAATGTCAAATAAACGAACTTCAATAGCGGCTTTTGGAAACAATACCAATCTATAAAAATTGTACAAACTCCGAAAAAGAAAAGAGATGCTTTTTTTTAACTGAATATACATCTAGAAGACTCTGATATGACAATTTGAATAATAGGATTGGAATGCTGGAATCCTAATTCAATCATACCTTCTTAAGTTGCCAAAAGTTGCAGCATAAAATTGTCTATCTCTGTTTGATACCTATGTTCCATGGTAAGTCATTCCTGATTATAATCAATACGGAACTGTAAACTGACGCTTAACCCTGTTGATTGGGGCGTCGCAACTTCAACTTTCTGTCGTTTCAGCGGTCGTGGGTTCGAATCCCTCTACTCCGTCTGGTATCTATGTGTGTGATCATTCATTACCCACGCACAAGTCTCGGACTCATGTGGGCATCATCAACAATAAAAAGTAAATCTGAATAACTAAATTTAACCATGTCTGTGGTTAAAAATGAAAGAAATAACTCTATTCTTAGAAATTCTCTAACTCTTATTTCCCTATTTCAAAAAAAGTGAATTTGAACAATCACTACAATCAACCATTACACATCCAGTTTTTATTGTTTGTAGAAAAAATATATTGCAGTTTTCTTTCTGAGCTCATTTGAGAAAATTTCATTATGGACAGTCAGAAATAAGCTTGAACTGGTGAGAAAGAGAAAATAACAATGTGAAAGATATAGAAGACGAAAGATGTGGCCATTTTTGCTCACAGCTTGGCAACGTCTACAAAGTGCAACACCTAGTTGGTCACTCTTGAAAAGTGAGAGGACAGGTGTCACCACACCCACACTCTCTCTATTATCTTCTTACTATCTTTCTCTTTTCTTTCTCGTTCTTTTTATTTCTTATTCACTCTCTTTCTCCTGCTGAATTTCTTCAGCTCTCACTCACTGCTGTCACAATTTATCTATCCTCTTCTTCAATTCTACACACTCTCACACTTTCTCTTTTTTTCTTCTTATTCTCTCTCACCTTCTCTTCCTTTTTCATCTCATTGATACTCTCACACCCAAGCTACCGCGAATATTTTCACCAGTATAGAAACGTTAGCTTGTTGGTAGAAGACATGGTGTCAGTGTTGGATCTAACTCAGGTTGAAAAAGAATTTTTGGGGGTGGGTTGAGGGGGCGACAGTTCAACCCGAGAGGTGGGGGTGGCCCGAATATAGAAGATGTCGCATACAGAAGGGTCTTTTTTCACCTTTGAAAAATGTCCATCATTTATATCGTCTCAAAAGGTGACTTCTCCCCTGTTAAATCTTCTCTTTCATCGGCCCTCCTTGTCTCATCCTTCTACTCTTCATTTTTTCCTCACTTTATCCCATTCTTTAGAAAGTCTCACTGGTGTTAGGTCACAAAGAATGAGATTCAGTCTCTACCACACGGTCCCATCCGCCATATCTACCTCATTTCTAACTTCTCCTTGCAAAATACATTTTCTCAACCTCGTTCCTGCATTTGAAATCTTCACAATCACAGCCTAGAGTTCTTACAGTGTTTCAAACTTTTCCCCCGAAAAACTTGTGATTTTCAATTTTCTTTGTGGATTCAAGCTCTTGATCTCATCAGGATACTTTTGTCACATTCGCGGCCGAAGTGAAGATACAGCGCTACAGATGCATCCAAGATACTCCATTTTTAATGCTTCTGGGCCTGAAAAGTTGGTAAGTTTTTCATACGGCATGATTCATTTCCACGAATAATTCATTTTCTACTGTATTCATCTTTGAGTTTGACAGACGTTTTTTTGATTTACGTTGCGGAAAGTTAGTTGATACATGTGTGAGTGGGCTTCTGAAAAATGCCTTTTTCTTCAATTTTGGCAGAGAATTCAACTTTGTGTATATTTCCATATACCAATGAGTAGGCTATAATAATATAATATAATAATGCAAACAAGATGTTTTTAAATATTTCACGATAGTAATAAATTACTTTACGATTCTAAATATCGTAACCGCAGTTTTACTAAAACAATTGGTTTTCTTCTATACGTCTTTAGTATTTAATTTGCCCAGTATCACTTGTAGTAACTTGTAAATTATTCTCAATCTTTCTTATTTATTACTGCTTACTATGCTGTATCCTTGTTTTGTTTCAAACTATTTCAAATAAATTGTTTACTCATAATAATTTAATAATTTAAAAAATTCAGTTCAACAACTATTACTTTTTTATAAAATACTAGAAATTAGGCCTAAGTAGGAGAAATATAGAAAATTAGACCTAATATTAATTAAATCAATAATTGATTCTTAATTTGTACCACACAAACTACAAACCAGGTACTATTATTACATTAAGAGATTATTAATTGTTATTTAACACGTTCCAATATCCTAGTCCTAAGTGAAGATACAGTGCTACAGATGCATCCAAAATACTCCATTATTAATGCTTTTGGGCCTGAAGAGTTGGTAAGGCACCTTGTATCATTACAATTAATGATTTCTTAACTTTCAAAATTTGAATGAAAGTTATTTAAAATCAGTTCATTTTATTAATTATTGTTTGTTCAATTCAGACCAAATAGGCTAACACACGTCTAAATTAATGTGAAAAAAGAAAAGAAACATGTTCTGGGACAGACTAACTTGATCCACTCCATTAATTTTATTGCTTCCAAAATTAAACAGTATTTCAAAATGGGCCTGCGAAATTAAGGCTAAATATTGTGAAATATCTCCCAGAATCCATTGCGTAGTTGGATCTTGTTTCTACTCCGACAGTGTACCTATAGCTTTTTATACAAATATCCTTCCGGTGTCTACAAGTCAGTGACTGTTTCTACCCTCTATTGGCCGTAAATCAAGAAGCATTTAGGTAGTGATGAAGTCATATACTATACTCCATATCTAGACGGGTAGGTCTGGGAGGTGGAGGGGAGGGAGTAAAAAGTAGTTTGTAGTTAAGTATAACGAATGTTGGAGAGGAATGGAGGGGAAGTGGGGCTAAAGATGACGGGATACGGGACTTCTTATTGAGACTCAACGAGATGGAACTGTAGGTACGAGAGTGGGACCTCCATGTGACCTCCAGGTTACTGAAGCGAGGAGTGAGTGTAAGAAAGAAAAAGATAGAGCGATAGAGGGATAGGGAGTGAGTTAGTTAGGGGGAGAGAGAGCGAGAGAATGAGAGTGTGAGAGAGTGAGGTTTAAGGGATGGTGCATAAAAGAGGTTAGGTATGTTCACAAGGTGAACTTAAAGTTCTGCTTGGTTTCTTCCCTACCAAACACTTGGAGGTTCGGTGATATGAAGGGGAGAAATTTGTTGCGAAGGACTAAAATGTAGCTAATGAGTCTTGAAAGACTATGGGAAAATTGTTTATCAATACAGCATTTCAATGATAGTTTTACATCTGATAGTGTTAAAATAGGTCAGAACTGCTGTTGATAATTTGATTAAATGGATGAATATCAACATAAACCACTACTTTTTATTTCTTATAATATTTCCTGCTATGTTTATTTATTTGTGATGTGACTAAATGCTATCGTTAGAAAATGATCAATTACAAATAATACAAACAATTTTGTTGAACTCCAAAATAAGCCACTAAATACTTACTGAGGACCCAGAAAAGAAACCTTCTGAAACTTATTGAGAAATACAGTCAAAATTAATGGACATGTCCGCCTGATGTCAGATAGGAAACAGAAAAAAACGAAAAAAACTGATGATAAACCTATGTGAGGGAGAAAAAAAATTTGAGAAAGATAGGAAAGTGTTTTAGGCTGTGCGCAGGGTTTAAGTCATAATTTTTTTTAAAGTTTATTGTGTTTGATATTATTAAGGTATTGAAATGTTGACTATTGCCATGAGAAATTATTTTTTTCATCAAATATTTTATGGAATATGGAAGTTCAAAGTTGAAACTTTTCGGTTTTTGGGGGCAATTGATCTCCCCTACAAGTTATTTTAAACTTTTGATAATTTTTTTTTTAATGAACGACACATTGAGGAACAAAATGACATATTTTTCATTCCGATCAAACAATTACTTTTTTCAAAATAAAATTTTTAAAACATGCAAAAAATTATTTTGAAAAGACCAATTGGTTAATTGAAATAAATAATGGGTCATTCTTTTCCTCAAGGTGTTAAAAAAATTATAAATTTTTTAAAAACTTTTAGGTGAGTTCAATTGCCCCCAAAAACCGAAAAACTTTGAACTCCCATATTCCATAAAATATTTGATGAAAAAAATAATTTCTCATGGCAATAGTTAGCATTTCAATACCTTAATAATATCCAATACAATGAACTTCGAAAAAATAATTATGACCAAAAACTCTGCGCACAGCCTTAAAGTGTGTGAATACTGAACGAACTGCGAATAAGCTTGTGAGAGGGAACGAAAGAAATACAGAAAATGAGCAAAAGAGAACTGTAAAATAAATCTGTACAAAATTACAGACAATACAGAATGAGAAAGAAACGAATTTCGAATAAGCTTGTGAGAGGAAACGAAATAAATACAGAAAATGAGCAATAGTGAACTGAAAAATCAATTTGTAAGTACAAAATTACAGACAATACAGACTAAAAATAAAACAAATTTTGAATAAGCTTGTTGGGAGAAGGAATGAAAGAAATATTCAAAAAATGAGCAAGTTCTGTTGATGATGGGGAAAGAGTGAGAGAAGAGGCACTTGAAGTGAGAGTAACAGGAGGTCTAGGATTAAACAGACGACGAAGAAGAGAAAGAAGAAGAAGGAGAGTGAAGCAGGCAAGCTGTTATCGTGCGTTTTGTGAAGCAGAGGGGAGACATAGGCGCTGAGAGGAGGGACCCCGGCTGTCATACGGGGAACCACGTGAAAAAATACAGCCCACCAGTCTCGTCACGTTATGCTTCAGAACCGTTTGAACTTCGCGGTCCGCGGGTCGAGTCCCGGCTCCGGTTGAATTAAAACTAATCATCTCTTCAATCATCCCCACACGGATGGGTCTCTTGTTGCAGCTAATTTATAACGTACGAGAAAAGTGACAGAATTTTTCTTCATAGTAACAAACTTATGAGTGATAAAACATCTTCAGTGATATGAATGTACAAGTTTCAATAGTGATAGGAGGAGTTTACATATAGTTTATTTATTTATCTTTCAAGCGTTATGAAATAGAATTTCAATAGTGCTATAATACGAGTGACTTGAAAGTGATCTGAAATGTGTAACCTTATCAAATTAAATTAACACAAAATATTTACTTTGAGTAGAATATACTAACTTTTACTTGTAAGGAGTGATCTAAAGTGGTGTTCGTTAAGGCTCTCACATCCTGCTATATTTGGATAGGCTTGTATAAGTTCTCCGAAAATGTTTAGTAGAGCCCTTGATTAATAATTCATTCCATTAATCACAATTAAGCTTCAAATTAAGAAATTAAATTTTAAATCATTTGTACCTTATTGATATTGATGTTATGGAATGTATGTGCTATGGAATGAATGACAGGAGTTTACAGAATAATCTAGTTCACCATTTTCGTTAGTACTAATATGTGGTTTTAGCAAAAAAAAAAATAATGTCATTAAATACGAACCTAACTATGATGTGACGAAGTTGACATCGGTTGAAAATATTGTGATAATATCGTCAGCAATTCAACTAGAGATCGTGGCTTTATACATTCAAAAATGGTGAGTCTAATGTATGCATTGCATGATTTATGTATGACAAGATCAAAATAATTCGATATTTGAAATATGTGAGTTGATAAATTGTTGAATGGCTTGTTTGGAATAAATTCATGGAAAAAAGGTCTAAAAAGAAGTTTTCCTTTATGGCATAAGCTTATAAGCCAATTAATAATTGATTAGTTCAGCAATGTAACGATGTTAATTTAGCAAATTATCTCAATAATTGCCTCAAATGTTAATATCTGAACCGAATTTATACACAGAAATAAGAACAGCATGAATAGCAAATGCTATATTGCTAGTTGCTTGGCAATATTCCTCAAAAAAGTGGTATTCTGTTATTGAGATGGATAAATCTCACATAGAACATGACAAATTTCCTTTTGGCTTCCTGTTTTTCAAGGTATTCTCTGAACAATTTCAAAAAAGTATTTTCTGAACAATTCTGTTCAGAATTTAATAACAATTGATTTCAAACTCATAATGTGAGCCTAATGACCGAATTTTGATATATGAACGTTTCAGAGACGCAGCAAAGCTTTCTTTTAAATGCAGCCAGAAGAACAGTTATATTGAGTTGTTGGTTGAAACCTTTTTTGTTATGGTTCAAATATTAATTCTTGTTATCAAAACCAACCTAGATGCAATAATTATTGAACCGTCTAATATGTCTGCATAGGCTTGTAAACGTTCTCCGAAAATGTTAAATTGAGCCCTTGATTTTATTAATTAATGCTATTCCTGGATTTCTCGTTAAATTTCACATGAAAAGTTAATAAAATTAATGCTAATAGTCATGATAGTGGTTTTTACCGACAGCTTGAATTTGTAGCCATATTTCATAGATAAAACTCATTTCATAAGTAGCTTAGTCATAAAAATTTTCCAATTTCTTTATAGCTAAATTCAGATATTTGTTTTAAACTACAAAAAAATTGACTGCGTTGCATCCAGAGTTGATGTGAGTTCGATAGACTTAATTGGATGTATAAATTTTCTCACAAGTTTTTGTAATTCAGCATCAGCCTTTTTCTTGTTCAAAACCATTTTCAAGTTTTTTCTGCATGACAATTATTATTATCTGCATGACAATTATTTCACCTCATCTATCATTTTATAATTACTTATTCATCATTTTCAGTATCCATCATTTATTGACTCATTCTTTTCTGGGGGAGAATACCGCTCATACTTCCATCGTGAATGCTATCGTACATCGTAGATTAAGCATAGGATTTTTGTTGTTCAAAAAATGATCATTAAAACTATTTTAAACAAGCCAAGAACCCATCCCAGTAGGGAAACTTTTGATCAATTCAGGGTTATGACTGTACGCCAACTATATATAAAGAAAATAATCCGCTACATCTGGTACAACAGAGATAAGTTTACAGTGAGAAATAATAGTAATTTATATAACTTTAGATCCGATGGTCATAATACTTACAACATTAACCATTCTAATCTAACAATAGTACGCAGACAATTAGGCTACCTCAGTTCTAAATTAATAAACCTTATACCCAGCACATTAAATGGTTCTCTCTTTGAGGGTAGATTAAGGATAGGGCAGCAATTAAATAATTGGATTTCGGAAAATTTCTTCTTCGAAATTAGCGATTTATTATGATTTTTCTTTTTTCCCTTTGTGTTTTTTGATGAGTTTATTGTGAGTTTTGATTTGGTTATTTATTGTAATAGAATTTGGAACTGGTACTCTCACCTAGCGGTCAGGATTTTTCCTATGCTGGGTGATGCCAAGAGATTTTTATTTTCTTGTAAATTCTTATATTTGTAATAATTATTATTATAACAAAGAAATATTTATTGTAATGCTTATATATTCTTTGGCAAAATAAATTGAATTGAAAGCATGCCTTCATGGTGATTCTGTTATTTTCAGATTTCTCCATTAATAATTACCCTAATACCAGAATCAAGCGTGACATATATACCAACAATATAAAAACGAAGTTTCTCTAAATTTTTTATGAGAGAAATAACAAAAGAACAGCATCTCTCCAATATTCATTTATTTGAAATGTCAGATACGATTTCCTTATTAATACATTTTTCTCAATAACAGTTAATTTCACATTTAGGTCGACTATACACTTTATTGAGTAGTACTCAAGCTAAATTTCTTCTTAACGTTGGCCATTTTTTCGAGTAGTAATGTGGACATGTCCTTGCATAATGTAAGTGAGAGATAAACATAGATAGGGGTAGTAAAAGGGGAGTCCTTGATGCGCACAAGCATTAGACAACTGGTTCAATTTCTATGCATATTAAACCGTGAAACTGATTTGAACAGCTTGCTTGCTCTTTCATTATTAGACGTAGGGGTTGTTTGTAATTCAGACCTGATCTTGCATGATAGAAAAATATCGTTTTTATCGTTTATGAATGCAGTCAATGAACTCCAAATTATTTTTGTTTTAAATTATTTTATTTGTAATCAAAAACTGTGATAATTATTGGTCCCTTGGAAAATTATTCCTTTCTTTTGGTAAACAATTTCTTTTCAACTGAATTATTTGGTTCAAACTTTCTTTTTTCTCCTTTTTTATAATATATTATTATAATTGTATTTATTTGGGACCCTAGGAGGGTCAAGTTGAAGAGAGAGCCTGCTGTGCCCTAACTTTGCCCTCCAAAAAATAGAAAGGCAGATGTTCAACATAATTTAATTATCTTAGTTAATGTCCTCACTTTATAATTATGTCTTCAAACTTGTACGTAAATTACTTGTTAACTAGTTTCATTAAATTTATTAACTGAATTACCGATTAATAATAACAACCTTATGTGTCTCCAAACTTGTACGCAAACTACTACTTATTAATTAAAATTTCACCTATTATACCGGAATTAAATTTGAGATAGTGGACGAGATAATCTTTCTTCTCGTCCAAAAATTTCAGACGTTAAATTTCACAAATTCCAAAAGACAATTAACTGGATTGAGCTTATTGACTCATAGACCTCGACTGATGAATTTTTATTTTCATAAAAAACAATATTATAAACTGTTTTAACTTGGCTAAGGTAACTTGGTTACAGCATCAGAGAAGAAACACACAATTTTCAAAGCATTGGGACATACATATGTTATTAAAGACAAGAACAGTTTCTATACCTATAGTTTTCCAATTAATGTTTTAATCGGGCGGAATGAAGAAATGATGGAAATAATTAAATGACGCAACTTGCCGGAATTAAGGTGGGTGACCCAGGACTTCCTTTTTGTTTCAGACCATTGACATCAAACCTAACATCCTCTTTTCAGTCCCGATATCGTTAATATTGGTCAAAATCATAATATAAGCCAAATTCATTAGGAAAAGGAAAAGTGAAGACGTAAGGATAAAAACAAAGTGTGAAGGAGAAATAGAGGGTATGGGAATGAAGGAATAGAGGAGAAAGGATGATAAAAAGGAGGAGAAAGAGGAAAGAAAAAGAAGTAGATTGAGGAAGAGAAAGAGGAGGAAAAAGAGGAGAAGGTGATGACGAAAGAAAAAGAGAAAAGAAAAATAAGAAGAAGCAGAGAAAGAAGAAGAAAAAGAAGAGGAAGAGGAAGAAGAAAAAGGATATAAATAAAAAGAAAGGGAAGAAGGAAAAGAGAAACAAGGCTAAGAAAGAGTAGCGGATAAAAGTAAAAAGAAAAATTGTTTGGAGCGTTTTAAAAGCAAAGATGATATCAGCTATTAAGTCTCTACTACAAATTAAATTAATATTATAAAATAATATGTTGAAAAATTGGAAAAGTAAAAATAGATACGTTTTGGTGGAGCATAAATGAAATTATATCAATATTTACCAATACTCAGCATTAAAATTATCAAAAGAACACCTACCTAGCACGTTCCGTGTTGGAAAAATAATAAAAGTCGTCAACACTCTTATTAATTTATGCTAATTCCGCTAGAAAACCAGCACTTAGGCTTGTTTATAGCTGCTGTTAAGCGGGTGTCGCATGCTATTAAGATGTGTGCCCTGATCACATGTTAGAACAGACCCGCGTCTGTAAAAACTGGTTTTGGTGCTTCTTCCCGCTATAATATAGAGAATTAAGCTAAAGATGTGAGGATCTCGTCGGCTTGATAAGAGTGTGGAAGCTAGACCTTCCCCAGGCCACCCTCGATTTGGTTATCAAGATTATTGCCGTTAAGCTTTCAACATACTCAGAAATAGGAAGTTACGATTCTATTTACCATAATCCACAGGAAATGGTCAGCGTAAATTAGGTTACAGCAAGCAGACTAATTTTTATTCATATTCACTTATTGTTATAATAATTTCCTGGATTAAAAGTCGGTCACAGATGTTGATAGTGTATTAAAAAATCTATTTTATTCGTTTTTCAGAAGACATTTTTATTGTAATCGGAAGTGAGGTAGTTCAAGTCTTCTAGAACTGTTCCACCACTAAATGAAAGACTCTCAAGTAAATTACAAAAGCTTGTACAATGTACATCATGCTTTTTAAGAAATGAAAATATATCAGCAAATAGTTCATAGAATATTCCCAGCAAAACTTTCGTCAATTCAGATTCTTAGTAAAATTCTTTAATTTTTATGATTCGAGAAAACTTGAATAAAAGTATTTTTGTGCAAAAAGAATAATTTTATAATAATTTTTTTAGGTATTGATTTCAATTTTCAATTTGTTAATAATAAGTTGCTAGGAACCTTCTTATTTTTTTAACGGTTCATCATTTGAATTAAGTAGATTCCTCTGTTTTTGCTGTTTTGAAACTACTGATTATTCTTGGTTGTCTAGTGTCCACTACTCTACAAACTCTACATTCTATTAAATAAAATCAGTACGGTAAATGACTGAATAGAGCTATGAGGTCGATGTCATAATAAAGAAATAATTGATTGATTGTGGAAAAATATATTAGGACTCATACATAATAGGCTTTGTTGAAGCTTTCACTGTCATGCTCACATATCCTTTTTCCATGAAAAAATGAGAAAGATTCAAACTATCCATTATTTATTGAACGATATTCATGCTCACATATCCATTTTCCATTAAATTATGAGGAAGATTCAAATTATCCATTATTTATAGCTTAAAGAATCATGATCACAAATATTTTTCTCAATAACTTATAAGGGAAGTGATAGCTGAGTGCCGTAGCACGTATCTGTTCAATCAGGTAACTTATAAGGGAAGTGATAGCTGAGTGCCGTAGCACGTATCTGTTCAATCAGAGATAAGCTACGAAACTCATGGCCCATCTTTGTAAGGGTAACCGATTGGATTGGCCAGAAAAAAAGACTGTTCTCTGCTGTAAAATCACTTCTCGGTAGTTTGGAGCCCACCTAACTGTAGGTCCAACCCAATAATAACCATCATCCAATTCATTACCCATGCACAGGTCTCATAGCTATGTGGGCTTCATCCTCCGAAAAAAGAAAAAGTAAAGTTATCCATTCTTTATTGAATTATGCTCAAAGAATAGAATATTCTATATTTAAAATACCAACATAAACCTTGGGGATGCGAATGTCTATTTCATAAAGAAACCATGGACTTTTAGTCTTAGCAGGTTTTGAAAGCTGAGGGATAAATTGATAGAAAAACGGTAAAATACTCGGATTACATTCTGCGAATGCAGAGAGACACGAGCTACATGAGATGAGATGGACGCTCAATTTTAACGCTCGACAGTCGGCAACATTCAACATGCGTACTCTCAATGCACAGAATGCGCCAGATGTCGTATTGCATAAATCAATTTGAGTGACAGACACCTGTAACGGTAAGCCACAGTCACAGACGAGGAGACACACAGCACAGCCGCACTACTCGCAATCTAAAGCGAGTTGATATTGCGCTTGTACATGTTCTATACAACCGCCTCGTCCAGTTCACCGATAATAATCCTGTAATTTTATTTATTAGGCTACAACATTGCTAATTGCCACCTTGGACGATGAAATTTATGAGGCCGCCGAGATCCATGTAAGAAATCGCGTGCAAGGAAGTTTGCCTACAGGCTGTCGGCTAATTGTATAGGCTCTATATACACATATATGTTCAATATATACTGTACATCTAATCTAAACGTATTCGTTTTAAGTTACATGAGTTGATTGGGCAGGTGATTGTTAAAAAAAGAATAAATAATAGAGAGAAATTAAATGGTATTAGATGCTGGGGGAAAGGATAATAAAGGGATAACAGATAAGATGGAAAAGAGGAAATATGGTGTTTGAGATATGGTTTACACACATTTTTTTCTTCAAATCTAATGTATATGAATATTTAATATTCGTAGATTTTTCTTATAATTCGATTTATTTATATATTTTTGGAATGGTGAAGAAAATTAATACGATGAAGCAATTTATTTCATCTTATGAAGTGTGAAACAGCTTTATTATAAACTGGTAAGAATGATGTCGGAGATGTGACCACACACATTATTCTTCTAATTTTATATTTAAATAAAAAATGGATGGGTGACCGTGCTTCAATGACTTGATGATACAAGCTTTATTATCACTTACCCGGTGGTTCGGAACCCACCTAAAATAGTAGGTCCACCATGTTCCCCGTAACATGGCGCAAACGGCGAGGTGGAACAACCCGTAAGGGTCTCCCCACCATTAAAAGCCATACGCTTATTATTATTTATTATATTTAAAATTTTCTCCTTTCACAGTTTTTCCAGGTAATTAATTGAATTTTTTTTGGAATGGTGTAAAAGCATCCTCTTTGAAACAATTCATTTTCTTCTGATAAAATGTGAGAAGCTTTATTATTGTTCTCTTAAGAATGGTATGAAGAAGAACCAATAGACTCAATACCATTTTAAAAAACTCGTTTCTAGGTTAGTGCTATCAATATATCAAGAATCTAATATTAAAACTAACACTGTATTCCACTTTTAAATAATGTTTTACTCACATATGTTGGAGATGCTTGAAAAATGCATTTCACTTCTGAAAAGAAGCTTCGTCAGCCTCCTTTCACTTCTTTTCAGAAGTGACATGCATTCCTCAAGCATCTCCAATATATGTGAGTAAAACATTATTTAAAAGTGAAATACAGTGTCAGTTTTAGTATTAGATTGTTCATTAAGTATTTCGTCATTGTAAACATCACAGAAATATATCAAGATTCCTGATTTGAATGTATGAAAATCACAGATATCCGTAGCCATAGAAAATACGGAATTTTTGCAACGAATCATTTCATAATGCCATCATACCACTCAATACTGCGTTTTATGACCACTACGTGCTTCTATGACTTGAAGCGCATTAATATCACTTATCAGTGGTTCGGAACCCACTTGAACCTGTAGGTCGACCATGTTCTCCATAACGTGGATCCCTCGGCGAGATGGAACTACCCGTAAGGGTCTCCCCACCAATAAAAGCCATACGCTTTTTATTATTACTAAAACACATTTAAACCAATCTTTCAACCATCTATTGTAGTCTATCATATACATTTTACAGCCTAGTCTACTCAGTTGTAGACTGAACTTTTTATTATTATCGTTCAGATGAAAGAAAAACCTAAAAAATTTGGCCTATTAGGTAATAGAATCAAACCTTTCAATATTTCACAGCTAAATACTCTACAACAATTATCCATTGAAGTTCACCCTTCCAGAAAATGTATGCATTTAATAAAGAATAGCCTACTGAAAATCACCCTTTCAGAAAATGTATGCATTTGAAATAAAATATCCCACTATCCATTCATGCTCAACCTTGAAAATGGATTTATTTCATTTGAATAGCACAGGAAATGTTAATAGAATAAGTTTCTATGGTTTGATTTATGCTTTCGAATCTTGTAACCATAATTGGCTAACAGGGGGTCGATAATATGTAAATGATTTAGTCAAAAATTGTCTTGCAAAAAAAATAGGTCCTTTTTATCGCCTCGGGGTAGTTCAATAGCTTGCAGTACTCTTTGGTGCACCCATTCAATGCATCGACAAATCGAAGTACATCGATTAATCTATAATTTCTTAGCAATAATTCATTTCAAATGAGCAAATGAGTACGTTCATAATTCACACATCGACATGTTTGATTCGCCTTAATTTGACATAAATAATCCGACAAAATAGTGGACCAATCATGATTGGTTGTAGCCAGAATTGATAGGAATAGGTAGGCCCATTATTCGCAATACAGAGGGTAATGACAAAAGGTAAAGGAGGGTTGATTCCACTGCTTGTATCGATCTTGTAAGAATTTTGTCACTGCAGAACTTTTATTGATGAATTATGCTTTACCGGGGTGAAAATTCTTTGACACCCATTTTGCAAATGGGGTGAGGAGCTTTTTACAAATTGAACCATGGTGTTGTCATGCTGTCAATATAGTTAAATGTGATTTATAGCTATCGAAATTTTTTAGAACCAGCGTTCAAGTATTTTTCACTAGACCTACCCCTACCATCCATAGATAGTCCAGATGACTGTAAAACATTATAGGACTGAACAACGTTTTTCATATTACGTTTCCGGAAGGAGGAATTGTCGTTTTCTCATTGAAGATGGAGGAAATTATCGTTACAACAATCCATTGTTTAAGCAGTATAGAACGCGTGCCGCTCCCATTCATTATTTTTTTTTTCATTCATAATTCTTCATTCCTTATCGGCTCCCGATCGTCTTCTTTTGTGAACCAACTCCGGTTTCATTCACAAGTCAACCAAATTTGTCCCATCGTCCTATAGTTGATGAACTTCTTTTCATAACCAATTTCGTTGCAGCTGGTGGTAGGCTACTCCAACTAACATTATTCTGTTATCTAGTTTGGTGGACGGTGCGTAGCTTAACTAAAGAGTGGCGTACGTCTCATTCATGTGTCTTGAAACAATTGAAGTAAGAATTGGATTTAAGGAATTCAAGGCAGATGTGTCGTTTAATGCTAAATTATGTCCTACTTTGTGTATATAGATAAATGATAATGATAAATGATAATGATAAATGATAATGATAAATGATAATGATAAATGATAATGATAAATGATAATGATAAATGATAATGATAAATGATAATGATAAATGATAATGATAAATGATAATGATAAATGATAATGATAAATGATAATGATAAATGATAATGATAAATGATAATGATAAATGATAATGATAAATGATAATGATAAATGATAATGATAAATGATAATGATAAATGATAATGATAAATGATAATGATAAATGATAATGATAAATGATAATGATAAATGATAATGATAAATGATAATGATAAATGATAATGATAAATGATAATGATAAATGATAATGATAAATGATAATGATAAATGATAATGATAAATGATAAATGAATTTATTTCCTCATTCAACAACATAAGAAAAATAACAAGATACATTACTTGGAAATTGACTGATCACTTTTCCAGTAGTGTGATCAGTTCAAGAAATACAATTGACAATAAAATAAACAAATAATTATGAGTCTAGTCATCAGCAACATTGTAATTATTTACAGAATAGAGCTCATTTCTACTTAGCTTTGATTTTATTTCATGCCATAAAAACTCAATAAATCAAAATACCTGCTTTTGAGCTAATCATACCAACAGTTTTTAGAATAAAAAATGAATCTATGTTTTAAAAAATGTATTTACAAAAAAAAATTCAAATTATCAAAATTCAAATAAATTTTCAAAGAATTGAATTTAAGGAATTCAAGGCAGATGTGCCGTTTAATGTTGAATTATGTCCTACTTTAAGCATAAAGCTCATTTCAATTTAGCTTTTGATTTTATTTCATGCCATAAAAACTCAATAAATCAAGATACCTGCTTCTGAGCTAATCAGGCTTACAGTTATTAGAATAAAAAATGAATCGAGATTTAAAAGAATGTATTGAAAAAATTTCGAATTGTCCCTATTATATTAGCAAGAATTTAATTTCAAAGAAATTTTCCTTTCATATCGAATGAGAAAAACTTGGTCAATGATTTTTTTAACCTGTAGACTATTAGTCAGGGTGCATTTTTCATCAATCTTAGGTTCTCAGAAAATCTTCTTGATCATGATAATTTTCAGTTGTAATCAGTTATTAAAAGAAATTTTGATCATACCATCTTTTATCAAAAATTATTTTCTCAGAAAATGAACGTGATCATAATAATTATAAATTGCGATCAATATAATCGGAACAATAAATTGATCTAACAACCTTTTTTGAACTCCCAAAATTCCACATTATCTATAATAATTTAAAAGTAGGGCAGCGTAGCGTAGCTGGTATCTGTTCAATCAGAGAGATAAGCTGCGTTCTCGTAGGTTCTGTTTGTAACGGTGACCGATTAGATTGGCCAGCAAAAAAGACACTGTTCTCTGCTGTAAAATCACTTCCCGGTGATTCGGAACCCACCTAAAACTGTAGGTCCAACTCATCAATCACCATCATCCAACTCATTACCCACGCACAGGTCTCAGACCTATGTGGGCTTCATCCTCAAAAAAAAAAAAAAAAAAAAAAAAAAAAATTTCAATCCAGGTGAGTAGCTTCTAAGTGTTGGTGCCATAGATCACAACAGCCGCCCTCAGTTGTTTATTCTTATTTAACGACATGCGTGCATAGCTTCGCTGTCGTTTAATAGATGAGCGGTTAAGCGAAAGGGTTAAAAGCCTAAGAAAGAGGGAGGGCACCAAACCCTCCCATAATAATTGCACTCAAGGGGTTCTCGCTGACCCCTTTTCCACTGGATGTGTGTTGTTGATTCTTTATGACCAGTCTTCATCTTATGAAGGCCACCGGTCTCACTCAATTGAGATGTCTCGCTGCCTTCAACGGCCTGGCCTGCCTCCTTTAAGAATTGTTGACTCCTAATTGAAAGATTACTCTATCAAAAAGATCGGGTTTCGTTGTTGGTTTATCTGGTGGCTGTGATTCAAGACGGCATTTCAGATTTCACTCTATGCTTCTATGGTAACTACTTGTTATTTTTTTTCAAAATATTTTTTCAATCATTCAAAAACCACACAAATACCATGGCTCAATTCAAACATTAAGTGGATAGAGTTTTTTAAGTCTGCAAGACCTCCTTTCTGATTAATTTCAAGCCACAATATTTATGGTAACTAGTGAATAGTAATGTTACTAGTGATTTAATGCTAAGGTTAATAGAAACAGTTTAATAATAATCTTAATGTTTTAATAATCTTGATTTAATGCAACATTGAACGCCATGATTGTCTGGGTTTATCCAAGACGCGATATTTAGAAAAAAATTTATAAATAAGAATGCCTGGAGTGTTTCTAATCTTAATCGTAATACGTAATCCACAAAAAAAGCTTTTTTGAACGAGTCAGTTCAACTCCTGCGAGCATCTTTAGAGCAGTATAGTGTTTACCTCATATTACAGGAAAAGCTAATTGAATTGCTTCATGCAAAAGGGGTATCGGTCCAAATACCACATTTTTGGCAATCTTGAAAAAACTTATTTACAAGACAATTAGTGAACAGAAACCTCATATTCATGTATGGAATTGCCATTATTATCTTTGTAAAAGTTTCAAAACAGAAAAAAGATACGTATAATTTGGATTTATTATTAAAGTTCAAAATTTTTGACTGATGCTCTTTTCACATGAAGCGATTCATATTGACTTGAGAACTTCTAAACTTATTGTCTTTAATTTAAATTATTGTCTTTTAATTTATTGGGGTGGTATTGAATTTAATTTAGAATAATGTTTCATTATAATTCCATAAAAACGTACAGACTGGTTGTTATGTATCCTACACCTCCTAATTATGTTTTTAGTAATTCATATCCAATATAATGATTTTTACCGTCCTTCATCCGTAGACAAGCATAGGGCAAACAAGCAGTAGTCAAACTACTACTAGGAAGCCATCCTTGCCGATCAAATAAGGACCCTTTGACGTTTCAAAGAAGGGTGTAGCCGTTGTTGTTATTTGAACTGGTGACTTGCTGTCAGAATGTCAGAATGGCGTGGAGTTTATGGGATGGTGGAGGGAGGGGGTAGTTTGAAGGGTGTTAAGGGGTAGAGGCATCTGCCACCAGAGTCGGCTTTTTGTTTGGATAAGGCCCTCTACACAGGCAGTGACACTAACTCACACACATGCACAAACGCGTCGCATTTCTAAAGCGAACCAAGATCGCAATGGCTGCTTTCCAAAACTGGGCTGTTCTTGCCTTTTTGTCAACTATAGGCTCAACTATTAATCATTCTCAAGTTGAGAAGTGGATTATCGACTGAAACAAACACACTTATTCAAACCGGAAAGTCGATAATCTTTGTGATAGTCGTTATCCTGTGCATGTCTATCCAATAGGACGTAAGCTAGAGATGTTTATCCTAGAGACAAGTGAGATCTATTGACAAAAGGCAGATGCTCCAGTCGAGCTAGGACGATCAAGAGGTTGATAGAATAATGTATTCGGGAAATACGTGCCTGAAACGTGAAATTGAAGACTTGAATCGATTGAAGAACACTTTATTACTGCAATTTATTTTTGCGATCAAAATTTTATGTAAAAAAAGTATTATGTTTGATGTTGTGAGTTTAAAATAGAACTAGTGAATATTTCCTATTTCAAGAAAACTCTTAGGTCATAGACAATTTTCAAGGTCTGCAATTCTGAATCTACTTTTGCTGTGATTGTTCCAATTGGGCTCACAAACCGTGTTATCTAGCTAAGGATAGTCTTTATACATAATGTTATGGGTTCTATCTCTAAAATAATGCTGACAACACTTCAAATTAACACTCACACTTTATTAACACAAATTATGCACAACTCACACTAATCAGTTATGTCTTGCACAAAATAAATCAATAATGTTCAGCTAATAAAGATTTGCTTTAATACTTACCAAAGCCAATCTCTAACTGTTGAAGGCCGATCAAATAATAACTGTTCAATGCGCTGTTCAATAATTCAGGAAGAAACGTCTAAAACATAACAGTTGAAACACTACAAGCACGTACGAGTCTCTGTATAAACTGTAAAAGAAGCCTAGATAGTAATCTGTCACAATATACTGCGTTATCACTTGAAAAATTGAACGTTCATATAACAAAGTTTGTATTAGCGCTCACTGGTAATCCGGTTTGTATGAGCGGGAACTGTCACTGTCAATCTGCCACTTATCGCATTAACGATCGAATCACAGCTGACTGACTTTAATGAGAGCCTCTGCCTTTTATTCATTTTTTATCATTCCAGAGAGTTTTCTATCAAATTCCAAAGTAAACAAATAGAATATTCTCCATTCATCCAGACTACTTCAATTGCCAAGATAAGAACACTCCATACAGTTCTAGATGGACCACAAGGCGAGAGGAGAACAGGAGAAGAGTAATTAATCACTTCCGGAAATCAATATTGATACAGGGAGATAACGCTGAAAATCACTGTTCCGTCTGTCTTTCCATGTCCATAACACTAAGTTAAGCTAAGTGTCCTTTCATGAATTTATATATTTTCAATTTCTTATTTACAAAAAATTGGTAAAGCTATGCAAGAACTTGAATATTTTGATGTTATATTCTTACTTATTCTTGTCGAAAAAATCAACATCACACAATGTTCCATTTCTTTATCTATTTCCAATATTTCCCATCTGTTTGTCCACTTTTTTGGATAATATTTATACTATTATTCTTTTAATCACTCATTCTCAATAAAATCTGCTGAAGGAATGGATACTTATATGCTTTGAATAAGAGCGATAGTATTTATAGTATTAGAATATGGTAATGATTATGAGTTATTAATTTATTGTTTCTTATTATTTATGTTATTTTTATTCTGATTCTCCCCTACAAGACTTTAACAAATAGCATGAGGCTATCAAATTGTATTTTATGTAGCGTCAAATTAATTTTTGTGCAGGTGTAAAAAGTTGTTAGCCTACAAGTTATTGTCGTTATTACCAAGTTATATTGAGAAGGGAATTTGTAGAGATTCTGAACCCTTCATGAGTCTTGCATCAAATTATTGAAAAGGCCATCAATTACCTGGAAATAGATCAGACTTCTGCTGGAAGTCTACCAGCAGCGTTATTAATCTTGCAGCAGCAACGATAAACGATTTTCCCGGATCATCTTTCACAGCAACTTTGCTACATAATCAATCTTAAAATTAACTTCTAAACAAAGTTTGTGAGACGAAAGTTGGAATCGAATTAAGCTGAAGCTCTTCAAGCTGCTCTTCTCAGACTATTTCTTCTCTTTTCCTTTCTCTCTTCTCCTTCCTCCTTTCCTTGCACCATCTCACTATTCATCTATTATTGCTCAGCTCCTGATTAGATTTCAATAAAGTTTTAACTCAACGTACTATAAAACATCAACCTCTAATGATTAGAAACTTAAAAAAAGAACATTTGGCCCTAGTAACTCACCCAAATAGAAAACTTATCAATTTTTTAACTATACTTACCACGGTAACTATGGTATCTACGATAACTATGGAAGAAATAGTCTGAGAAGAGCAGCTTGAAGAGCTTACTACGATAACTATGGTGATCATGGTAACTAAGTTAACTATGCGAATTATGTTATTTATTTGTAAATTCAACTACATTACTTGGGGAGTACGATGGTAGCGAACATACAAAAGGCATACCAATGTCCTAATGTTAAGTCGGGCTTCGGCCAATACTCAACGGTTCACTTTTCAGACACCATGTTTACCGTACTGTACTTACCGTACTCCTTAAATGTTCTGGGGAAACCTTAGAAAGTGAATTTATAGTTAACAAGTGAATAATCCTGAATAAATAAGGAGATTATTATTTAGAAATCGAGGTAATTGATGAGCAAGTAGAAAAAGTTTTTGAATTAATATTCTTTTTGAACAGGCTAAAGTAAGGCCCATATATTTATTGAAAACGTTGTTTTTCCAAATTTCTTCATATAAATATGATGGTAGTAAAAGCGATAATACTGGAAATAATGATGATGATATGAAGTTTTCAGACAAGTAGCTCAAGTTCATAAATCAGACACATACGACAATAATGTAAAATTTAACCTGTTACAGTTTTATAATGCACTAATTTTTTTATGAAGCCTGTCTTTTAATAAGCCTGTCTAATAAATACGACAATACAACAATAATGTAAAATGTAGCCTGTTACAGTTTTATAATGCACTCATTTTTATTTATAAAGCCTGTCTGAATAAAAATGGGGAAGTGATAGCCGAGTACTGTAGCAGGTATCTGTTCAACCAGAGATAAGCTACGAAACTCCTGGGCGCTCTTTGTAAGGGTGACCGATTGGATTGGCAGCAAAAAAGACTCTGTTCTCTGCTGTAAAATCACTTCGGACCCACCTAAAGCTGTAGGTCCAACTCATCAATCACCATCATCCAACTCATTACCCAAGCACAGGTCTCAGACCTATGTGGGCTTTATCCTTGGAAAAAAAACTTCAAGTTATCCTTTCCAAAGCAAACTTTTTTTAAATTATTTTGTGAAAGCTGAGCGAAAAGTTAATGTGATTGCATTGCAAGTTTCTATTGGAAGTTCTCGGACTAAGTGGATAATAATCATAATAATACGATTAAAAGCAGCAGAATCATTGGGAAGGGATCAAGTTCAGACAAACTTAATGAATTGAATTGTTGAGCTGATATCATCAACTAGAAAATATGACGATTCAAATCTAATTCCCTCGTTCCGTAAAATGTATGATGTAAACAGGGGGAGAAAGAAGGAGATAGCAAACAAAATAGAGAGAGAAAGTGATAATTTATCGATGAAGCAAAATAATTGATTCGAAGGAGAATGTTTTATCGGATCTCATAGAGCGGGTGATGCCTGATGCGTTCATTCAGTTATCCAAAAGTGTTCGTTGGAGATTCGCGAGCGTCCACGCATTGATTTATCCTTTCCAACCCTTCTCTCTCTTCTATTGTCCTCCTCTCTCACTCTTTCTCGTATGGTCTCTCTCTTATTTAACACCCCTACTCTCCTGAACGTCATCCACACGCCACTCGCTCAACATCCCTCCAACTGCATCACTGGTTGTGTTTGTGTGGGTGTATAAACGCCTGGGAGATGAAAGCGAAACTTCCACCAAAATTCGCATCTCCACCAAAACTCTAGAAACATTTCTCTTGCTCTTTATCACTCACTTTCTCTTTCTCCAGACCTCTTCCTGTTTCTCTTCCAGAGCTAAAGTTCTCAGCGTTGGCGGGTTATCATTTCTACATTTTGCCCAAAAGGCTTCAAAACAGAGACACATAGACACTCACAGCCTCCTCCACTCTTGGGTTGAGAGAATCTACACGAATTGTCATAATCATAATGCTTGATATAGCATTTCAAAATGTTCTCAATTAATTTTCATTGACTTAAATATTGTGTACATATTATTCAATATTATGATGTTTAAGATCCATCTTGTTTCCACAAATATATAATAAAAACTTAAAAATACTTTCAAGTGGAGATTAACTCCCGTTATGGTGTGATGGCCGTTTCACTTTGTTGTCAAGAGCATCATCAGACGACCCACAGTACACTCCGGAGTGTACTGTGGGTCGTCTGACGATGCTCTTGGCAACAGAGTGAAACAGTCATCACACCATAACGGAAGTTAATCTCCACTTAAAAGTGTCTTTTAAGTTTTTATTGTATTCAATATTATTGACATCATGTAGCCTGTAGCGCTTCTGGCTGTGGGCCAGATACTTTAAAAGTTAGCTATTTTCATAGTTTTATCAATTTACATAGCCTATATAATATTTTTCTAAATATTATTTGATGTATATCTAGCTGGCTTTGGCCAGTACAAGTAGACAAAATAGATTTGAATAAATTTCTATTAAAATTTTAATTTGGACAAAATTATGATTATTTTTCAAGCAGAATCAGTTGAAAACTATTAACAGTCCTGATGAAATATAAAATGTAATTGAAAATATAATTCATATGATAAAATGGATTATTTTATTTTATATTACAGTGGTTATATTACAGTTTATATTACAATTTATATTACAGTTCCGGTGGTTCGGAACCCACCTAAAATTGTAGGTCCAACTCATAAATCACCATCATCCAACTCATTACCCACGCACAGGTCTCAGACCTATGTGGGCTTCATCCTCAAAAAAAGAAAAATATGAAGAATAATATATATAATCTGTAATCTATGCTCACAGAAACACCATTTAGCTTTATAAAATAATTGAACTATAGATTTAATAATTAGCTTAAAATAAGGAATAATATTAGGCTCTCTAGACGAATAGTAGCCTAGGCCTAAATGATGATAATTGAAAAAGGCATTAAAATGATTGAAAATGTAACGAGCAGAAAAATTACCACTGCGAGTCATTCAAAAGAAAAACACTACTTGGCTGGATAATTACTAGGCACGGAGGTAGTCTAATAACACCATTATTGTTTGAAATTACAGTGTTAGAGCTTAGTAAACACCAGAAATTACATGAACTGAAACTCCTGCATGATTGCTCCTTTTTTATAGTGAGATTGAGTTTACTGTACTATATATTACTTTACTATATATTTACTGTACTTATATACTACTTGGAAAAAACAGTATATAATTTAGTATGTAGTAACAGAGGAGTACTGAGTGGCAATGTGTAGCCTTTCCACTGCGTTGCATGATACAGTATCTGATTGAATAATGAGCGTATCAGCCCCAATTAAGAAAAAACTAATAATAGGACGCTTGATGAAGCACTGAGGAAGGATGCCATGAAACAAACATTTGGTTGATGGATTTAATCCCCCTAAGAATTCAGTTCTTTCGTTCCTTCCTTCCTTTTCTGTGTAATCCCCGTAATCTCAATTTCCGCTTGATAGTTCAAATTAATAACTGTTCCTTGTTATATCTTAGTTATTCCCAGTTATCTTGTTATCTTGTTTAACGAATTCCGTCAAATTTTTAATTGACAGAAGGATGAGCGTTGTCTCTTGTTGAGTTTTATTAAGTTAATTAATCATAGACTTGTAATTATTGTCCTGAGCCTATAGTTAATTTACTGCTTGTTATTACTACGAAAATGTTGTGGTCATAATGTGGTTGATAGCTTCAATTTTCAGTGAATCAGAGAAAGAATTGAATGTACGAGAAATATGATTGTTATAAATGGCTTGGAAGTTCACTGGTTTCAAGCGATCAAGGATTTTTTTTTTTAAATTTTGTCTCAGCCACCTAAAATAGGCTGTGTCGAATACTTCCACTTCAGTGGAATATATATTCAATATCAATATATATATCAATATCAATATGTACTCAATATACTATTATTCAATATCGGAAGCATGCTGAATACTTCCGGCAATATACTTTTCTTTTGTTATTTCATAAAGCGGATACTTAATTTTTCATTAAAATTTGATAAGTTCTATTGAATTTTAGATTCACTGTATAGAATTAATTTTTTGAAAATTTAAAGAATTGATGATATTATCATTAATTACAGAATAATAATAGTAAGTTATAAGTTGAAAATTATAAGCGTTGTGTTCAACATAATTATTTTGTTTTCTTTTGCAGGTATGTGACCAAGCAGTGGTAGATCAAAGATGACGGGAAATGTGAATTCAAATGATTGTGTAAGTTCAGTTATTTATTATGGAATATTTCCATTTTTATTCTTTATCTTTTTGTAACCATAATTATAATCAACAAAATAAATTTATAATTTCCCCAATTAAAATGTAATTAGTCAATTCGAGAGACGATTGTCGATAGTGTTATACTATGTATTCTCAATGATTATTAATGATGATCAAGATGCTCTCAAAAATAATCAACTGGCCTTTAGCCTACTCCTAATCCAGTCTACAATGATTTTATTTTATTTCAAAGACTTTTTGGAATAATGATTAAATGATCTTTAACCTATCCCAGTCTACAATTTATTCGTCTATTTCATTAACTCTTCTCAATAATTAAGATATTCAACCTACTCTTATCCCAGTCTATAATATTTATTAGTCTATTATCTATTTCATTAACTTTTCTCAATTATTTATATATAAATATTTATTCAAATTCGACAATGATTGCAAAATAATATTAGAGTTCTTACATTTTAATCTAGTAATGATTCAAACCTATAATTATCTAGGCTTACTTATACTTACACATACTCATTATTCTTTATTTGTGATAGTGAGCTTCCTTTGAAATTAATCGTTATCGTCGTCTTAATTCAAGGATTAGGTAATAATAACTGTTCCGACTTCAAACATTTTCCCATATTTTTCTAGGCCTGCCGATACTTCTTTTTCGTATGATTATATAATTATGATGTCAATACATTTTTTTCAGAAATAAAGTTAGAGGCCCATCCTGATAGATAGATTTTATACTAATGTACTCACTCTTTGCAAAAGTTCAAAAGTAAAATGTAGCCAACATTGTTTTATTGGAAAATATTCCTTACCATTGAAATGTCAATTCTTTGACATTACTCAACCTTCTGATAATAATAGACTATTACGCTACTAAAAAACGTTGGACACTTCTTTGTTATAAAATGGTAATTTTTCAACTGAATAGCTATGATATATCGCCCAATTAATGGAATAATCAGTTTTGTCTAACAATTGACCCATGTTATCGGATGTCTCCACTTGATCTGCGTGTGAGACGATCTATGATTTATTAGTTCAATATTGCACATCTTTCTACTTTCGATAGATTTCAAATAGAGCTCTTGAACAACTAATAAATTAATAAATAAGTAGGATTTATGGATTAGTCTTTGGACTTTTTTTATTGCTGATGATGCCCACAGAAGTCCGAGACTTGTGCGTGGGTAATGAGGTGAATGATAACACATAAATGCCAGACGGACGAGCGGGATTCGAACCCACGACCGCTGAAACGACAGCAACCTGAAGTTGCGACGCCCCAACCAACTGCGCTAAGCGACCCGTCAACGTTTTACTTCGTTTTACTTCGTTGATGCATCCAAGAGAAGGAAAAAATTGACAACGACTCATTCTCCCCTCAATACAATCATTCGCAAAGATATTATTCCATTGTGAAGCTACGCATAAGCATTAGATTACAATTTAGTCGAGATTTTATTTTAAAGAAACCTACACCCGTTTAAAAACAATGTTCTTAATCTCTGTATTTTTCTTCTTCGTTTATTTTTCTTTTTCCTTCTTCTACTTCCTCCTACTTTTTTCTTCTTCTATTTCTTCATCTTTCTTCAATAGAAATAATGATTAAGTGATCTTCAACCTACTTCTATCCCAGTATACAATTTATTAGTCTATTTCATTAACGTTTCTCAATTATTTACAAATAAATATTGATTAAAATTCGACAGTTCTATTTCTTCATCTTTCTTCAATAGAAAATTCACTATTTTATTCACTAGATATTTCACTATGTGCACATTGATACTATGTGCACAGTTATACAACTACTAAAGGCTATCAACTTCATTAATAATTGTACTTTCCAGAATACTAATTAGGCTACTTTATAATCTTAGAAGACGTACTTATGCAAACTTTTGTAGCTAACGTTCCAAATTAGTGCCTTGTGATAAGTAGGTGGATTTATGTCTGTGTGTTTATGTCTGCGTGCTGTCTGTGCTGTGTCTGTGACGTGTCTGCTTGATGCTAATGAGCAGAGAAAATTTTTGATTTAGTGGGAGATGAGGAGTGTGAGTGTACGCACATGAGTGCTCCAGTTATGCTTGATTTTTGGAGAGGGGGTTGACAGTTCAATCCGTCAGTCGGCTGTGTGCTATTTTTGTGTGAGGCAGCTTTTGAGGTGAAGTTTTGGCGCCTAGCCCTCAAAGCCACATTATGAGGCATTGTATTTTGGCGCGAAAGTAGTCACAGATTTTTTTGTCTTACTGACGCTCACGTTTATTCATAATTTTTAACTTCTGCATTTATCGTTTTCATAGCTAAAAAATTATTGCAATATATCCGATGATATACTCGGTAAATTCGATAAATTCTATTGGCTGTTGTAATGAATAAATCATTCCGTGAAAAACATTTTCATTTAGTTAAGACAAGTTGTTTGTTATTCTTCCTGATGACTTTTTACAGAGTAGTCGTCAAAAATATATTTTTTGTCATACTTGTACATATTCACCACTTTACCGAGCATTGAATCGAGCCGGTAAACGTCTGGATTTTGAGGTTATGTTTGATGACGCTTGTTGTACTTGCTCAAAGTTTATATTTTAGACAGGTATGACGAAAAATGTTGTACATAACTCGTCCGGGAAGATGTTTACCATACTCATATGATAATACCGCACTTGACTTCGTCTCGTGCGTTAACTTATCATACTTGTATGGTAAACAACATTTCCCGCACTTGTAACGTAATATAGGCTACTAATATCTCACTAATACAATGAAAATCATAATGTAAGAAAAGATGCTGATAGGTTTTCACAACCATCAACTAAACCATGGTTGCATGAGTTTAGGACCCATGCATGTAGGCTTTTTCTTAAACAGACCGGTTATGTAGTATACCAAAGCATAATTTTATTTACTACTGGTCTTATACTTATTCCTATCACATTTTCTTCAGAAAACTCTCTGTTTAGAATAGATTTTGTCCAAACAATGTACAAAAACGTAGTATATTCAGAAGAATCAAGAGAACTCACCCCCCCGGCACGCCTTAGGAGGCTTTACTCCTTTCATCGCTCCAACAGCTCATTGGTTGTATGCTACATGAACAAGCCAGCTAAAGTCGCAAATTCTGGTGAATGTGAATTTCCAGGGAGATAGAATGGTAGGGAAAGCAGACCGTGGAATATGACATCCCACCGCTTTATTTATAGGCCCATATTAAATGTGGGATTACAACCACCGTGCAACGCCGAGGGAACAAACGCAGACTCGATTCCTATCAATGAGCACGTTAAAAACGCAGCGTAGTTAGTCAACTGAGTCTGCTGTAGCCACCGGCAATAATTTGCCGATTTCTCACTCGGCTGGTTTGCTAGTTGATATTTCACATGCCACAGCATGCCAGCGATGTTTAGTCAGATCGAAACATGCTGAACGCTTGCTGAACGCTCATTGGTCGATTTGCGATTTCCACTTTCGTGTGGCATTTGAACCAAAGCGAAAACACCAACTTGCCACCCTGCACCGTGTTCCCCCGACAGTTTGGGGTTGACTGGTCCCATGTGCAAAATTAAAATCCCCTGCCTCGAAAAATTTTCACAGCCCAACAACATGACAAGTGATATTTACAACGCAATTTTAATGTGAAATTGAATTGGGTTCACCAGACAAAAAATTATACTTCCCTCAAACATGAAAATTTTGATGTTTTCATCAATACATAGCCCAACAGAAAGTAGGGTTTCTAATTTTCAAAAGAATTTAAATAAATAAATATCTTATATTAATTATGCTATAAAAACTAGTGTAAATGCATTTTGATCTGATTTCATTGTCGTTCTCCAAAGATCATCTTACAACAAAATCCTTTCCGTGTACTTCAATTTGAAGTTTTCGTTCCGTTTTCGTCGCCTAGTTTTAGCCTCGGCTTCCAACAACGCGGAATCAATGTGGACAGGGCAGGAATAAACTGCAATTAATGGTTTTGATAGGCTACAGGAACCTAGAAAGCATAAATTGTAGTGTATTTTGGCCTTATCATCTGTCCGTTTCGCCGAATCCTCGTAGTTGGAAACTAAAGCTAAGGCTGCAAATTTGTAGCCCGTAAAAAAATAACTTTTTCAACTAATTAATCACGCCATTTGTTCAATTCATGTTTTTTCAATCGAGTTTACATGCAGCTGTGTTGTTCTGAATCATGCAACTGCATGACTGTAATAAAGCCTAGACCTCCTATTTAAAATGATGCCTGTTTTTGAGTCCACCGCTGTTGTAGGTTGCAAAATCCCACGTGAACTTGGCGTGTTTCACATTTCTTTAGGCTGCAATGCAAACATTATCAGAGCTGAAGTGAGTTATTAAATAATGAGTTACCGGCGACGCAAAAGTTGAACTTGAAACGATAGGCTTTTACAACTGGGACTTTTGCCAACCCTGCAATTAGGAAATTAAAAGCGAGAAAACAGCCGAGAATGTTTTTCTTCGGATTTCAAATTTTGTTAAGAGTGAATTTCTTGATTCTTTAACGAAGATTAATGAGAGCTTAGAAGCACGAGATAGAGAAAGTTGAGTCGAAGCCTGTAGAAGTTTTGGGGATCGTCTCGGATAGGGTCGTCACCCTCAAATTAATATAAAGTTTACTCGCTTAATTAGAGACTTGAATTGTGAATTGGAGATGTTTTTCGGGAAGATACTGAGGGAAAAGAAATTTTCTGATTAAGATTGAACCAAGCTACATAACAGCATTAGAGCTACATAAATGATAATTTCGAGGTATTGTATGTAATAACAGTAAATATATAATCGGCCTTTTGACATTTAGTGATTGATTTTTGTATGGTAAAATTGAAAACTCATTATCAGTTGAACAGTATCGATTTGTCTGTTTTTAATTACTTATTTTTCTGTAAGACATTGCTGATCAGTGAGTGTTGAGATTATTTATGCAAATAAAGTGCGAGTGATAAATTTAAGTGTTGCCAGCGTTATTTTAGACATAGAACCCGTAACAATATGAAAACTTCATCCAATGACAACAGAGGCAGGAAATCTCTTGAAACAGTGAACGAAAATTAGGCCTACTCGACATAATACAAAAAATGAAGTTTCAGTCTTTCATCCTTCCCTGTCGATTTTCCGTTGTAAGCGGTAGCTCAACTCTTTAGTAAGTTTACTCATATCTAAACACTGAGAGCAAACTGAGATGCGATAATATTGTGCTGCAAAATCAAAAAGATGAATCAATAAGTAACTGTTTTTTAATTTAGCCAAGAAAAATATATTTTTTACATTATATTTCATATATTTCTTATAACTTAATTTGCATGTGTGATTTTAGTGTTCACTCGAAATCATGTTTCGGGCAAGCTCGCGAGCCGTAGTTTGCCCATTACCGCCCTAAACTGTATTTGGAAAATGACGATTGTTCATTATAAATAGTTTATAACTCGTAAACTACTAAAGAACAAATTGAAGAATTGGTCTCAAATTGTAGGTAATATCTTTTTCTGTCATGTCCTTAGTAAGAGAACCGCTGGAAACACATTTCAAATCAAACTAAACGAATCTATATGTAGCCAAAATTTTACAGTTTTTGATAAATTTCCAGGTTTTCCCGTTAGTACAGCCATACAATGTGTTGGACAAAAATGTATTGATGGGTATTAATGGGTATTGATCAGAAAATCAACAAAAAATTAGTTGTGAAATTAATGAACCATAGATTAACGATTTTGAAAATTTAGGTAATTATAATTTCTCAAGAACCACAAGGCCGAAAAAGTTCAAATTTTCAGCTGGGGTGCTAAACACGTGAAAAATAGTGTTACATGATTCATCTCAAAATTTAGGATTTTTGGAATTCAGTTGATCACAATTTCTCAAGAACCTCAAGGCCACATGGAGTGAAATATGTTTGATTGAGACCCTAGATGCATACTAAGTAATGGTATCAAAATTCTCCCCAAAATCACCTATTTCTGTAAATTTATCTAATCACAATGGGAATTAGTTGGACCCCCGGGGGTCCAGGGGGCGGAGCCCCCTGGCTAGACGGTTAAGGCGAGCGAAGCGAGTCTGCCGGATAGTAACAGCAAATAATTTGAGTAGGGAATGATTTGATCATTTAAATTAGGTTACATTATAGATCTCAATGAAAATCGTTAGCAGCAGTCTATTGGGCTTCAACTATGTTAGGGCAAAATTTAATTTAACCTAAATTAGACCATCGTATAATGATTTATATTGTGGCCAAATTCATCACTTAGGTTGACATTTGATATAAAAATGGTTTCTTTTCTAAATTATTCACTTATCGCGGCAAAATTTTGAGAATGAAAATAGATGATTCGAGTTTATCAATCCAAATGGGAAAGTAAACTCTTGCTGTACATTAGGCCTACAGATTAGCAATTACCTAATCAAGAGCAACTGATCACCATGCATGAAACACCCTGAGGCCTACACCTCATCCTGATAATTAAGCTTACAAGAAGTTCCAATAATCACTTTGGTAATCATTTTGGATTTTCACAATAATTTGGTTAAATTCACTTTAATTTTTTTCTGAGGATGAAGCCCACATAGGTCTGAGACCTGTGCGTGAGTAATGAGTTGGATGATGGTGATTGATGAGTTGGAACTACAGTTTTAGGTAGGTTCCGAACCACCGGGAAGTGATTTTACAGCAGAGAACAGTGTCTTTTTTGCTGGCCAATCTAATCGGTCACCGTTACAAACAGGACCAGTCCCAGACTGGTATTAGACTACAGTCCCAGTCTAATAAAAACACTGGAATAAGGTAGCGAAAACACATTATTTACATATTAGGCTACTTATACATTACTGACTTGCATTAGGCCTAATCATCAAGCAGCTGTAGGCCTAATCATCGAAAGCAACTAACTGATCGTCAAGCATTAAGCACCACAACCTGATATTTTATAGTTTCTAGACAGATTTTAAGAGTTTTAAAAGTGCTTAGAGATTGCTTATCACTAAACGTTCCCAGCGTTCCCTGTAATCACTACAATAATGTGGAGGCATATTTGATTTCCTCAATAAACATATTCATTTCAATGAAGCCTGATGAATCAATAAATTACGAGCTGTAACCCAGTAACGCACATTATTATCTATAGTAGCCTTAATATAGCCTATCACATCACTGTAATTCTGTAATGATGTAGACTAATCATCGACTGCATCGCACAATATACGCTCCCATGTCGCAGGACTTGTATCTTCTGATTGTATTTGAATGTTAGAAGTTTAGCAGAGAAGCTGTAACGTTGGAATTGTTATCGACGTCTGTGATAACCCAGACATACAACGTCAGACAGACAGAAGTTCAGCGCCATTATGATTTAAGGAAGCCATAGCTGTTGTCGCTGGCTTTGATGAATGAGGGGGTTGACTGTGGTAGATCATGCCCCACCTCCTAATCTACTACTTCTGCTACTACGCTCACAAAAGCTTCCTCTCCTCGCTCCCGCTACCCTCTTTAAATCTACCCCTAACGTCACTTACATCACACAGGCTCTATCTGTCGGATTTCTATTTGAACTAACACGGAAGTGCATTCGGAAAACGGCTAAAAAGAGGTTTATAGCGGGATTCAGGTTAACAAACTAAATAGAGGATAATGTACGGGAAAATCAATAATGTTGACGACTAGAGGGTGAAAGGGATGTGTTCCAGGGAATATTTTCCAATCTGCGCTGTTCAGAAGGGAATAATGGTCTGCGAATCAAGTTATGAATGATCAAATAATCATTCAATTTCCTCCAAAACTTCCTTTTATAATGGGTTTAGAAAAGAGAGTTTATTTAAAGATTTTTCCAAACAAAACAAAACTACTCTTCTATGTGGATTACGTTCAGGGTTACGTTCCGTTTGTATCAGTAGAGCAAGATATACTAGAAAATATAATTGCATGTAATATAAAAGATTCAATAGAAGATGTAGGCCTATTAGTACTCTGGTATAATAGCCTACTAGTAATCAAGTAATTACAACGAAACGTTTTGTATTTCACCAGTTTTTACTGATAGAGTAAGATTTGGATACCTAGTATTTTCCAACAGAACATGTAAAGAATACTTGAGCAATAGGATTGTAATTTTTGCCTTTAACAAAAGTACACCTGAGCTAGGGAGTACCTTGTTGCTAAACTCAAATATTCACTATGGATTTTGCGGGCTCTTATATCGTCAGAAAGTATCGTTAGTAAGCTACGTGGATTCCTGGTTCAATTCAGTTATGGACTTAATCACTTCAATTTTCAAGAAGAATTAATTAAATATTTAAACATTGGATGAATAGACTACTAACAGTTTCTAAGAATAGAATTAGTAGACTAGCTTTTAAGTTATAGCGTATTAGTCTCTAATAAAATTATATAGTACGGTGGTGATAAATGCTAACTTGGGGCTAAGCTTACAATGCTGTGGATAATAATAAAAGTTAATAATAAAATCTCTAATAAGCGTAGATAAAAGTGAGAAAATAAAGAGGACTTTTCTATACCTGTGATGCAACAGAATTGTGTTCAGACTGCTGTTATTAAACTAAGATTGAAAGTAGCAAAAATAGAAAGTAAATTGAATTTTAGTTCTGCAGTATCAAAATATTGCGCTTTGATCAAAAACGGAGTAGAAAGTCTCGTGTAATAGAGTGACTTATTCAACTAGCCAAGACAAATCTTGGAAAATTTCCAGAAAATCGTTCTCATTAGCGTTACTAGCAGACTGAATTTGAGATAGATATATTGGTGTGGAACAGAGGCCATGCTTGTTAAAACAGCTGATTTACACAAATATAGGTTTATAATAATTATTTATTATTTACCTAGTTAGGTTAGGTTAAAAGAGCTCATATTTGAGCTCTATATAGCAAAAAGAGCTCATATTTGAGCTCTATACAGCATAAAGAGCTCATAACAGCTACAATATTTGCAAAACAGAAAATAATTTTTTTTAAATTACAGGTTAATTATAGCTAGCGCCTATTTTGAATTTCGATGAGAAGAGTGATTTGATATAATGTTTCCAATATCGTATCAATTGATTATGCCCATTCAGGGTTAAAGCAGGCGATATCTACTGGACTATGGTAGGGAAAACATTCAGCCACGAATGTAGCCCCCGTAAATGTTCTCGTTGTCGGTGCCGAATGGTTGTGGCGGGGACGGGGGGTGTAGTTTCAGGGGTCGGAAGGGGGACAGGAGGCCCCCGAAGGACTGTCCACTGTCCGAATGTCGACAAGCCAGATTAGAATCAGATGCACGCTAATTGCGAAACGAGATTCCATTACAGTGTGTCAGCATTGCGCAAACTCAGAGTCTTGTTTTGCTGCTATCAGCCAAAACTACGGTCCCTGTTGGGTTTGTCAATTCAAATTTCCAAGTGCGATGAAATTGCCCATAAGCACTATCAACAAAGCACTATATATATTAGATAATATAGCAGAGGGCACATTAAAATTAAGTTTGAAAATATTTTATAATGATGATGTTGAAGATCCATCTTGTTTCCACTAATATTTACAGTAATAAAAACTTGAAAAACACTTTTAAGTGAAAATTAATTCACGTTATGGCGTGACGGCCGTTTCACTCTGATTTCAAGAGCATCCCTATAGTAAGAGGATGCTCTTGACAACAGAGTGAAACGGCCGTAACGTGAGTTAATTTCCACTCAAGTGTTTTTTTAAGTTTTTATTGTATTTTATAATGTCTTACATTGATAATTTTCTGCTTGTTTGAGGCTGATCAATGGCTCGATAAGAATGGCATGGATAAGAATTTCCAAGTGTGCTAAGTTTTATCGTACCGCATTCAGAATAACTAAACGTTTACTAAATTTACTGAAATCTAGCTGCTTTGAATACTTGAAATAGTTAAATAATATTCGTCTAGACCATTTTTAGAAATAAAATAGCTTTCTTACACTGTAACCATCCGTACAAAAATAACTCTTAGGACTTTTACACGACGTCTTCTTCGAGAAATCCATTTCGTAGGATCACGTGTAGGCCCAAGGCACAATGTAAAGGATTTTTATAATTACTCCATAATATAAAAAAATTGAGTTCAGTACAAGAGCTAATAATTATTCTTTGTGGAGCATACAACCTTAAAGAGCTTCAATAATGTTAGAACCTAGGTCATTTGCAGTTTTTTGGACATTCCTTAATTGCTTCAATTCAAATCTTCTCTGTACAAATGACAAATATTTGGAGAAGCTTATTTAACGTTAAAAAGCACACTGAATTGAAAATCAAATAAAGAAATAGTGGTGGCAAATTGAATATTATTGGAAGTTTGAAATGTTTGATCTCACTTTAAAAGGTATGTGTTTGGGTAGTTGTGAAAAGTTTAAAAAATATATTATGATATTTATTAAGTTTAATAATATTAATATAAAAAGTTTAAGTATAATATATTAAGTTTCGTGGAATAGGCAAGAATACTATTCATATTCATTCCCATCACTCAAATCACTGAAACGTTTGCTCTCACTATAAAAGCTATGTGTTTGGGTGGTTGTGAAACGTTTTAAAAATATATTAAGTTTAATAATATTAATATAAAACGTTTGAGTATTATTTTTTAAGTTTCGTGGAATAAGCAAGAATACTATTCATATTCATCCCCATCACTTACATGTGTATTATCAAATTTTATAATAGCCTACTTATTATTCATTCACTTCTTGTAACAGATGCCGGTGGGAAGTGCAAAAGTGTTGATGAATTTATGGCGCCTTTATTCATAACTGTTGAAACCCTTTCTAACCGTTCAGTCCCCAGGTCTCTTAACCCTTCTAGTTTGGTCATCCACCCTCGCCTTATGACCCACCCTCTATCAAAACCCTTCATGCTGCATCCTATTCTAAGGAAATCCCTATGGACAGCAAGGACTAGCTCCACACGTCCCACCAACTCTTTAATAGATCCTAATTATTTCGTAATGAAATAAAAGCTTTATCAGATATTTCATCCGTCGAATTCCTCTTGATTTATCATGGGAATGAATTTTCCGCCATCGGGAAATCGGGGAAATTTTGAACAAAATTAAGGGTTGAGAAAAGGGCAAAAAAGGTTTGTGGATAGGTGGACATAGGAAAACCCTGAAGAAAAATATTAGTAGCCTAACACTTACAGAGATGTTCAAAAATAGTGATAAGTGGTTGAAATGTAGAAATTAGAATATGGAAAGTGATAGCTGAGTGCCGTAGCAGGTATCTGTTCAATCAGAGATAAGCTACGAAACGCGTGGGCGCTCTTTGCAAGGGTGACCGATTGGATTGGCCAGCAAAAAAGACTGCTCTCTGCTGTAAAATCACTTCCCGATGGTTTGGGACCCTCCTAAAACTGTAGGTCCAACTCTTCAATTACCATATCCGATTCATTACCCACACACAGGTCTCAGACCTATGTGGGCTTCATCCTCCAAAAAAAGAAGAAAAAAGAAAAGAATAGTTTAAAAAGATGAATATAGAATTACATTCAATAATTGAGGCGAAGTGGAAGTGTTGTTCACTTCACAATGGGAAATGATATTATCCCTATTTGTAATTAAATTTATAAGGTTTCAAATCAGGGTTATGGATTTTTTTTTTTTTTTTGGAGGATGAAGCCCACATAGGTCTGAGACCTGTGCGTGGGTAATGAGTTGGATGATGGTGATTGATGAGTTGGACCTACAGTTTTAGGTGGGTTCCGAACCACCGGGAAGTGATTTTACAGCAGAGAACAGTGTCTTTTTTGCTGGCCAATCTAATCGGTCACCGATACGAACAGGACCTACGAGAACGCAGCTTATCTCTCTGATTGAACAGATACCTGCTACGGCTCGCGGCTATCACTTCCCTAATTTGAAGCTCAGTAACAATAATCAACAACCATAAAGATTTAGGCTCAAGTTACATTTTGTAATAGAAGTTTTGGCCTCAAAGGCTGTTGTTCCTCTAGCCTACGTATTCAAAGAAACAAAAAATTACTGTCCCTACTGTGTATTTAGTTAATGTAAATAAATAAATAATTGAATGTATTAATAAACAAGTATCATCTTGATGCACATAATAGCCCATAGCAAAATAAAGAATTAGTCTTGTGTAATATTTTGTTCTCATTACAAGCAGTATTCATTAAATCTATAATTTATTCAAATATATTGAGGAATATAGCTTTTATTGTTGAAATTTCAGAAGATTACGTAGTGTTCAACTAGTGTTTTGTACTGATTGATGATAATGTTATTGATGAATGAGATTGATCATGGAGTTTTAAAAGCGTCAATTGTTTCTGTAGAAGAATTTTAATTCAAAATATTCCACTACTAATAATATGAAATAAAAAGTAGTCTTCATATTAGTTATCAAATACTTCAGGATAGTAATTTTCCAATTGCGCGCCTTGACTAACAAAGCTGTATGGCTGTACCAACAAGGCTCGCCCGTCCTGTGCTGTGCTCTAGTGACTAAAATGTGAATTACAATTTTTTCTAGTGTGGTAGGACGCGAAAGGCTGTTAACAGCAGACAGCACATGCTAGAAAATAAACAGTTTTAATTATATTTTCACGCAGTTTTCATCAAAATTAAATTATATGTTATTGGAATAATATTTTTTAAATATTCTTAGCTCCCACAAAAATAAGATTTTGATATTTCTTGAATCAAATGAAATATGATAAGCTAATATTATTGAACTCAAATGAATAAATAATGAGTTAATACGAACTAATAGGTCTCATATCTATACTATTAACGAGAATATGAACATTTTAATATTGTTTAAGCCACCTATTTGAATATTGACGTGTAGGCCTATTGATTTCTATTTGATGATTGAATTCTATATTCATGAGAGAGATAATATAAGAGTGTAGTCTCAACATGCATTAGGAATTTGATTGATCCCCATCATAGCTTATAGTTTGTAATTATTGTGAATTGAATTTAAGACAAATAATTCCCAATTCAACAGCGTTGAGAATCACTAGCCACCAAATAATCCTTGATTCAATTTAAATCCGAAGTTAATCGTATGTTTAGATCATCCACGAAATACGGAATAATTTTATTCAGTTGAATGTCTAAATAACGAGCCTTTAAAACACGAAATACTGTACGTTAAAAGAGTTTCCCTTATTCCCTTGACATTGAGATCTTGGCAAGACAACTTCTCATCAACGAATACCTTTTTAAAACAAATTTTTTGTCTGGATTATCTATTCCATCATACAGAAGATTAATATTTTTATATAACACCAAAACCATAACATTGAAACCCTCATCTACTTCAAATGAAGTTATATCTTTTCTAAAATTGATTTCAACCGAACCAAATGAATTTTAATTTAGAATGCACCTCTTTTCAATTAATTAGAATGACTATTATATCCTTTCTAAGGCCTATATTAACATCGAATTACTCACAGGTATATCGACTTCAACCGAACCAAAGGAATTCAAATTTGGAATACGCCTCTTTTCAATTAATTGGAATAACTATTATGTCACTACCGGAATTTATAATCAATCAATCAACTCAAATATTATCAAATCAATACCAGAACTATGACTATATATTAAAAACTCAATTCAAATGTCTTCTCAAATAGAAGACCACCAAAACAACCACATACCTAGACCGAACTAAAAACCACGATCAACTAACCAGACTATCTACTAAACATTGAAACCCTATTTAGAATATTGTGGTCATCCCAAAGTGAAAGCTTCTGACACCACCCACAAACAATATCAATGCTTCATTTTGCGTAGACATTTAAAATTTTGGAAAGTTGGGGGTTTTTAAAAACGGGACAAAGACGCCGAAAGGTTTCTGTTGTCCTCAACTTTCTCTTCTATTGCTTTTGTGTTGTACTCGCATTTTTTTTTTTGTTTAGTTCTGAATTTTGGGTTGTATCTGCTTTGTATGGGGGATAATAGGAAGGTACCAGACCCACGTAACAGCATGCAATATTCTACTTTAGCTATTCTCATTGTACTCCTAGTTTACCTCCAGGAACTTTGGGAGACATCTCCTACCATTCAGATTATTTCCAGTTCTGAATTAGTACAGGGCACAGGTGTATTGTTCATTATGTATCATGCTTATCAAAAAAGTGCTGTAAACTTATTTTCAATTTTCAATAAAGTTTCAAAGTTTTTTCTCTCATACTCTCTTACTTGATTACAGCCTCGCCTTTTTGTGTAATCCGTCATTCAGACCCATGGTTTCAATTATTTATTTAGTAGTGAATTCTCTTAGAATCCAACCTTGATAAGATATAACTTTTTTTCAGTTATTCATATACCGTACTCAATAATCCAGAATCATTTTGTAGCCAATCATAATTTATCACTTCCTAATTCAAATGACTAGTTTACAGGAAAAATTTACAGCCCCGAAATTATTTTATTTCCACCACTCAAACAAATTCACCTGAATCTGAATTGAGATCATGTCTCTCCTCTCTCGGAATATCAATCCGATCTCCAGTAGATTGATCTCTTCACCGTCATTTTCTCGCGATACTCTGTAATTGCTCAATATTAAAACAATCAATCTCTTGCATTTGCTTTTGAATTTCTATTTGCTTATGCAAATGAAAATAGGTACTCTTCTTTGATTCTTCTTTCCATTCTTCTTCCTCCTCTCCATCATTTTCTTTGTCTATATTTGACTTTTTCTTCCATTAATTCTTCTTCTTCATCTTCTTTTTTCTACTTGTTCTTGTACTTGTTGTTGTTGTTGTTCTTCTTGTTGTTGTTGTTGTTGTTCTTATTGTTGTTCTTGTTCTTGTTCTTGTTCTTGTTCTTGTTCTTGTTCTTGTTCTTGTTCTTGTTCTTGTTCTTGTTCTTGTTCTTGTTCTTGTTCTTGTTCTTGTTCTTGTTCTTGTTCTTGTTCTTGTTCTTGTTCTTGTTCTTGTTCTTGTTCTTGTTCTTGTTCTTGTTCTTGTTCTTGTTCTTGTTCTTGTTCTTGTTCTTGTTCTTGTTCTTGTTCTTCTTCTTCTTCTTCTTCTTTTTCTTCTTCTCCTTGTTTTTTTCTTCTTACATTTCTTCCCATTACTAATATTGTTTTTCTTTTTCTTTTTATTCTCCTCTTCCTATTTCCTCTTCTCTTCCTTCTCCTCCTTCACCATCTTCTTTTTTTCTCTTCTCACTCACCCCACAGTCAACCTCTCTCCATCTATCTCTCTTTTCTCCAATTGCCTTTGTCGTCTACAGCAAAGAGATGAGAATTGAGGAAAAACAAGAGGCAGAGTATGTTGCAACATACAACTATTGAAATCCCAACACTGAAAAGAGGGATTGTTTTCAGAATAGCAAGATAAGTGGGAAGTTTTCCTCACTTTCAGTAGGCCTATAACATCCAAGACGCTTTTCACTACTTACGCACTTCTTCTTCTTCTTCCTCTTCTTCTTTTTCTGCACTCCCACGCATGCTCATGCACAAACAGTCCCCGATCATTTCCCTTCATTTTCGAATTACTTATCTCCCGCTATCATTTCTGCATTCACACTCTCTTTCTCTGCCATTTATTTCTTTTCGTCTCCCCTTCGCATTTGCAATCGATTCCATTTATCTTTCCTCGCTACTTCCATTCATGCTTATCGATGAGTATTGAGAATGGAAGAATGAATAATCGTGATTTGGAGCGATAGTCGTATTATTTCGAACCTCTCCCTCTTAGTCATCTGAAAATCTCATCGTGCTTCGCTGGAAACGATGAAAAATAGATTACACAAGAATAATTGGAAGGTTAGTAAGTTTTCCAAAACTGAACGAAAATCTAGTCATTTGAGAATTTCCGTGTGCTTCTCTAGAACAATAAATTACATTAGTTTAGTAAGTTTTCCAAAAATTGAATGAAAATCTAGTCATTTGAGAATTTTCATGAGCTTCTCTAGAACAATAGATTACATAAGTTTTTTTTTATGACCACATAGGATCACTTTAGTCTCTCTGGTTAGTTTTCCTTTTTTGGTTCTTCATTTCGCTTTTCTTTTTCTCCCAATACGTTTTCATTCTGTCAGATCTTGCCTTTCTTAATTCATCCAAACAAACCTGTTCCCTTCGTTTAACTGTTCTTATTGATAAAATTTTCTTTTCACACATTATGTGATTTTTGACATCATTCGTTAGTCAAGTTTTATTATAAAGTTTGAAAGTTCCGACACAAATTCAATTGAGAAAAAAGTTAATGAAATAGATTTCAAACTAATTGACAAATTGGTACATTTTTTCTAATAGAAAGAATATTCAAAGATAATGATCTTAATGTTTCCAACAAATCATCCATCTTCATCATATGTGGCGATATCAGCAAAACACAGTAGTAAATAGCCTACTACTTATTAATTCACGACTAAAATACAATGCTTAATCTAACTACAAATAATTGATTATATCGTATCAACACTCTTCCATTATTTAACTTTATACTACTCTATCTCCATGATTTGGCTTAGACCAAATGTCTAGACTTTGTTTATTTGGGTATGGATCCACATCTGGTGTATGTCAACTCGACCTACATGAGCTTTACATACTTGAACTAATAAAAACTCTAGTCCAATACCACAATCAAAATTTATAAACCAATTGCCTAATAGTTTAGAGTTGAGAAGTACAACTTTTAAAAGAGAATTATATAAGTCTTTTATTGAAAAAAGTTTTTATAGTGTGAATGAATTTTTAAGTGATAACCATGTATGACTGCATGTAGGCTATATCTATATATCAATTATTTCATGTTAGGTTATATGTTTTTTATATTATTGTACTTGACGATATTCAGTTGTATGGTTTCTGGCTGTATTGTGTTGAATAAATTAAATATATTAACTAAACTAGGCTCAACAGTACGGAGATAAGACAATCGTACTTGAAATTTATGCTCATATTTATAAACTTATTTCAAGGATTCCTTGAGGCTTTCATGAGGCTTGATCCTAACGATACTTCTCGAACTAGATTTCAAGGTCCCTATTGATGATACTAACTTGAGGCTTCCTTAACTCAAGGCAGGCTTGAAAAGTATCCACTTAGAAGTCTTCTCGAGACCCCCTTGAGTTAAGAGGAAGTTTTAAGGTAAATTTATAAATACGTGCCTAAGTTTCAAATACCGTACGCTGTTTTATCTTCATACTCCTAATTTCCGTGAGTACAAATTAATCAAAAATTAAGTAAAAAATTGTCAAATATTACCTATTTTTATTCAGTCAGAATTCAGAGAAACTATTTCTATCCAAGTACTTCGACTACGATATTTTCATCTTCTTTTCAATTTTATTTTATTTCCATCAAATACATAAATTACCCCTCTAGCTAAAAGCTATTCGAGGGGCATGTATTGATTTAAATATATATTACAATACAATGAAAATTTTAGTAATGATCCCATTAATTTTACTTACAAAAATAGATACATTTATTTATATTTTGGGAGTCTTCAGGTGGCATGTCTGTCTTCTCTAATCTCCTTTCACATGCAATTATTACCATTTACAATAAAATTCAAGTAATAATCACGTCAAATTCAATTGAAAAATAGACGATACACATATATTTTCTTTTTGAAGAATGATGTTTTTGATATTTAAACTATGTTTTTCATGTCCGTAATCTCTAAACAATCCCAAAACTACGTTACAGCCAATTTGGTTCAAATGAAGTTTAAATTGACTGTCTTCTTAACTACATATTCCTTGAGATTCAATCGTTGTATAATTTTCATGTCAATATTTTTTATTATTTTTCCTTAACAAACAATTGACAAAGACTACAGACGTAAACTGATATTCATGTTAAAGCTCAAGCTTTAATCGACTGTCTACGGTTTTTGAACAAGTTCTCCAGATACAATCTTTGTATTATTTTGTTCCCTATATTTTACTCTGAAGGAACTCAGACAGACCCAGCTCAGGGCAGTCACGATTGCTCTATAGGAGTATTTTAATAAGAGGAACTTGGTACAATATTATAACTATATCTATGAGACGTCTATATCTATATAGTATAGACGATATAGTCTCTTGTACACCTGTCTAGTCAAGTAACGTTCATACAACTCTGTCTGACTCCTCCTATATTGGCGAAGCTGAATGAATCCTGAAATATAGAGTTGTGAACCGTTCTGAGAAAAAACAAAATTAATAATAGTGAGCTCACATAGCTAGATCTATAATGATAATTTCACAGTGGCTAAATGTATGAAATAAACACGTGAATTGCAATTACTTATCTGTGTTTTGAACTATTGATATAAGCTATATAAAGAAACTTGTACATCATTTAATGTAGTCTGTACTAGTATTTACATGGAGAACTGTAATTTGTCTATCGATTTTAAATAAAGCTGGTTTAATTGTGGAGCTTCAAATGAAAATTTAATCGGGATATAATTATTAATCCATAATAGGAAACAACTCTAACTACTTTTTCATCATTCATTAGTTGTGCGGAAAGTGGGATAATTATTGTCTTGAATCAGATTTACAAATCTTGTAACGAACTTGATTTCATCAGCAATGATGAATCAATTACAAATTATAATTTTATATCCTTAAGTAATTATTATTGTTACTAATACAAGGAAGTGGAATCAATCAATATGCTTGATTACAAAATAATTTTAGATATGGAGTGAACCGTCTTCAATAGAAAGGATTGATTTTTGAACAGTAGGATTCTTTGCCACGTAAAATAAATAAATAAATATTTTATTTTCTTCCTTCAAAAAATTGAATTAACCAAAAATATTACATGCATATTAAATATTAACTACAAAATAAAAAACTACACAGATATCTATAGCAAGAATAAGAATAGACGGAAATTAACCTACTCAACTATAGTAACCCATGTACTAGAGTAGGTGTAGGCATTATTGATCAATCAATCATTTATTTATTTATTTATTAGTTCCAAATAAAGGTCACGTGAAACCTTGTGGATTTTTAGCAGGTGCCGACATAATACATATATTACAAGATTGCAAAATGGAAATCAATTGTTTAATGCAAATTACAAAAAGAAGGAATTATGAAAAAGAAGATTAGAGAAAATGAAGGATATGGTGAAAATTTAAGATTAGTCTAGTGCATGTAAAGAAAAAGAAAATTAATCTGATGAAAAAAAACTTGCAATAAATAATTTACTATAAAAATAATTGGTTGCTCTGATGTGGTGTCGGTGTAACACTATTATTTGTTAACTACAAGTTTTTAAGATATCTTACTATCAGTAAATTTATTATTAGAATTCAATTGGAAAGATATTATAAGTTATCATTCAATCTTCTCCGAAATTGGAAGTAATGGATGCTATGAATTTTTAATTTCTTATTTTTTTTTATTCAACGATAAATTTGTCCTTTAATAGCAGAAAAATTGCAATCGTTGGGTTACTTCCAATTATTTCTATTGGTCCAATCCCTATTTTTTTTTTTTTTTGAGGATGAAGCCCACATAGGTCTTAGACCTGTGCGTGGGTAATGAGTTGGATGATGGTGATTGATGAGTTGGACCTACAGTTTTAGGTGGGTTCCGAACCACCGGGAAGTGATTTTCAGCAGAAAACCGTGTCTTTTTTGCTGGTCAATCTAATCGGTCACCGTTACAAACAGGACCTACGAGAACGCAGCTTATCTATCTGATTGAACAGATACCTGCTACGGCTCGCGGCTATCACTTCCCTTAATTTAAGGTGTGATATCTTTCCTCGAGCACTCTGTAAATAAGTTATCTGAAAATTAGTTGATAATAATAAATAATTTATTGTTCAAATCACGTTGAGCTTTAATAATAAAGTATATTTAATTATAACTTTAATTAGCACCTTGTTATGAACCCAACCAATTTGAAGCTCGAGTTAGCATGAAGTTATAATTCAAAAACATTTACAACTACTCTTTAACTTCAAATTCGTTGTTAAAAAATTGGAATCACATCATGTGACAACTAGAAGAATAGAATCGTTTGAAGTAAATACACTACGCAGAACAAGTTCCTTTGATTTGAAACCGAGAAAAAAGATGTATTTGTCAAGTTGTGACAACTACACTGATTTGGTTCGAATTGATTACATCCAGATTCTTTCTTTCATCTTTTTCAAGTTGGCTGCTTGGTTATAAATGTATGTGAAGACGCTTTGTGCGCTGCCTATAAATAATTTATAATTAAAACTAGTTTTCCTATTCCGAATTGAGTTGGGATGTCAGGTGGTAGCTCTTTTGGCTACTAACTATTTCTAACAAAGTGACCAAAACACACTGAAAATATTATTATTTGAATTTTGTTTTTGTTGCTCTTATCATCATATTTACACAATTAGGAAAACTATTATTTCCTACATTTATTTTCATACATAAATTTTTGTATTTTGATTTCAAACCTTATTCCAATAGCTGAATGAATGATAAACAAATGCCCTTGAGCTTCCCGCTTTCATGATTAACAACCAACACAAATGTTTACTTGTACAATTCGTTAGGAATATTATTAAGAAAATCTCAAATTATATAACATGTTTGGGATGAGAATTCAACTTTTCCAGTTTCATAAAAAAATGGACAAATATTTAATTGCTTCATTCTGATAATAAGATTACAATATGAATGCAGTTGTTGTGATTCTTCTAAGGATTCTGTACGGCTTTGATTTATTTATTTATTTTAATACATATAAAAACCTTATAGAATGACCTTATAGCTGACTACACCCTCCCCTAATCACCCCCCTCCAACCGCTGCGGGGCTCAGGGGGCTCCGTTCCGTGCTGTTGATAGACAATCAAGCCGAGCGAAGCTAGTAAACTTATAATACACTATTCTACAGTTTGTGATACTATTATTAGTACTATATATAGTACTGTAAAGTAGCTTATACTATATAATTGTGATTTTTTTGAAGAAATTTCAAGATTTTGTTGATTAATGCTCAAAATACCTTCATTCTGATTTTTTCTGTTGCGAGATCAAATTATTTCCATTTCTAGCTCTTAATTCAATTCATCTCAATTCATCACAGGATTCCAATCTATCCTCTCTCACTCTCAGGCAATCCATCTCAATTTTTCTTTCTCTCTTGCTTTCAACTAGTTTTTTCTTCCTTCTTTCACACATACTTATACTCCTCTTCTACCCTATTCTCTCTCTCACACATACTCTCTTAAAGATGTTGTTTTGTTTCTTTCTTTTTCTGGTTTTCCGTTATTTTCGTCCCTCTCCCTGCCAGCTCTCTCCTTTTTTATTTTTCTTGGTCTTCTAGAACTCTCCCTCCAATTTCCTTTCTCAAACAAGTGCCGGGTGGAGTCGACATGACTGGCAGTTGTGGCTGTAACTAATCTCGTAACATTTTTTCTCCTTTCAAAAAGAAGAAAGAAAAATAAACCGACATATGATCAAGTCTGCTTTGAAAAAGAGATAATAACGTAAAAAATAATCATCGACGAAAAACGAAGGGCGCTGTCAAGGAGAGGAGAGAACGGAGAGCTAGAAAAGGGCGAATTAGAGAAGGGAGAGAAGATGTTTAAAACTATTCAGAGAAAGATAAACTACAAAAAAAATGACTCATGCTAAATCAATGGTGATTCCTCATTAAAGTATTGAATAGTTTTCAACTGTCTCAGACATGATAGATGTTATAAAGAAGTAGCTTCTATGGAATAGATTAAAAAGTGATAAACTCTTTACTTCTGCCCGCATACAGGAACGCCATTTCAGTCCAGCATAGGTGTCCAACAAATAAATTGCTTGAATTTTGGTTCAATTATGTTCTTTTTACTATGTTATCATGTTGATATGTTATTCCAATGAAGAAATTTTGTTCAATATAATAATATTAATATCAATACACGCTTTTAAATATATCTTGATATCTTGATGTCATCCTCATCACGCATATTTTACTTTTTTTCTAAGAATTACAATGAGAATTACAGTATGAATGAGATAATTCTGTGATTGGAACTGGATTTTTATTTGAAATTGAGTTCTCCATTTAAAGTCCTGTATATTCCAGGCTACTATCTATACTACTATCTGCTACTAATTACACATCCTAACTAGTTTTGTACATTTTTTTAGTTTTCCGGAAATGTTCAGCTACTGTAAAGTACAGTCCAAAACTTGTCCCGTTTGGGCAAATGAGTATAATTGAAACAATGATGAAACTATGTTTGTTTTCATTTTTACTGATTTATTTATCAATACAAAAGTGAAATAATAGCCTGACGGGACAGTGTGACTGATTAAGCCGCGTCTCCACCAACCGAACACGTCTGCCGAACATTGTTGGCGAATACAAAAAACGAACAAACATTAAACATATGGGTCACCGAACATGTTCGTGAGTTCATTTGAAATGTTCGGTCTGTGAGCGAACAGTGACGACCAACAACAGGTTCCTACCACACCGATCATAATGTTCGAGAAGGCGTCCACACCAAAATAGCACCAAACAATGTTCGGCGACATCAGATAATTCCAGCGAACACTGTTCGCCGAGCATGTTCGGTTGGTGGAGACGCGGCTTTAGATTCAATTTCTTGTGGAGGACAAGAGTGTGAAATTTAAAGTGATAAACTAGGTCTAAGAATGTGATTCGATCTAAGATCGTTTATATATCTTGAAAACAAATTGCTTATAATATTTGCGCGAATATAATACGAAAAACACAATTAGTTATTAAAAAAAAATGGAGATTCATTTCCTAAATCGAAAAAAATTTTAACTTTTTATCATAGAAATATTTTTTTAATTGTTCCATTAAAATGGCAACAACTTAATTGGATTTTCAATGATGATGTAATAAATGAATCAATTAATCAAATACTTCTTATTTTAAACAATACCAATAAAAACCATTACTGAATGCTACTAATAATTGAATAGTTCAGAAACTCAATTTTCAACACAACCAATAACCTTTCAATTATAAAACTATAAACTTTCTTGTCCAATCTGAGCTTTGAGAACTTCCTAAAATGTCACCAATAGTAAAATGGCCTGTCGGGGTGACTGATCACCATGTCCTTTTCTTAATTATCCAAAACACTCTTAATTATAGTGTTCCCCTCTCATTTACCACATTTTGCTCAGAATTTGTACACATGTGTTTCAGTGTCAGTTCAGTGAAACCTTCAAAACCTGTCATTTTCACTCAATCGCTTGTCCGTTAAAGTTTTAGCTATGTTAATAATTCTACAAATGTTGTTTAAAAATTTTTCCAACAGATTATTGGCTGAGATATGCAATCACAAGTGACATTATTATTATTGAAATGGCGAGTGTGGTGTCTGTTGATCTTCATGTGTTGAGACAATCTTTGTTAATTAAAGTTTGTTAATTTTTAAATTGAGTTATAATCTGTATTTAACATCTGTAGTGGTTTATCAGTTAACATAGTGATTTGAGGAGTATGGAGGTAAGGATTATTCTTCAATTGGAAAAAAAATAATAAAGTTTATAAATTAATATAAAATGTATATACAAATAAATTTTATAGCGTTGTGAGGAGTTGAACTTAATTTTTGTGATTCAATGGTTCTTTATTCGTACTTCAAAAATTATTTTCAAATTTTTATAATAATTAATAATATTTTACATACTTCCTTTCTCACGACTAACCTGCTGCCCTACATAAACATAACACTACACTTATATTTGTATCATATTATTTATTTTCCATATTCTTAGTGAATGTCAATCCAACCTACAAGATGTTACTTTTGTATTGATTCACCACATTAATTCCATATTTGCCAAGACTAATTACAGTATATTATAAATTTTTGTGTTTTATAATAGAAAATTACATTATTAACATTAACTAATTACATTAGTTTGATGATGATATTGAACCATGCTATACATTATAATTCTATAAGTCATTATTGATCTACAAAATATTTCATTAAAGCTTAATATATGCAATCAGTTATACAGGCTGGTTCTACTTGGCAGACGGCCACATGGTCATGTCATAAATATATATACTCTGATAATATTAGTAATAATGTTATGTAATGAAATCATTAATCAATAAAATATATTTCTATTCTATTCAAAAGGCTGGCTTTTCTCAAAATTGAGTTACGTTTTTATAAGGCTAGATGAAAATCAGTCTAAATAAACTTGGTAGTAGTTTATTTTCAATTACAATACTACTTGTTAGTGAGTAAACCAACTTAAAAAATCAGTCTTTTATCTATTCTACTAAACAATATTATTAACACAAAACGGATGCGGCAATTTATTAGAGGATATAAATTATTGAAAAAATTCTTGTTCACATAGTCAATATTAATGATATTTCAATGAATCAAATTGATTATTTTTTAATAATTGTCTAGTTTCCTACTAAATTACAGGGGAAAAAAGAAATAAGCACAAACAAGATATTCCTCATCTCTTTTTTTCAACTATCATCAATACTTTGTTCACACAAAAACAAAAACAATTTGTGTATTCTTGAAACATCTTGATTCTTCTTCGTTTTTCTCCTTTTTTTTTGTTTCTTTTCATCGACTTGTTTCAACTTCAATGCGCTTTTGAAAACTCCAGAACTTATTGAAGCACTCCTGACCCAACTCGCACCATGTCCCTGTGGGACATTGTTCCTCAATTCTCTCTACAATACTCATTGTTCTGTTTGCAAAATTCGAAAGCATCACATTTTGGCACTGAAAAATTTCTCCTCAACTTCCCGATGGACAGATGTTGTAGCTTGGGGTACAAGCAGGGGTCTCGGGTCTAATCTATCTATAGATATAGGAAGACTGGTGCTCTTTCGTATGCAATGCGTCACACTGTTGATCCTTTGTGTCAACACAATGTCTGTATATGTATATCACACAATGATAGTAGATCCACTCCCTTTTGGCGAGATGTGGTAAAGCGCGAACTTTTGTGTAAATAGGATTGTGTGCGAGTTTGTTAGAACAGCCATTATCAATTGTGTCAGGTTGACATAATTTTACGAACTCTCAATCGAGACTGATCGTTTTGCATTGAGCAGCCATGTCAGCTGAGGAAGTCCTCAGTTCCTGTTGGCGAATCTCTTCTGATACGGTAGTATTCCGCAGACCCCCGTTGAATGGAGTGTGGCACGATACCGCGATAGATTTCGGTTGTAGCGAGGATCTAGAAATAGGGACTCTGATCGTTTTATAGCAGAAGTATTTCATGTAGAAACCGGTTATAGCGCCGTTGAGTGGATAAAAAGTTCTATGATGTTGTTAGGTAAATTGTTGGTATTCATTCTCTAATAAGTCATAGATTTCTTCATTTTTTGTTACAAAGAAATTCATTTGCACAATTGGGAGGGAAATCTTCTCTGTTTTGGTGATGGCGATATTGTGGTAGATATCCTAGTTTGATTGGGATTAAAAATGTTGTAATAGTCGGAACTAGTATCTCGTGTTTTTTTTTATGAAAGCAGTTGTGACAACAAATCGTAGATTTTACTCAATTATTATGCTATGGATATAGCCTACAAGGTAACTTTGTATCGACAAGTTTTTCATTGCCAAGTATGGACCAATGCAAAAATAACTCTGTCTATAGTTTGTTGCTTGTTTTTATGACCAACTTGTTACATGAAAAATCCAGGACATGCATAGCTTTTTAACTAATTGGAATGATTTTTGTTCTTGATTTAAAAATTTTATAGAACTTTACTCGTTGAATTAATTTTATTTATTAATGTCAATACTTTTTCTTGTTCCACATTGAAACATCGTTTTGGGTTTTAATTGCAGTTGAACAGAAACATTACTATTTATGAGTCCATTAATTTCAACTATACTATAATAGTAATTTAACAATTATATTGATCAATATTGATTATTCCCTTCAGTAGAATAAAGGTTATTTATTTGAAACTAATTTGAAACAGCACTTTAACTCGCGAAACTGATTCTCTTTCAATTTTCTTTACGTGTAGGCATACAGTATAAATCAGATGACAACTAGTGGTTCAGTAATCAGATCCTCATTAGTTTCCAGCTGAGCACTGAGGGATTAAAGCATTCAATACTAATAATGTGAGCTGAAAACTTGATTTATGGAGTTCCATGTTTGTGTCAATGAATTTGATTTTTCAATCACAAGTTTCTCAAAGTAAAAATAATTTTTTGTTCTTGTTTCAGGGGCGGATGTCCGAGTTGCAACCGCCGTTGGTGCCATCGAGTTGTTGCTACCGAAGAAAGGTCATCGACATACTGTGGAGCCGCTAGCCGGCTGCACACCAGTAGAACAGCAGCAGCTGCAGCAGCAAGCAGCTCAGCGCCCTATCCAAGGGGAAGGCCTAACTGCAAGAGAAAACACTGCAGCGGCAAAACTAGGACAGGAGGTCTCGGGGTATTGAGCATTGCTCTGCAAGTGTATAGTTCAAAGGAAGTGTTGTGTCTATACAAGTCCAAAGGAATAAAGTGTGTTGTGATTTGAGTGTCAAGTGTGAAAATGAGTTCGTACTTTGCAAATTCATACATGGCGGACATGAGGAATGGCGGCGTAGTGCCGGCTGAACATCCGCACCAGCAGCATCAGCACTATGGTGCGGCGGTTGTAGCACAGGGAAGCGCGGGGCCGACCGACCCAGGGGCGTGCGAAGTAGGTCTGCGTCAGGGGGTGCCCCCTCACCATTATGGGGGCCCACCCGCCGCCGGACAGCCGCCTCAGGGTATGCCGTACCCCAGGTTTCCCCCCTACGACCGCATGAATGCTGCTGCCACATATTATGGCGCTCAACAAGGAGGCATGGTGGACAGCTACCGGCCGGATTCACCTAATAATGGCATGGTGCCCCACATGGGCCAACCCAACGGCCATCAGACCCCAGTGGTCTATGCCAGCTGCAAGCTGCAAGCCGCAGTTGGTGGAAATGGCATCGTACCTGACCCAGGCAGCCCGCATGAGATGGATCCAGCATCTCAACCCATGACCAACCACCATCATCCTCAGCACCATATGAGTACGCATCCACACCACCCTCAGCAGCACCACCAGCCCAACCATATGGGCATGTATGGTGGCCAGCAACCTCCACCACAGCCCCCTCCTCACCACCAGCAGAACCCTCTGGTCGGGCATCCACAGAACCCGGGTGCCCCAGGCAACCAGCCTCCACCTCAGGCCCAGCAGCCCAACAATAATGGCAACGGCAACCTGCCCAGCCCACTCTATCCCTGGATGCGCAGTCAGTTCGGTAAGTACTCTACTCCTACTTGTAGAAACCATTATCTTGGTTAGTTCCTTCCTTGGTGTATCAAAACCTCACTGTATCATGCTACACTCTTCCACAGGATGTTTTTGGACAATGAATTCAACATATGTCTGTGACCTGTGCGTGGGTAATGAGTTTGATGATGATTATTGATTAGTTGAACCTTTAGTTATATGTCGGTTCGGAACCACTTTTTCCAAAAAGCGATTTTACAACAGAGAACAGCCTTTTTTGCTCACTAAACCAATACGGTCACCATTCCGATTTTAGTCTGAGCGGTTGTATCTTAACTTATCTGACTGTAAAAATATCTGGCTCGGCTCGTGGCTATCCACTTTCCTGTTGTATGAACCATAGTCTTGGTTAATTCCTTTCTGGGTGTATCTAGACATCACTATAATACTGTTTACCAAAGGATACTAGAGTATAGTGGGGCTTTAGGCCTACGGTCTACTGGGCTCTTTTTCTAACTAACCTAGCTAATATGCCATACAGTTATGCTAATAGTAGTAGTAAGAGCTATTGGCGGGTGGGTTGGCAAACTATTATTATTAGCATAATCTTGTAGACTCGGAGTCGACTTATAGTTGCCATAGGACAACTCCACATGAAAAGCAAGTTCTTTTTATATCATATTAATCACCAAAAACAAGAAAATATTAGTGATAATAATTGATCACTGACAAACATTCAATTCACCAGTTCAAGGGGCAAATTATGCAATCAGTCGAGCACTTGAATTACTCCACTTAGCAGGTCAATTTATTATTTATTAATCTTCTAGAAAACAAACACTGAGTTATGAAGGAGTTTTCATGCAAATTAGATGCATCTAATCTGACAATTCTATGAAGGTGAGCGTGTAGACTAGTATGACACTTCTCTAGGATTTCTAGGATTTCAAGGTATCATTTTTAACCTTTTATTCCAACCATCTCCAACAATGAAATTAAAAACAAGGGAATTTGCAAGAAACAGCAGAAAGTAATCGACTTGCATAACAATGGCACCAGCACTTGCACTGTTCATTCGTGTCGAAAGCGTTTCATATTTTTCTGGCGTTCGAACACCTCTGGGATTGTGTGAGGGGGTGGGGGAGGCGCCTCCTGAACTCCCCAGGGTGGCCGAAGCCGACACAGACAGGCAGTTTTTATTCTGTGCTCGATCTCTTCTAAATTTCCCGGGGGCGTTAGCGGATTCGGGAGAAGCTATGACGTGTTCTGAATAAATTCACCGATCCACTGAAATAATATATTCAAATAAGTCTGAGCTATGAAAGGAGAGCTTGATGGATTGTGACTTGATTTGCTCTACTGTCATAATCACTCGATTCTAATCTACTTGTCATAATCATGGTTTATTGAAAAATGTTACATGCTTCATCACTTACTCAGTGGTTCGGGACCCATCTAAAATTGTAGGCACAAGTTCATTGTAACATAAAAGTAATATTTTTATGCAGGAGTACATTTAAATCAGTTAGGTTCCAGAGTTCTAGGTTCAAGAAAAATTGACAATTGATACTCTCTCTTTTTCTTAATATTGCACTTGTGAATACCACTATTACAAAACATAATTTTTTATAACTTCTCGGCAAGTTCTACACTGCTGTGTTTGAAGTGAACCCAATTCAAACTCTCGATGTCTAGGTTTTAATACTTTTTCAAAAATAATTACTCATCTTATTTTTTCTTTTTCTGATAATTAGATTGTAAGACAAATATTTTGGCTTTGATTTCGAGTTTCTATGATTAGCCTAACGTTACTGGGTTCTCAGTTTAATCATTGCCTATTGTTTTCACTATTATTATCACAGTATTCTGTGTAAATGCTTACTGGACCAAAAACGTTTTTCTTTATTTCTTTTTATATGGGGTGACTTGCTGAATTATCATACATTGATGACAATTTTATCAAATTTCAATGAAAAATTGTTATTCTACAAGAGCATGAACTTAGGCTACTTAGCACTTATAAAACATTAACGATATACATAAAGCATAATTTCATGAAATCAAGTTGACAAATTTATTTCCTATGACGGATATTATGAAGCCTGTAACCTAAGCATATAATCGAACGATCAAACCTAAAATATATTAAATTGATGAAGTTAAAAATATTTATAAAAAGTTACAATAAAAATGTTTTTATGCTCTTGATTTCAACTCACCCCCTTCACGTATTTTCAAAGTTAAAAAACCAATAAATCAGTCGGTGTTATCAATAGTGAGGACAGTCCAATGATATATGGGTTCTTATTAAATAATAGGCCTTTATCTAGCCGTCACAAAAAATTATTCTAAAATAAAATAAAATGATTAATTGAGAGATAATTAATGAATCAACCAATTAAAATCTTTGTTTTATTAAAGAAATAATTAAACAAATTTATTCATCAATAAACACTTATTATTCAACAATCATCCTTTATTCAATAATTTACACCCTAGGATATTTTAGAAAACCCTCGATAACGAGAACTACAGATTTTTGGATTTTATCACTTGTTAGATAGGAGGAAATTCAACTCATATTGCAAACAACAATTGTTCTTAAAACTAAAATTTTCCACCTGAAACACACTTGAATGGAATCTATCTGAAGACAAATATTAAAATCTCAATGAACAGTTCAGCTGATCAAATCGGTTCAATAGGAGACAAGATGTCATTCAAAATTATTGCTGTGATTCCTCAACAAATGCAGCATCTGCAAATAATATATCCTATTCCCACTGTCCTCTCGATTGTGAAGATGGGCTTGGCTTTCTTCATGCGGCAGTTACATTGTGATTCAGGACGCTCTGACAGATGACAAGCCATAAATTCTGTCTCCAAGAGACAACTGCACTATGGGCTTCTACTGTACACCTCTATACCCATTTATATATACAGGCAAACTATCCTTTATACCTATATACTTATGTACAGACTCACTATATACAGGACCGGTCCGCGCCCTATTGAGGACAGTAGGTAAGAATTAGGTAACCCATTATGAACACCAGGTCACATTTCGAAGACTTCCTACAGTGATAACATACAAGCACTATAGTACACTGCAGGGAGTTGTCTTTGTTATCTGAGTTCCAGCTTACAACTCAATTTCACGTCTCCAACCGTGACAAAGTTGTTTTTTTTTTTTTTAAAAAAAAGGAGGAAAAGACTAGAAGAAACAATGGAATGTCCACATGAAATTCGTTTTGTTCTGATTGAATTCTGGGTAAAATATTTAGCGGACTTGTGACTGGAATGGGTGTCCAGTTTTCAAATCTCTGGTCTTTTTGCTGTTCAAAATGTTGGATAATGCCTTGAAAACATGATATGCACAATGAAAATCGTCAATTTAAAAATTTTACTACCGTGAAGGACCAAGATTAGGTTGATAGTTTTATGTACTAGCTTACGATTTTGAGTTTTAAAAAACTTATGTTATCAGTAGCGCATTCTATTTAAGATATTTAAAATTTATTCATTACAATTGAAGTCTTAAAATACTCATGACAAACAGTAGTTAACATAAAACTTGACAATCATAAAATTTTATGGAAAAGCACATGATTTTCTCTCCTCTTTTTTATAGACAACCTTTTTGAAGTCACACTTTTAGTAATGGTTAAAAACTGAGAATAAATATTGCCTCAAATCTTTTCAAATGTTTAACAGGACTTCATAGGGCCGCGCTTTGATAAGATTGTCAGGTTATCTGACAATCTAGAAAAAGATTTTGCTAGTAATTTATTAATTGATAATCTTTTTATTTCAATATCAAGCAACGAATCCCAAATTCAAATTCAAAATTGGGGTTCAAGTTGAATCCAAAATTCATACAAAAGATGTTGATGAATATGATGAAAAGATATAAAATCCTTCAATTAAGAGTTTTTACTTTATATTAAAAAACATAGTTGAATTTGAAGAAATTTGTCTGCTAAAAAACATCAGGCTGGCCTGTTTTCTGACTTATAGTGATGACGATGTCCTCTTCAAGATTATGAAAAACTAGTCATATCTTTAATATCAACGATGTAGATTCAACTTTATTTTTATGGAAAAAACAGGATGATACACGAATCCATTCAGCTTTTGAACAAGCTCGATGTTATCGAACTCAGTTAGTGGCGAGACCTACAGAGCACTTCAGGAACTATCAACGAATGTCTCCCTAATCTTTCTCTGTCATCTACTCTCTCTCTCTCTCTCTCTCTCTCTCTCTCTCTAATCTTCCTTTCTCTTCATCATACCTACTTCTCGCTTCTCGTTCCAGCTAGGGCTACTTGCATTAGCTCAAAGTAGAGATGTTTTGTTGCATTCAAATTATAGGGAACATTGTAGGGAATATGTAAGATGAAGAGAACTTTGACGAGAATATGAAAAGAATTTGAAAGTTGAAGATGAATATAAAGAGAGTAGGGGAAAGACGAGAATGTGATAAGAATTTGAAGAGTTGAAGATGAATATGTTGAAAAAGTGTAATAAGTCATTAAGGAAATTAGAGAAGAGTATTAGCCTAAATTTTGAGTAGGTGATGGAGAAAGGAGAATGAAAAGGAGGAAAGGGATAAAGATGGGGGTAACATGGAAATTGTTTGGGAAATCGAAGAAAGATTGGAATCTAGAGAGGAATAAATAAGGTGGATAAAAAAGGAAGTTATAACAAGAAAAAATTAGGAGTAGAAGTAGAGAATTGAAGTTTTCTACTATTTTAGTAAAGAACAAAAGTACTACTATCTCTTAATGTTTGGGAAAATTTGAAGTTCAGAATAGAGAGAAAAATGAAATTAGAACTGTTAGACAAAGAGAAGAAGAGCTGAGAAAAGAAAATGGAAAAGAGATCGACAAAGACTGCATTCGATGTATTTGAAGAAAAAATAAAGGAAAGTAATGAAGGAGAGTGACGTAGTAGTCGAATGAGAAAAGATGTGTTTATGAAAGGAAAGATTTGATGAAAAGAAGAAATGAGAGTATGTTGAATTGATTTTAAAGAAAAACAATGAAATTCCTCGATTTGTTGTACCATGACGAACTGGTTTGTTGATATTAACTTGTTAAGTGAATTCAACGACTTTCAGTCAAATTTTTATTTATAATAATTAGTATTTTACTTACTCTGTAGGCCGAACGTTTTCGAATCGTGAAGATTCATTCTCAAAGGCGTCCTTGTTGATTAGACAAACTTTTTGATCACATTCTACAAAAACCACAATTCTTCTAACCAAAAAACTGACATCGATGATCAAGAAGGACGCCTTTGAGAATGAATCTCCACGATTCGAAAACGTTCGGCCTACAGAGTAAATAGAATACTACTTATTCTTAATAAAAATTTGACTGCAAGTCGTTGAATTCACTTAACAATTTAATAAAAACAATGAAACGATCAATGCTTTACTTAATGAGTGAATAAGGGAATCAGAGAATGAGAGAAAAAGAAAATGAAATAGGTTAAGAGAACGGGAGAAAGATAGAATAAGAGAATGAGAGAATAGGAGATTGTGAGAATGAGGGAAGGGAAGTAAGAATAATATATTGTAAATTAGAAGAGAAATAGTATAAATCAGAGTGGTAACGTGGTAACGTGATAACAATTGAAAAGAGAAAAAACAGGTGATGGTAAGATGGAAAATACTGGAGTAAGAGAAGTGGGTGATGTTTTAAAGGGGAGAGAACAGAAATTACGAAATATTCCCCACGGACTGTGGAAGACATGATGGCGAATGCGTGTGAGTGTGTGTGCGTGAGTATGTATGTGGTGGAAAGAAGAGAAGATGAGGGAAGAGAGGAGGGAAGAGAGGAGGGAAGAGAGGAGGGAAGAGAGGAGGGAAGAGAGGAGGGAAGAGAGGAGGGAAGAGAGGAGGGAAGAGAGGAGTGAAGAGTAGAGAAGAAAGGAGAAGAGAAGGGGTGTTGTTATGAGGGAGCGCATTTGTCAGATGTCGCATTTCATAAGTAAGAAATCCATCAGTGCTTTTGGCGGTCTGGGTCCAGACTTGAAAGGCAATTTATTACAAACGCATTCTGTATTGTCTCGCAGTTTAGAATACAGCCGCGTTACGTTACGGTTACGTTACGTTCCATCCACTTCCTTGTCATGGTGGAGAGCAAAAAGCAAGCAAAAACTCCCCACAGCATCGCTAAGTTAGAAAAAGGGAGGTTGCCATGTTTGCTTTCTGAAGGGATGGGCGATAGGATGTGTCATCCATCATGCACTTTGCTATAAGTCTTGGATTCCGATATTGGAAACAAGATTAAATTCAACTGTGAATTTCTTGTATATTTTTCGCCCCAATTTAATATTGGCTCTTTTTGGATGACCTTGAAGTTCCCTCAAAAGGAGCTCCTTGAAATGATTATTCCCATTCCATTTTGGTAGGTGAGGGTTTGTAATTTGAAGAGCCCTATATTTTACGGTAGGAAGAGATTGAAGAAATCGAAATACATCGCCTGTTTGGGGTTCTCTCAGTTGTTACTAATGTAAAATTATGTAGTAAGTCAAAATCTTTACAATTTTTGACAAACTTCACTTTCCTGTAAGATTGTACTCTTTTCACTTGCCAACTAATTCAATTTAATATTAAAACTGACACTGTATTTCACTTTTAAATAATGTTTTACTCACATATATTGGAAATGCTTGAGGAATGCATTTCACGTCTGAAAAGAAGCTTCTTCAGCCTGCCTCTTCTTTTCAGAAGTGAAATGCATTCCTCAAGCATCAATCAATCAATCAATCAATCAATTTTATTACATAAAAAGACATTACAAAATGGTCCCGCTAAACCTGAAAAAGGTTTTACAGCAGGTGCCTATAATAAAATAAAACACAATAATAAAATGAATGCTTACAATAAATTAAACAATGAAAAGAACTGAAAGAAAACTTTTTACAAGTTTCAAAATGCACTTCAAGGTAATTGGAAGGGGAGTAATAGGGTTGAAAAATGTTAAAAAGGAAAAGGTTAAAGGGAGAGAAAAAAAAGAATAAAGATAAAGGTCTACTATAGATTGAAAGTTAAAATTAAAAATAAAAGAATATGCTATAAATTGAAAGATAATACTAAATATAAAGAAATAAACTACAATAATTGAATGAAAATGCTGTAATAGATTAAGGTATTTATATTTAGTTTGGTCGCTCTAGTGCATCTAGCATCTCCAATATATGTGAGTAAAACATTATTTAAAAGTGAAATACAGTGTCAGTTTTAATATTAGATTGTTCATTTCGTCATGGAAAACATCACAGAACTAATTCAAATTATTGATAATAAAAAGTAGATTTAATATGCTGAGAAAACAGATATTGAAAACATGTAACAAAAGTTACCTTATGAGTAATGACTGGGAATTCATAGCAGAGAAGTAATAGAAATAATGGGAAGTGATAGCCGTGAGCCGTAGGAGGTATCTGTCCAATCAGATAGAGATAAGCTCCGTTCTCGTAGGCACTCTTTGTAAGGGTGACCGATTAGATTGGCTAACAAAAAAGACACTGTTCTCTGCTGTAAAATCACTTCCCGGTGGTTCGGAACCCACCTAAAACTGTAGGTTCAGCTCATTACTCGCGTAACGGTCTCAGACCTATGTGGGCTTTATTTAAAAAAAAAAAAATATTATGGAATATAATTAAACATTTCTCATAATATCTATCATTTAAAATCTTATTTTGTTTGTCATTCTTTTTCATGTCTTATCATTTACTTATTTATGTCTATTCATTCAAATACTCTTCTGCGCTGTTCTCTCCACTTCATTAATTTATTTCTATTCTTTATTTCTTTTTCATTATTCACTTCTTATATTCACTTATAATTCAATTATTCTACATTCTACATTTATCGAACTTACGTTTCTTTTCTAGGTCTAATCCTTCCAAATTTCGTATTTCGTAATCTATTCTTTCTGTACAATTTCTGAACAGTGCTTCCATCTTGACTCTTCTGTTATCATTTGTTTAAAATTTATATTTCAACAGTCCATTTTCACATTCCAATTTTAGTGGTTTAAAATTACTTAGTTTAGTAGTTTAAAATTACAGCTTAATTTTTTACTTGTTTCACTGCTCAACTTATACTATTATATCTTATTAATATATACTAATATACAATTTATACCATTATACTGTTTATTCTTTCTTGTTCTGTTTTCATTATGCCTTACTTATTTCTACTATTTTTCTGATTCTTCATTCTTCTACTTCATTACATACTTTTTTAATCATTGAATTCAGCTGCATCTCCTCCTCCTACATTTTCTTCTCTACGTTCTTCACAATATCTCCTTCCAAATCATCTACTGCTTCCTCTTCATCTTATTTTTCTACATAATCTGTTTCATCGTCGTATTATTTTTTTCCTCCAATGCTTCATCATCATCATCATCATTATCTTCTTTTTCTCCTTATTTTTCTGCTTCGCAAAATATTCGAAATATCTATCCGAGGCCCCAAATATCTGTATTACAATCTTATCAATTACTGTACCACCTCCTTCTGACCACCTTCTGAAACGCAGCCTAATGAATCGATCGATAACACAAAATATCCAGACACACAATATTCTAATGATCAGTCACCGTCTTCAAAACCAAAATTATCAGTCGCGATTTGACGTCACGCTCATTCAAAGCAGAGTCACTTCGCTTGCATGTCGTCTGTCAGACCGATCTCATAAATTAGGCTTCCATCGCCACTTATTCAAATTTACATCTATTTACATTTTCCACTAGAAATTGAGCCAGGAAAAACAACACATTCTCTCAACTCGGTCGGCTTTTGGAATGTATAATGAAGTTTTTGTTTTCGTCTTTATTTTCGGCATCAGTCCACGGGAAGAGTAGAATAAGAAGAAAAAGAAGAAGAATTCTTGACTAATAATTACGGGGGTCGAAAACAGGTTTTCAGCAGTCAGTGTATTGTCAGATGGCATGATGAATGGCCGCTTGCCGCTAACACGTAGTCTTCAAAACTGTTTCAAAAAGTGGCTTCGAGCATTGCTTTGCTCCCATCCTGGTTTAACCGGTAGGCGGGCTAATGCCTCAAACAATACACACGGCTATTGATTCCAACGGATTCCACGCAAGCATTAATCCCGAATCAAACACGATTGAAACATCAACATTTCTGTTCCACTTAATAGGTGGAGATCACCGTAATATTGATACGCGAGAATGAGGCTTGATTTATAGACTTTAAACAGGAATTGCTAAGCTCCTTACAACTTCATTAGACCTGCAATGAACTGTTTATTGATAACTTAGATAAAAATTGGAATTAATGAATAAACTGCAACCAATTTCATTTTAAACTAGATTATAGTATGTACTATAACTGAATTATAATAACAATTAGCTGTAGGTTCAGTGACTACTTCAATGAAAATGGAAGATAATTGATAGTGATGTTGAAGATCCATCTTGTTTCCACTAATATATAATACAAACTTGAAAAACACGTTCAAGTGGAAATTGTGACTCACGTTATGGCGTGACGGCCGTTTCTGTTATGCCTTGAATCACTGCACTGTGGATCGTCTGACGATGCGCATAACACCAAAGTGAAACGGCCGTCACGCCATAACGTGTGTTTTCCACTCAAAAGTGTTTTTATTATAATTGATAGGTTTTTGTTATTATTAGACAGTTTATAGAGGACGTGAATCCGATGAGAGTATTGTCTTTTCGCTAAATGAATAAGGTAGCAATTTATCCACATAAATAATATGAAATTTTATGAGCTGGATAATAATTTCACTTTCCAAAGATTTATAACGGCTTGGAATGTGTTGAAAGGCTCCAAAGAGACAACACTAGGATTCTATTCCTTCTTATTAAGAAATAACTATTAGATAGATACAGATGAGGGAAAAGTCCAAGTTCCAGCTTGTTCTTTTACTTTTTTTGTTTCATGAAGAAAATTTAAAACTTTATTATTTATTCAACTCTATGCTTTTCTACTCATCAAAATAAGTGATCAATTAAAGAAATCTCCTACTCACAAATAAATTGAAAAGTAAATTAAATTAAAAAAATAACAAATATTTAACTTATTTCAAAATACTAATTAATAGATGATATTTTTGATAGAATACGTCAGTAGTTGAAGGCTTGTAAGGCTACTAAGTCTCAAATTAGACTATATAATTATAAACTCAATATGAGATTGCTTTTAATTTAAACAGCGTCTTATTTGTTGCATATAAAACTATAAGTTGGAGACTTCTTATTAGACCTTTTCATGAATAATTAGTTGATTAGAGTTATCAAAAAAGGAGCAGATTAATATAAATAATGCATACAATATTGATGCATTTTAAAAACCAACATTTATTCTTTCAAACGAAAAAATAGTAAGTCATGATAGAGATTTTCCAACACATTTTTGTATATTCTGATTCTTCCCAAATCCCAAATTCCACTTCATCGCACATGCGAGGCTGCTCAGCATTTTGCGACCGCTGAAAAACATGTTGACGCCAATGTTGAATGACAGACTCTGTCTACTATATACATAGCTATAGATGTCTATAGATATAAAGTACATGGAAATGACTCGAACACCCACAATCATATTTCATTTAGATCTGAATGCATTTTGGCGGAAACAAAGCCGAGAGGCTCTGCTGTTGTAGTTGTTGTTTCTGGATGTGGATCCGAGGGTTTGGATCATCGGTGATGTGTAATTGCGATCGAAATCCATGGATCATTGCATTTTGTACGAACGAAACCACCATAACATGCGCTGAGTTGATGGACAGCCCGCTTGTGAGCCACGGGGGATGGCTTGACCACTCAACCACCCTTTAGGCCCTGTTCATCCCTTCCATTTTCAGTGACCACTGTGCAAAACCCCTCCCCGTTTTAACGATCCCTTTGATTTCGTTTTAATTCAGGAACCCTTCAACCACTGGCTGTGTTTTGTGCTGGACCACCATTCGAAATCCTTTCACAATTGTTAACAGCCCTGTCACTCCAATAGAAGACAAGCAAGCTGTCAGCATTTCTCTCGCTCACACACTCATTCTTTCTCACAGACTCTCTCCCTTCCACTCCCTTTCATTTCTCTTCTAATTTGTTTTTTAATCAATAATAAAGTCCAAAGTGGAATTTGTATAAAAAGAAGAGATTACACTAAAAACTCTCACAAAATTTGTTTAAAAATAATAAGTTTTTATTGAATAATATAATTATTTTAAAATAGGGGAAACCCTAATTGATAGATAGATTTTTTTGGAGGATGGAGCCCACATAGGTTTGATACCTGTGCGTGGGTGATGGTTGATTGATTGGATGATGGTGATTGATGAGTTGAACCTACAGTTTTAGGAGGGTTCCGAACCACCTGGAAGTGATTTTACAGCAGAGAACAGTGTCATTTTTGCTGGCCAATCTAATCGGTCACCGTTACAAACAGGACCTACGAGAACGCAGCTTATCTCTATCAGATTGAACAGAAACTGCTACGGCTCGCGGCTATCATTTCCCTAAGAACCTAGATTCACTTCCCTAAGAGCCCTAAGATTCAAGAACCTAGAGTCCAGAGGCATGTTGATAAGGGGTTATTCTTTTTTAGGATGAAGTACACATAGGTCTGAGTCCTATGCGTGGGTGATGAGTTAGATGATGGTGATTGATGAGTTGGACCTACAGTTTTAGGTGGGTCCCGAACCACCGGGAAGTGCATTTATTCTCAGCTTACAGTGAACATTTTATACTATTTAGTACAAATAATATTTCTTAAAAAAAAAACATTCATATTAAATTAAGAACAGTAGCTAGTGAGCTAGTCTCATAGATTGACCAAGCATAGGTGCTCATTATAAGGTAGTACTAATAGTGCTTATAGAGTAAAACTCGGAGGATAACCCCATTCAGTAGCCTACCTCTAGAGTAAAGCAATACAAGAAGTCACCTATTTCAGTCCCAATCTAATAGAAGAGAGCAAGAAGTACAGATTAGACCGCTAAATTGGACCCTATTTTTTACCCTTAGAAAGGAAATGGAAAAGCACTTATAACTTATGAATCATTTTCGCAACAATAATAAAAATATTTCATCACAGATAACCACTGATACAATCTTCTCATTTTTATTTTATAATGTGTGAAATTCTGATAGTCTCCTTTTTTCGGAGGATGAGGCCCACATAGGTCTGAGACCTGTGCGTGGGTAATGAATTGGATGATGGTGATTGATGAGTTGAACCTTCATTTTTAATGGGTTCCAAACCACCAGAAAGTGATTTTACAGCAGAGAACTGATTCTTTTTTGCTGGCCAATCCAATCGGTCACCCTTACGAAGAGCGCCCAGGAGTTTCGTAGCTTATCTCTGATTGAACAGATACTTGCTACCGCACTCTGCTATCACTTCCCACATCCGATTCTCTGATTCTTGTTTCACCCCATTAGGACAGCTGCCTTATTTTGTTATTCAACTGAGGTCGATTGCATCCAGCTATCGAAATCCAATTCTCATGAAAGCTTTTATAAGAGTTTTCTAATAACTGTGCCTTCTGTTAGCCCTCTCCGCTTTTGTTCAAATTAAAAACTGGCATGGCTGAGGAGAGGCGCGCCCAAAAAAGGCGGCCATTTTAGCTGTCATTTTGATTTTTGAATCCACACAGCTGGAAAGAGAAGGAAAAAGGTTCTGGAAAGATTTTTTGTGGGTGGAGGGGAGAGGGGAGCTGAGCGGCTCATCACTTTGAATGTTTTTCTGGTCTGAAAATATTTGGGATGAGAGCTGGGTCTGTGTAGTAGCTCCTGATCAAGGCTCTCTTCCCAACAGACACTCTGTTTCCACTTCTAGCGTATCTTTATCCTTTCGTAGATATTCTCTTTCACTTTTCACTTCTTCCACACACTCCTTCCTCCGAGGTCTCCCCCCCCCCCCCCCCCAACATCAACCTCCCTGTGTCTCTTTTTCCGACCCTTGCAACTTACTCTCAAGCGGCGTGGAGTCTGGAGTCTGGCTCCAGAAGGGTCAGGCGAGCACCGGAGATGGAAAAAACAATCCATCATTTCGTTAGCTCTCCATCCTCCTCCACTCTCCGTCTATCCTGTTCCACTTATCTACCCTCTCTCTTTATCCTGTCATGTCTTCTACTGCTGACACCCAACTTTCCTGCCCCGCATCACACACACACCACAAAACAACCTCAACATCATTTGATGGTTTGTTAATTAGCTACAAAACCTCCAACGTTCCAATGCTGCAGAAGAAACTCTAATTTAATATTCCAAAAGATTTTCGGGCCTGTTAGGACAAAAAAGAAAAAGAGAGGGATTGAGAGAGAAAGAGAGAGGTAGATAGTAAGAGAGAGAATGATTCAGATTCAGATAACTTTATTATTTAATCGAGTAAAAGTACAATTCATATGACTTCTGACTATTACCTTACAATGAATGACATCACCTAAATTCAAGAAAGATAGATAAAAAAATAGATACAAGACGATACGTTACTATTACACTGTTTTATAAGTTAGATTACTGACATTAATAAGAATATTTGCATAATAAATGAATTGTAATATCAAGGTGATGCATTTACACAAAAGGGCGGAGTTAGGGCAAAATAGCCCTATCTTATACTCAACCTGCCAGTGAACTCTACTAGAATTAGAAAAGAGCGAGAGAGCTGAGGAGTAGAAATGAGATAGAATGAATAGAATGAGACAAAAGAGAGAAATATTTCATATTATTTTATTTATTACATCTTACTTCACGGTATTAAAAGAGCTGGAAAAACTAATAAACAGATATAAAATAAAATATATGTGATGTTAATAATGAAAATAAACACCTATTAAAATAAAAGAATAAAACACTGTTCGATGTTGTCAATGCCACTTCTTTGAAGTTCGATGACAACATCGAACAGTGTTTTATTGTTTTATTATGGAGTTCCACAACATCAACCAAAATTCTACAAACCTATTAAAATATTAATTGTTTTGATAAATTTGTAGCTTTATACTGAAGTTTTGCTATAATTGAGAATTTTCCATTTCCTCTTGTTATATGAGTGGAATATGATGATTTTGTACTTTTTCTTGTCTGTTGTGCTTTATTTGGAACGAATGTTTCTTTGTTCTTCGAGCAGAGAGGAAACGAGGGAGACAGACGTACACGAGGTACCAGACGCTGGAGCTGGAGAAGGAGTTCCACTTCAACCGCTACCTGACGAGGAGACGGAGAATCGAAATTGCGCACGCTCTTTGTCTCACCGAGCGACAGATCAAAATCTGGTTCCAGAACAGGCGAATGAAGTGGAAGAAGGAGAATAAAACAAAGGGTGGTGACGGATCGAATGGGGATGGAAGTGACATTACACCCCAAACATCCCCCCAATAAATACCCCTCGTTTTACCCCCGATTATTTTTAAAATTGAAATTCACACCTCTGGTGAAAATCTAAGTCATAGTTTGAGTGTACCAATGGTGTATTCAATTACAGTACTACGCCCTAGGTTAAGTCATATGAGTAAATAATATTATATATTATAAAAAATTGAAAATATATTATATGTATCAACCATCATTAAAATGATGGGTCAGTATTAAGTATATAAATGATCATTGAAAAATTAAGGAGATTTTCCTACCCACTTGATAATAAAGAGAGATTATTACTTGCATCCACATCTCCAATTGAATAAAAACAACTCACAACTATAATAATATTAATTGTTATTATTAAACAAAGCGAGATCTCTCTCAGTACCGGTGGAAAAATAATTATAAATTCACAAATACCTTGTACAGAATACGTAATATGGTGCCAAGAGCTATTTATTTATTGAAAATCGTCATTGATTATTTATTTGTGAACAGAATGGTATGTACTCTAATTGACTGTACGTTTTTATATAAGATTAGCCAAAGTTGCGGACATTTTATGTGACTAGGCGTGATGCTAAACCAAAGGTTTTCTTTATTCGTGTATATAATTATTGATGTGCCGTTTTGTAATAGGTAATATGTGCCGGTTTTTATTAGGCATTTTTTTGCCGTATTAAGCAGAATTTTTAGGGTGACATCCGTATGGATTGTGATACCCTGATTTCTAAAAAAAAATATCAGTATTGTATCAAAAGTTTAACTCTATTTGAGAATTTTAACATAATTTATCTTCATGAAAAACCAATAAAGTATTGTTCAAATTGTGAATGACAAACAAGATAATTAAGATAAAAATGATTTTTTATCATGAAGCTGAATCACTCAAGTAGATCAAATCATATTAGCCCAGAGATATTATGGGCTTTGCAGTTACCATTAATATTCCGTGATCATACTCTTGATGAAAAACAACTCACAACTATAATAATATTAATTGTTATTATTAAACAAAGTGAGATCTCTGAAAAACATGACATGTTTTAATGGCCGTTATCAATTCCAACCGAACATCAGTTTTCCATTCTTTTGAGGAAAACTTTGTAAAATTGCACCTTATTTGACAGGAACAGACCTCTTATTCTCATTGCTTGTAAATTTGTAAGACATGTAACTAAGTAAACAATTGATAGACCGTCCAGTTTCAATCAAAAAATTTTAAGTCTTGAATTTTAAGTTCTCATTCTTCTCTCGGGTCATATGTGGTCATTTCATTGCAAACAAAGACATATTTTTACAAAGCAATTTGAAATTTTTGAAATACTCCACATTGAATTAATATCACGGATTCTTGAAAAATCTCGAAAAAGCATAAATTCACTTGAACTCTCGGTTTTTTTAAATATTTGTCCCCCCCAAGAGCATAATTTATTACAATCCCTGTATAAGGTCTAATTCCTAATGAGGAAGCACATTTTAAATATTTATAAAAACTCAAGATTATCATTACAAAATTAAAAAAATATTAATACGTAATAACGCTGTATGTTCAGCATTTGACAGTTCCTTGATGAGTATAGTACATGTGAGATAATTTATGATATTGATTGTAAGATTGAACGATTGTAATTAAGATAGAATAAAAGTGATAAAACTGAGCTGAGTAACTGTACTCAGCGTTTGTATTAGTATGTGTGACTGTGTATGCATCTGTGAGTGTGTATGATAGCTTAGATGTAAACCAAAAACGATTGTTTAGTAAGTTGTAATTATGTATAAGTTGATTTTCTCGAGTCGGTTACTATTACTGTACAGTTTAGAGATGATGTTTTGTCATTTATATATTGATATGATTATAATATTCTAATATTATAATTATGTAGAGTCAATAATATAATATTTTGTACTGTTATCATTATTATCTATGATAATTCTGTCGCTGAGGGTGAGCGCATATAACTTAGATAACCAAGAGATTGAAATATTTTATTTCCAATGGGAGAAACTATATTGATATAGTCGAATAGTACAATTTATTTACCAGTAAATATAATTTTTAGCATGTTATACGTTACTTATATGCTCTCACTCATATTCAAAATAGTCCCCCAGAATGTGATGGAATTACAATAAGGATTTGTGAGAGATTTCAAGTGTTTAAAAACTTTGTATAAATATCTTTTTTCGTAAATTGAAATTAGTTCTAGCTCTCTCTTTACTACGACATTGATCTCATTTACTGTAACTCCCCTTTTGACTAAACCGTTAGACTTTAAATTTATTATGCTTTTGCAGCACTTTAACATAAAATATTTTTTGAAAATTTGGTAAATTTGAATCCGGGCCAATCACATTATTACATATATACGTAAAGAAGCCTTTAACTGTATACGAAATTGGTGAGACAAATAAAACAATAACATTATGTTTTCTATAATAAAAAGTTAGACAAATGTTTCTAGTTGGAAGCAATACAATACAATACTATTATTCTGTTGTAATAACTTTGGAAAGAAGAAATTTTCGTCAAAATTATTATTGTCAAAGTGTGAAAATTGTTATTCAAACATTTCTTCAATATAATAATAACATTGACTATGCAATACAGGAATACAGTATTGTAATTCTTCAATAGAAGATAGTTACAATACAAGTTACATCAATATTCTAAGTCTGTATACGAAGAGATCTTACAAAGCAGTTTTTTATTGCATCATTCAATAAAAAATATATATTGAAAATCTTTATGAAACATTATTATGATGCAAACTTGACATCTTCATAGTTTAAAAGTGGTTAAACTATTTTTATACTTTCACAAGTTCATACACATTAGAATCTCAAATCGCATTTGATCATGTATTAGATATCCAAAGTACTACCTAAAATATAAAAAGAATGTAATTAGAATTCATTCTTTTCTTTTAAAGATGGAAAATATTTTTATCAATCTTGAATCCATCATTTATGATTCGAGAAAATTTGTTGTATTGATGGGAAAGTCATGGACCGGGAAATGATTTTTTAGAATAGAAAGTCCTACTCCTGCTATTAAATAGAATTAATTGTAAAATGATAATATTTGTAAAGTATATGTAACAATCGAATGACTTGTCCTATATAATTTTGTGTTTGGAGAAATATTAAAATTAAAAAAAATCAAATAAAAGATATGTGGTTTGAAATTGGATTTTCTTTCAACCACTTCCCTCATGAACTATTAAATCATCAACTGTCTAAAATTATAGTTAAATAAATGGTTCAAAAATGGTTGAACTTCAGCTCCATTGCTATTACTCATTCAGTTGTAAAGAATATTGAGGCTTAATCATTCTGTTGAATGGATTCAGCAAGTAACTTATAAAAAGACGTCAAAGTACGTCTTGCTAGCGTATTTGAAAATTTGAACCAAATGCTTTACTGAGAAAACTTTTCAGTTTTCGTATTTTAGAATAAATTGTAACCAATCTGTCTGATAACTCCAAAGTTGATAACTTGTCAACTGGTGGAAAAATATTTCTCATATAGATATTAATAGGTATCACTCAATCAAAAATGCAATAATAAATACAAAGATAAAAAAATACTAAAATTATAATAAATGCCAATTTATTCTCATCAATTACAAAAAATTCACAAGACCTCGCTCTTGGAATACGACAAAATATTTGAGAAATGAGAATTTCACATTTATTTGATAGCTTAAGAAACTTATTGCTGCTCTGACAACCAAAACTTGAATACTTCAACAGTGATTTCAAGTTGAATGCTATTTATTATTAAGCTAGGGGTTTGAACTTTCTGGCTTAATATACAAAATCATATTGGAGTTATTGTAAGAGGTAAAATGCTACCTCTGCTTGAAGTAGCTGTAAGGTGTAAGTTCTTATGTTAATTTTTTCTTTGTTCTAGTAATAATCGATCTTTCTATTATCATATTTTATGGTCATGTTACTACCATTTAACATAATTCACTAAATATTTTATGATTTTCACATTATCATTCGAGTTTATTATAGTATAACTAGAACTGAATTATATACATTCTCACATTTTTGTAAGATTACCTCGTTGAGAGGTCTGTTGTACACTTTCTGGAAACATGGTATAAAAACTATTAAAACTATTGCTCTTAATAGTTTCTCTGATCGAAATTACGATCAAGTAATGGTTGCCAGAACAGTAATGTACTCTGCTTTCTAAAACTTGGTGTAGTCTACCAATTTTCAACCTTTCAACTAATGAATATGAACATTCATTATTTATGAAGAAAATGGTTCCAATGATGAAAATGGTAATAAATACTGTATGCCAAATGCCAATTCTAGGCATTTGCTTCATGTATTGTTTGGCTCACAGATCTTTTCAGGTATGGTTTAACAAGCTGTTCAAATTTTAGAGTGGACCTAACAGAAGGGTATAGAAGGTTATTTATTTGATCTTTGATATAATTGATGAGAATCATGCAGCAAAGGAATAATTGCTGTAGTATATCTTCTGATCACCAGCCTAGATTTGTAGCTATCTTCATCTATGGTAAGTAACGCTCTATTGGTTAAATCAGATTAGCCAATTTTTCAAAAGTTCCACTTCCTAATACACTCTTCTGTTTCAGGTTAAAGTCAAATACAATACCAATTAATTGTGATACTAGAATAATTGACAATTACTATAAAATTGCAAATCAAGTGGATATACAAAATGTGAATTTTCATGATGTTCCTGCTAGCACCTGTCCTCAAGGTGAGTACCTGATATTTCTAACATTTAATTTAAAAAAAAAATTGAACATAGTTGACTGTTTCTATACAAAGCATATCTTTGGTAACTAAAACCTTCAGAATTTTCAGAGGTCTCTGACAAGCAATGACAAAAGAAGTTTTGTTTTATCAAACGATATTTTAATTTGTGAAAAGCTTGTTGAAAATATTCTGTGAATAATTTTGCTCATAATCTGTTATAGAATATCATATTTTTTACAAGGGAAGAACATCTATTTGGCTAATAATTATATCACTTTACTCAAATGTAATAAACTAAACATTAGAATGTGAACAAATTGATTTTTTTATATTTATTTTTCATAACTTGACTTACATTATCACATTGACTTACCTGAGATATGTAATGTCTATATTTCTCTTATGAACTCCTCAGATTCCATCAGATTCAATATCGTTGAATGCAATATTCTTGTATTTTCCTCCTTTCCTATTATTTTTCAGTGATGTCTGCAGTTTCAGGATATGTTATAAAATATCTATCTATCACGAGTTTGAGAGCTGAAAGATATTTGTCAAGTGGAATTTTTTTCAATATTTTATTACAAAAATTATATTAAGCTTTCAACTAAATTATTGTAAAGATTATTACACATGACTGGATGCATTCAATGTTCAATAACGATTTTCTTGGATAATTTCCAAATTCAATCTAACACTCATTTATTAAATGCAACTAACACCTGATATTCTAATTATTTTGCAGATTGGAAAAATATTCTGGATGATTCTCTGATACTTTTCTCACCTTTCTCGACCTGGACATTCAGAAGCAGAACGTTCTGGACATTCCCAATTGAAAATGAGTTCTGTGGACTTCTGGACTTCAATAGAGAGCCGATGAATTCATTATTGTGAGGATTACTGGGTGAAAAGTGTTTCATGATTTCTGACAAGTGGTTACAACCTTCAATCTTCAATCTTTTGAACAGTGCAAACAAAACCTGTACTTGCAGTGTGTGTTCGGGAGTGTTTTTGAATTATGTTGTTCTACAACATTCAGTGCAGTGTTGTGCAGTGCCCAAAATTGGATTATTTTGCTAGGATATCACCATTGCACGGATTACCAATATTTAAGGAGCTGGCTGTTCAACTGATGGTGAGTGCATCAATTTCAAGTATTATGCATGAGTTTCAATCATAAACAAGTGCTCCTATATACACATTGTACCAGCTTCCAAAGTAAGTCAGTACCAAAATTTCTAGAATAGTTTGTTGCTTACTTAGCTTGTACAAGCAAATGCATGTACAACTAACCATTGAACTCTGTAAAGGCAATACTTGTAACCAATCTGTAACCAATACTTTGTAAAGGCATGTACAACTAACCGCCATTAAACCATTGAACAAGATTTCTTTCATCTAACAGAGATAATTATTTTTAAAAGTTGATTTATCACCTTGTTCATCATGGAATGTTTTCCATGTAAAAATGGGATTTTTAGAAGTTTACTTATCTTTTCAGGAACCTCCATTTTTTAAGAAATTAAGGAACTTTCTTGGTTCTGATTGCTGTAGTCATCACTAATGGAAACAATATTAACTGAAACAAGCAAACATTTTAAAATGCTCAAAAGGAACATTGTTGTGTTCAATTTGATACAGTTGAAAAAGGATAGTAAAATGTTTTAATCAATAATATTTTTTTAATAGAAAATAAAATGATCATGGAATATTCATGAATATTATCAGACACATAATATTTATGTATCTTAAAATATACATGAATATTGCATGTTTAATTATTACATTTCAACGGATAACATCATTATTACTACTTACAAAGACAATACAAAAATAAAAGAATAACGATGCCAATTATACAATATAATTCAAACAATAACAAAAAAGCGCGGTAGCATGCACATATATGTTTTAATTATTATACATAATATATAGTTATATCCCATGATCACCAACTGACAATTGATTCAGCTTTATTCAATCTTTTCTTTCCTTTTCTAACATTTGCTAGATTATGGAGGATCACATTTTATTGGGTCCTAAATTATCTGGGATTTTTTACTTAACAACTAGCAAATTCCAAATGCAATCTACAAATGAAAACTAAAACTTCTATAAGATTCAGCTGAATGAATGATGAATAGTATTAATAAAATTAGTTTTCCAATTCTTATGCAACAAGCCCCTGGTATGATAACCAAGTCACAAGATGTACAAGTTGTAGTGCATAACAAAAGAATAGAGGATTACTCATATTCTCTCTCCCTATGATGCTTTATTATATTTTATTCATAGTTATTCAAGATAATGATGGTTATTCAAAAAATATGATGATTTATAGTATTTTATTCATTGTTAAATCTCGATTATTATTGACTCTACTGTAAAAAAAATTAGTTGATTCCAAAATAATTAAATTACTTTGTATTATTCCATACACTGAATCAAACTCATTTTCCTGAAAAGCTTCTATTTTTCAAGCATGCTTTTTGAGAATCTGTTGCAGAATTTTTTTGTAGATGTCTGACATTGTTTTCTATCAATTATTTGATTCAATTCATTCATAGAAATGTTTATATGAGCTAAGAAAAATTAAATGACAGGTTGTTTATATTTCATTTTATTGTGCAAAAGAAGAGGAATAGGAAACATTTCATTCAAATCCACTGGATGAAACGTGAGAAAATTCATGAAATAATAAGGTTACCCACTCACAAGAGACGAAAGTCGGAATCTAGCATACGTCCGGTCAGAAACGTACATTGGAAATAATTCAGCAGCTTCAAATTTCTATGGATGATTCTGAGCTACGAGCAGAGCACTTCGAAGTTTGCGTGCCTTCCAACTCTCGACGGAAAACTGAGATAGAGGTGGTAAGAGAAGGAGTGGGGAAGAAGAGTTAATGGGGGAAGAGGAGTAAGTTGGAAGTTTTGCAAAGGGAGGTTTAGCGGAGGTTGAGGTCGCGTAGGTTGCAGGGTGATGAGTCTAAACGGCCGGGTTCGGGGATCACGAGGGAATCGAGGGGAAAGTTGGGTGGAAATTGTACCGTTAGGAAAACCGGGGTTGAGGAAGGTTTGAAAAGGGCCGCCGATGCCGAGGGAACGAAGGAGCCAGCCGAGAGCTGCGAATGCTGGAAAGGAAAATTTATGGGTCACCTCTTTATCACTTCCACATCAAGAGAGCGGCAGGAGTTAGCTCTGTTGAGTTTTTGATGAACTTCCTCCGCTGATCCGTCGTTTGGAAAAGCTCCTAGTGCAGAGCTCACCTTCTGCGTGTGAATCGGCCTCTTCCGTGCTGCTAGACCTATTTGCCCGATAGCGATGATGGGAATTCAGTCTTTCGTCGCCTGGAACACAAACAGATATTACTTGGGCCGTGATCATTGCCTTTTCCAGTAGGCTAGCTGCCTTCGTATTGGCTGATAAGGTGCCCTTCATTATTCGCCCACTATCAATTTCGAGTTGGATTGAGCCGGGCTCGAACTCTTATACCGTAATTATTGTGGTGGGAAAATAGTGAGAAAATAATTATATTACAGTAACAGAAAACATGTGGAGAGGAATAATGAATAGAATAGAATAATGATTTATTGGTAAAAACAAAAAAAAAAAAATCAGTTTTACATAGTATAATAAATTAAAATTGTTGTGAAAAATTGTGTAAAAATATACAGTAATAGAAAACATGTGGAGAGTGGTAAAAGAGGAATAATGAATAGAATAGAATAATGATTTATTTGTAAAAAAAAAAAATTTTTACATAGTATTATAAATTAAAATTGTGTAAAAATATACAGTAACAGAAATCATGTGGAGAGTGATAAAAGAGGAATAATGAATAGAATAGAATAATGATTTATTGGTAACAAAAAAATTAATTTTACATAGTATTATAAATTAAAATTGTGTAAAAATATACAGTAACAGAAAACATGTGGAAAGTGATAATAGAGGAACAATGAATACAATAATGATTTATTGGCAAAAAAAAACAATTTTACATTCTTTTTATGAATTAAAAATTAAATCACAAGCTTGGCTTCTAAGCCGTCAGCTGGAGAATAATGAGGGAAATGATGATAGTGAAAGATAATGTCTAGGAAAAACATTAAAAAAATGTTGAGAAGTGTCATAGCTACAGAAAAAAATATGATTATAATGATGAGAAATTTATGAAAAAACATATTTTTAAAAAATGTGTGAAAGTTTGATAGAAAAAATTGGAACATGATGATTTTTTGCCAAATTTAGAAAAGCATAATAGCACCAGGAAAAATAGGAATATGGTGATATCTTTGTGAAGTATAATCTATATTCCATGGAAAAATTTGGAACCATATGATAGCAAAAAATATGATACCAACAGAAAATATCTGGTAATAAAATGACCTAATAAATATCTGTACTTAATAAAAAATGTAAGGGCATTATCAGTTTTTTTTTTTAGATTGATATAAAGGTGTAACAAACGAAACTAGTATCTCACTGTTTTCAATAAATATGTTTGTGACAACTTCGAGTCTTATTATTAATTATGGATATCTTCCACAATATCATCTGCGCTACTACAAAGAAAAAAAAATTAGAAATATGATTATATCAGTAGAGAATATTTAGAAAAAACATTAGAGGCCCCCGACAGATAAATACAGAAAAACATAAGAGAAACTAAAAAATGAAGAGCAACATGATGCCGAATTTTTTTTAATGAATCATTTTTAATGTAGATTTGATGACAAAAAATAATGTTTCTCCGCATAATGTTCTCCGTTATGAAATATTTTTGGAAAGTTTGTGTCTTATTGAACTGTGATTTTTTTATGTATAGTATTGTCATGAAAAAATCATGATTCATGATTATGATTCAAAATAATGAAATACGGAAATAACTCATTCAACCCTCGTCAAAAGCTGCTTCCTAAAGATTGCAGTTGAAAATTTTCATGAACTCATAATGATGAAAAACAGACAGATAAATAGGAGAATAAATAATAGTAATCATCCCCAGTAGTTGAGATTACTGGTGACGCTCAACTCATACATAATCTTTGAAAATCACTCAATAATAAAGAAAAACAGTGATAGATTGATGATGAAGAGATTATCGAACAGTGGGAAGTGATAGTCGCGAGCCGTAGCAGGTATCTGTTCAATCAGATAGAGATAAGCTGCGTTCTCGTTGGATCTGTTCGTAACGGTGACCGATTAGATTGGCCAGCAAAAAAGACACGTTCTCTGCTGTAAAATCATTTCCCGGTGGTTCGGAACCCTCCTAAAACTGTAGGTCCAACTCATCAATCACCATCATCCAACTCGTTTCCCCAAAGGTCTCAAACCTATGTGGGCTTCATCCTCAAAAAAAAAAAAATTTTTTTAAATAAAATAGGATAGTGCAACATTCCATTTAACGCTCCTGATGTTAAAAGCGTCTTCCTAAAGATTACAGTAGACACTTTACTAGTACATCATCTTCAAAAATCATATATATTACACATTATTTATTACAATAAAAAGAGAAATAGATTAATCTAAAAATAAATAATAGGAAGGTAAATTGAATAAGACATGAATAATTAAACAAATTTTAATAAATGTGTGAAATTTTGATAGAAAAAAATAGAGCAATATGATATTTTTGACAAATTTGGAAAAGCATAGCACCAGGAAAAATAGGGATATGGTAACAGCGTATTTTAGGAGGATTATGAAACTCATAAACTTTTTTAATTCTGGACAGATAGTCTATAAATAACTTTCGTAGCAAACTCAACATGTTTGTCCCCTGGTTGAGAATATTTCGACGCGGATAACATTATCAACAGAATTGTAACAGGCGCGATACTAGCGCTCGACACGGCGTGGTTTGGAAGCTCAACGCTGAGAGAGGCTCACTAGCAAAGGCAATAAATCAATACAAGAACCCTTCCCCCCTTTCACCGGGAAGCCCCCTAGTCTTCAAAGGGGGTTGGTGGTAGCCCCCCCACCATCACTACCCCTATCCCGCAGATCCCCTACTTTTCTCTTGGCGACTATTGTTTCTACATTGAAAACAAGGTTTCACCCGTCAACAAATTAATGGGCCATTCATAACAAACTTCCCCCGTCCCCCCCCTCGCCACAGTCCTGAACTGTTCACTTTCCCATACCATTTGAGATTCTTCGCGGTTTTTTGCTCTCTCTATATCTCACAACCACTGTATACCTCATAATTCGTATCGATGAAAGATTGGAATGAACAATTTCAATTACCCGTGTTTTTATCAACCTTTCCACCAACCCAACGACTCGTAAATGCTGGAATGAATTGTAATTTCTCATGTGTGAGGCTTTGTGTACCGAACAAACAGTTTTATTCAATTTTGGTCTGCAATACTTTTTACAGCAGGCTATCTCTATCAAAAGCGATATAATTCTGTCACTAACGGTTTTGCGGTAGTGATCGGGTAGTGAAACTTTTGTTAATCTGGTCTTTGATATTGATTTGTAACAATAATTATTACTTCTTAAGCTTTAAAAAGCTTTGATAATTTATCTTCCAATTTCGAACAGTAGTAGCTGAAAAATGAAGCAAAGTTTTTAATTAGAGTCAGTCGCCTTGTCTAATAATAAGCAGAAATCTTATTTCCCGGATAGAGGTGTGAGGAAGATCATAAGGGTATGTGAACTGACCGTGGAAAATCAAGCTGTTACAAAAATGACTAACAAACAAATAAAAAATAAAAAAATGGATAAATGACTAGTTAGTAATTTTACTGATTAGCACAATCATTTGTCTTTAGTCCAGAGTGTTTAATAGTTCATAACTCAACGGCCATGTTGAATTTTGAGATCAAGTTCAATCTAACCACACAGAGCACTTGTTTACAGTGTTTTCTGTAATCAAAATCCCGTTTAACAAGTTTCGTTTGTCGTGAGTTTTGGTGGCAGAGAAATTATTATGAAACACGAACGATCTCGATAATTTGGCTCTTTCTCACATACTATCTCTTTCTTTCTTTTGCTCTCTCACTCAATCTCTCTCTTTTTCTCTCTAAATCAATTTCTCTCTACAATGTTCGTTGACAATGTTCAGCTGCTTATTATGTACTTAAAAGTGAGAACAAGATAAATGAAGAGAAAGAATGATGAAGAAAGGAAGAGACTAAGAGAATGAGAAAGAGGGTTATAAACAGAAGGGTGGTGAGAGAGCTTGATAAAGTAAGCTGTGCTAGCATTACTGTCTTGGATTTTGTTCAAATGTTCGTATCTTTCGTAACCATGATAATTAATAATTCAATATGTAACCGTCCTCTTTAGACTGGACAAACCAACAGACTAATAATATACAAAATAATATTAATATTTGATATTTATCTTCCAATTTCGACCAGTAGTAGCTGAAAAAGTAGCAAAGTTTTTGATTAAGAGCCAGTCGCCGGGTCTAATAATAATCAGAAATCTTATTTCCCGGATAGAGGTGTGAGCAAGATCATAAGGATATGTGAACCGACCGTGGAAAATAAATATTTTCAATTTTTTAAGCGCTCTTGACAGTATCTTTGTTTACGAAGATGATCTGGAAGCTTTCCCATTGTCGAAGTAGAGCTCTACAAATAAAAGTGTTCTAGTTTCATTCAGTACGACCGTTCCACCCTTAAAAATGTTGTCTCATTCGAATCGTGAAAATTTAAATAGGGAAAAATGTGATTTTTATTTAGGTTTATTAATATTAAGACAAAATAGAGATGAAAGATATTTCAAAGTACTGCTAGATGCAAAGGCCTAGTTATCTGTCAAATAGTTTCAAAAATCATTTAAATTCAAATAAATATTATAGGATAAACAATTTTTAAAATAATTATTACTTGGAGATGCTTTAAGATAAAATATTATTTCCTTTCACTAAATGTCCGGCCATGATAACTCAGAGTCCACCTTAACTCGACAAGACTGCAGTTGCAGAGATAATTGGAATTGAAATAAGTAACTTGTAGCTAGTAAATTTTTGACTTCCATGACTAGTACATGACCAATTAGTAATACAATGGCTTATCATAGAAGATATACCCCAAACTTGAAATATTTTTGTTCTGTCATTGCATTAGGATCATTGGTAGAATAATTGACAGGATTCAGCCTATGAAGCATGAAGCATTTTGCTATAATAATTTTCTAAAATAATAATAATTTATTCGACAAATAGCACATACACTGAAATTGAAATAATAATTTATTCGACAAATAGCACATACACTGAAATTGAAATTGAAATTGTTTATTGGCAGAAACAAAACTTTTACAAACAATCTTAGAAAATACGAAATGAGCAATATAATCATTATAAATATGACAAGATAAAAAACAATATTACAAAATAAAATGAATTGCCAATTGAGTATTTATTTGCATCTCGAGGTACTAGACCTGTGTGAGATGGTGACTTAATAATAAATAAAAATAAATAAATAGATAAAAATAACTAAAAGTAGATAAATATATAAAAATGGAAAACGCTGAAAAGTGGTTACTGAGGCCGACAATTGCTTATAGAATGACACATAAAAAATTGGATCGGTGATTTATCAATATTATAGCCTTGAAATATAATAAAATATAAAATAAGGATTTATTACACGAGAACTCTAAAAAAGTTATCTATATTCTCGATTTCCATTAAAATCTCTTGACATCTCTCAAAAACCTTGATCGCACCTTACACTGTCTTATCTCTAAGGGCAGCAGGTTGTAGAACTTTGGTGCTAGATAAGAATAAAATTTCATGAAATGACTTTTATTTGGTTTAGGCATGCAAGCTTCAAATTGATTTCTCAGATTATTATTTTTCAAATTAAAATACTCATTTCCATTAACACTTCTAACAAAGAAGTTTCTGAGTACTTTATAAACATATAAATTTTTCAATGGAAGGATGTTCAACTCTTTAAAAAGAGGTGCTGAATGCTCCAACCTTGCCTTAAAGGAGATAATGCGAATAAAATATTTCTGTAGAACAACTATCGGCCTCATGGTTACAGAGTATGACCCTCCCCACTACCTACACTTTCAAATTTATTCATAAAAACATAGTTGCTAACTGTATATAATACATGCCTATTGTGTGTACTATGGCAGCCCATAAGGTAATCCTTTGTGGGGCACCTTATAGTTGTACCTCATTTAAGCGAGAAAAAACTATAAAAAGTAACAAATAACTAGTATTTTACATAAGATCAATGTGTAATACTAAATAAGTACCTAAGAAAAGCAAAAAAAACTTTAAAATTTAAGTTGAGTATTTTAGTAATATATTAGTAATATTGAAAGTTCTAAATTACTAAATAAATACCTAAGATTAGAGAAAAAAAACTTTAAATTGAATTGTATTGATCTTAAATCAAATGTAGATCCTTTGTGCGGGTAAAATGTTTTAAAAATAATTTTTCACTTTTTTACAGAAAATAAACAGTTACAAATGATGTGCTGTTTTTTTAATTATTGAGAATTTGTTGAGAATTTTACAAATTCAGAAAAGAAAGAAATATCTTGTATCAATTTACTAATAGACTAATAGAGACTCTATTGTCCAAGAGATAATTGAATTTTGGTATTGTGCCACTCTAGAGTACTATAAACATTATTTAAGGTGTAGTATAGGCCTATCTTTATTTTCATTCAGGATTGGATGCAGGCTATTATTCGTTCGTTTATGATGAAATACTTATATTATCAATCGAAGGGAATCTCAAATAATTTGATCACTTCTTCATCTTCATTCATTACACCTTTTCACTTAACACACTTTGAATAGAATGTTGAATCAATAAATAATTTGAATATAGGCTAAGTTTTTCTAGATGAGCATGACCCATCCTAATTGAAACTATATTAAACTACTGCATTATTAATTATCAGGCCTCATATTAGTGATATGGTAATAATTTCAATTTATTATCAAAGAAAATAAAAACTATTTTGTGCTCCCAATATCGTGTGACCATTTCCTATGAAATTATGATATCATAATAATCCTATTTCAATCTCCAGCAGAACAAAATAAGTTATTACATACTTTGAAGTGAGAAAAACTATCCTGAATTGATAGGATCCTGATAGAATATTATTTCCGTTCTTCGGAATATATTCTTTTCATTTTTAAAACAGTATAATTGCCCAATATTGTGGGCCTACCAGAATGTAATCAGTTGATTCATAGCTGAGTCCAGACAGGTGAGTTAAAAATAATTTATTTTTATTCCTGACTTCCAGTAGGACCGTGTTATTACAAGTGAAGAATGATTCAATTCAAAAAAGTGAGCCAACTGTATAATGTAGAGTGATTGATTCTGTTTAAAACACTAGTTGAAAAAGCAAAAACGTCTTCATAACTGAAAAATTCAGGACAATGATCAAAGTATTTCGATGGTTGAAAATGCTTGTCCTCTTTCCAACAATTATTATAACATCTTTCAGATTAGCTTTCGAATGCATTCCGAGTTTCTGTTTAGCCCAGAAATCTCCTGGAAGTCTGGAGAAAGTCTATTTCAAATTTGGCGGGCTTTGGGATGGAAGCCATGATTGTTTTTGGGAGGGTTCAGCCGGGCCCCCTCCCATTTTCACTTAGTAACTGTCAATTCTGATGAGCTTGTGAGCTTGAGCGCCCGCCCCCGTTTCCCATTGGCCAAGTCCTAGGCCCTTTTTGAATATCATACACTGATAAACCAACCTTACATTTATCATGCCTGTCTACGCTAAACAAAAAATAGTTCTCTCGCTATCAACTACTGCAACCTGTCGGCCAAACTTTGAAACTGTCACAAATGCTACAGACTTTCAGAGGTGAACATCATCAACGGACCGAATTTACACCACCAAAATCAATTCAGAACTGTTTATTCAAACTAAAAACGCAGGAAAATAACAAAATTAGAAAATTTGTATTAGCTACTAGGACTCAAAAATTTTGTTCAGACTACTAGGACTAATTTTATTAATTCTTGTCAATCAGGGAAGTAGGCTTATTCAGGTTCGTATTTATAAATCTATCTTGAGACTTCCTTAACTTGAAAAGCATTCACTCAAAAGGCTTTTCAAGACTCCTTTGAGTCAAGGAAAGATCAAGGTAAGTTCATAGATAGGCCTACGGACATTAGAGTGGATTCCGCAACAATCTTCAATTATTTATTATAAAGTAAGCTAATTAGAATTCTCCGATTCTACAATAAACAACAAGAAACATGTTTATTTTAGAATCAGAGTCCACAGAGCTAAGCCTAGGAGGTCTATTTTCGATCAATAAATTGTTTGCAAGAATTCTCTAAGATTTACTTAGAAATTTAAAAAGTAGAAGATCTAGTAGGCTAATATTAGCCTAACTAGGCTCTTCTATTTGAGCCAAGCTGAACTTTTAGGCCTACTACTGGACCACAGTTGTGTAACAGTAGCCTATAGAAAACTATCCATCTATTGGAAAAGATTGAATTATAAAATGATATAAATACGGTGAATAGTAATCCATAAATTATTTGATGATGATTAGGGTAAATTTTCTAATAAAGTCCATGCTAACTGCTGCGGATCTTTCAATTTGAAGTTCACTAGCTTAAAAATTACTGCTTCGTAGGCCTATTATGCAATGTAATTATTACAGGTTTTTATGCTCAGGCTTTACAGGATACTTATGTTGTAGAACTGTGAATAGATTGCATTTCAATGTGAAACTATCTCTACAATGTTTTACAACTAAGTTATGGTTCTGTTCAATTCATCATTATATTAATTCACTTGGTGAATAATGTTTGGTGTTCTTTATTAGATTTATTTCTCATTTAGACTCTACAAAAGTCTGATACCCAAGTTTCATTTTACAGTATTCACTTTGAATGTGTAATCTATAATCTATGAACTGAAAAAGCAAGCATAATAAAATAATATACTCAAGTCTGATACAAAGTTTCATTTTACGGCATTCTCTTGAGAAGTTGAAACTATAATACTGGAACTGAAAAAGCATGCATAATAAAATAATATTCTAATACATATTCTAGTCTTCATACTGGAGAAAATTATGTGTGCTCATAGACTTGATGCACGCTTCTGTACAAGATCCTGGTGGAAAACATAATAATTAATTGGGGACGATTTTCATTGATCAAGTAATTAATTATAGAAAATTATTTAAATTCCTGGATTTCTTGTTCCATGACGAACTGCGTTGTTAATATTAACTTTCAAGTGAATTCAAGTCGTTGAATTCACTTAAAAGTTAAAATTATTTAATCCGTACTATGATAGATTTGTTATTTTTGAAGGTGATTTGTAATAGTGAATTATACTCATTTTTGCCTATAACTGTTAATTGAGCATTATTATCTCATCAACTCCAGCATCAAAGCGTATCTTTTTCACTGAAGCTCCATTAAAGTTATAAGAAGGCATAGCATAATAAAATAATTCATTCTATGCTAGAATGAACTACTTTGATATGCAAACAGTATTTAAAATTATTGAAATTTCATCATTTTCTCAATACTTAATAATAGTCAGTGAAATGAATAGTTAATTGACTGTAATGGTCAACAATGTTCAACAGAAGCAGAAGCTGAATCTCCATAAACTTCAATATGAATCTGGAAATAAATTCATGTTATGCTAACTTACTATTACTGTACTGTAGTGCTGTATGTAGCTACTTTATAGCTATTACTAGTAAGACTAGTATGCTTCGTACGGTAGCCTAAAGTAATGTCCAATGCCTATTACATAAATGATTATTTTATGCTGATATAGTCAGATGTTTACTGAACTCAGCAATTTTTTTCGTCTTGCCAAGCAACATGAAAAAAGATTCTTCTTATATCAAGTCTAGAATCTTTCCTTGTAGTGCTGGTGAAGGTGGTATTGTGGAAGATATCCATAATTGATAATAAAACTTGAAGATGTCACAATCACACTTATTGAAAACAGTGAGATACTAGTTTCGGTTGTTACACCATTATCAATCTCAATCAAACTCAGTTAATTGAGATTGATTTCGGTGTAACAACTGAAACTAGTATCTCACTGTTTTTAATAAATGTGGTTGTGACAACTTCAAGTCTTATTATTCCTTAAGTCTAGAATCAATTGAACCTTATAAAACTTATTTTCAATCAGAAGCTATAATGGAATTTAGTGTGAATTAGCCCCTACATGTTATGAGTAAGATTATTGCTTGAGCAATGTACTTGTCATTGTTGGAAATAATTAAAATTTTAATACGTTATGAATGGAATAGGAATATGGAAAACCTTCAATTTTAAATTCAAATGAAATTCATCCACAAATTTGGATAAAAAGCACAAAATTTATTTTGAGCTATTGTATGGCATTGATACTGTCCAATGAAGTAATTGAAGTGAAAGAGTTCATTCTAATAGTTATTTATGTATTAAGAGCGTGAAGCGCGACTTTATTGCTCGAGCCAAAACATTTACTGCGCGACGCATAGCGGAGCGCAGTAATTTTGCGAGAGCAATAAAGAAGCTTCACGCGCGTATTACATACAATATTTTTCCTACAATTGAAGTTCTGGATTCCAACAACAAAAAAGCTTGCAGTTTGTAACATCACAGACCGGATTTGGTAAGCGTTCGCCATTGTTGAGGTTATGTGAATTTCACGGATTCCGTGATCCACCAATGAGAAGACATCAAAGTCAAAACAGAAGCGTAAAGAAAACAGCTGGCGAGCGTAAAGTACTTTACCGCTTGCTGAGCAGTAAAGAGGTATTTTACAATTAGTTTTCAGTACGTAAAGAACTACTTTACGAGCAGTTGTAGGAAAATATTTTTTTTATAACTCTCAATAAGTTTGATGGGATGAAAGTCATATGAGCCTATAATTCAATTTACACTTGATCCTTCAAATTTCAGTTATAATTCTATAAGTAAAGTAGATTATTTTATTATAAGTTGTATTTGTTGAAGTGCATTAAACTTCACTTGTGTAAAATAATATCTTACCAAATTCTCTTACAAATTCTTTTCTCCTAAAGCTGATTAATATTCTCGCATTTGAAGCCGAATTAAAGAAAAGTCATGTAAGCCATTTGAAGCATACTAAATAACGTTGAAGCTCAGCCAATTCATTCGCAAATCAATCACTTCTTACCTTAGTAGCGATCCAACACAACTTTTTTACTAAGCTGTAGGATTTCATTGCATGCAAGTTGCCAGAGTCATTCATGACACTGACATCAAAAGGGCTGTCTTGACCAGGCGATTATTTCATTCCAATTCAATTTTCTAGCCGGAATGTGAGATTTTGTTAAAATAAATTGCTCTGTTTTTTGGAAACATACCAAAGCAACCGATTTCTCTTACTTGGAAATTTTAGTCTCTCTCAACTTGAAGATGGTCAGCTTCTCCCAGCTTCTCGGCTGGGTGCTGCATTCTACAAAGCTGGATTATTATTGAGTTTCAAAGCCGCTTTGTTTTGTACAATGACTCAACTGTTCTTGGTTCTGAACCTTGTTTTTCAACATTTTGTTTTATTGACACTGACACAAAACTCTGAGGTTTCTATTCCAAGGTTTGGCAATCGCCTCTATCATTGGATTTGTAGATTTTAATTAGATTAGGCTAAATAAAACATTGCACCAATATTTTCTTGATTCAATGTTGTCTGTTCCAGTGGGGGGGTTATGCCCCCAAATCGGAAATATGGGGGGTAATCGCGTAGAAAAGGTCAGCAAAATCCTATTCCCTCCCCCCTAAAGGTTTTTCCAGCTGGGGCCGCTACTGGTAGTTACATTAACAAAAAATGAAGTAGTTATATAAAAAATAGAAAGAGTGGTGCATCGTAGTATATGTCATCTGACATAACTATAGTTACAAACGTATCAATTTATTCCGAATTAGATTACCACCTCTAGAAATTGGACAATGATGGTAGAATCACAAGTCAATAAATATAAGAAAGACCCTGGAATTAAACTACAGTAGTCACAGTAGAAAACAAATGAAGCATCCAAAGGTTCTTGCTCGAATGAACTTTTTCAAATAGTTTCACAAAAACACTTATATTTTCTTTGTCTATTAACTATTGATATTGAGAGATAATATTAATTTTTGTAGAGAGATAATATTCATTTTAATGAGATTTCTGTCAAACTTATAGATAAATTCATGTTATAGAAAATACAATGCATTTTGTGTAATCTGTTCGACTTGATTCTACAGTAATATTAACTTTAATCTGTAAAATTTATCTCTACAGCTAGTTAATGGCAGGCTATGAAGAATTTTGTTCACATGTGGGCAATGATATCAGTGACTTGGCAACAGGTATAGAATGAAGGTTTAATAGGTTTAAGAGTTGAGAGTTGAGTGTGGAGAATGAGTGAATCTATTAATTTATATGCGAACTATTGAAATTCAAGGTGCTATTGCAAGGTGCATAAATTGTTTTATTTATTTAGCTGCCATTTTTGCAGGATAAATTAATTTACAATAGTTTTTTATAGAAGATAGATTGATAGAACTCTACAATAATTAAATGCTGTACCCAGAGAGAATAGAATAGTAACTATTAGTTACTATAATAGTTACTATTCTATTCTCTCTGCTATTAGACTGCTTACTATAGCATTCATGGAAATTGAGCATCATCATATGGGAAACACAAATGGGAATTGATCATCCAATCTGTAAATAGAATATTATTGAGCTTACCTCTGTTTTTTAACAATGCTGTAACTATTTTTCTAAATTTTCAATTGATAAGATGTTTAACCTTCTAAATGTTAGTTGTTATTCATTATATTACTCTATTTTTTTTTTTTTTTTTTTGAGGATGAAGCCTACATAAATCTGAGACCTGTGTGTGGGTAATGAGTTGGATGATGGTGATTGATTAGTTGGACCTACAGTTTTAGGTGGGTTTCGAACCACCGGGAAGTGATTTTACAGCAGAGAACAATGTCTTTTTTGCTGGCCAATCTAATCGGTCACCGTTACAAAGTGGACCCAGGAGAACGCAGCTTATCTCTATCTGATTGAACAGATACCTGCTACGGCTCACGGCTATCACTTCCATATTTACCTATTAGCTACTTTTTCACTACATTATTAATAACTTTTGCTCGTATCACGTGGTGTTAAGACTGTAAATTTACATTCAAATTTGAAAATCTGACTAATATCGGACAATTTTAGGACAAGTGGATGCGCACATTCAAATTGAAGACTGCAAAGCGTCCGGATTCACAATCACGTTATAATACTGTGTGATTTTGTACTTTGCTATTTTAGTTAATTTAATAAATGTATCAAGAACCTCTGAGCCTCCCTGAAAGTTTAGCATCTACAATTAATTCAGGTGCAACTACCAATATCTATGAAGATGTTGTAACATTTACAAGGCATTCCTCAGCGGTGATTGATGATTTGAAGTCCACTATTGAACGAGCAGATAAGACAGGTTATCTCAATTCTAGAGTCATGTCTGAAGTTTTGAAAGGTGCGTCTGACAACGTGTATTTTCCACTCGCAAAGCAATTAAAATCTCATCATAAACGAAGAACTACGTGGAAAGAAGTCATCAGCTAGCCGTGTGATGCATGTTGAAACTCATGACAGAAAGAATTATGGTTTTTATTTGAGTTGCATCTTCGTGGGAGCTGACTAAATGGCACATACAGTAATTAACTGAGATAAAATTATCTTGGTACAGTTATTACTTCAAGGTAAAGACCTACTTCCAAAACTGACTCATCCTAAATAAACAAAATATTTAGGCTACGCATTAACCTATTAACTGCGAATTAAACTCAATATACTCGTATGCATTGCGCTGGATTAAGAGAAAATAGTAATTAAATTAGGCTATATTGAAAATAATAATTTAATCAAATTATTTCTGATTTCTGAAGTGCTTGTTGTGAATAGGTGTCTATATAACTATAACTATCAAATTTCAATACGGTTTTTATAAGGAAACTAACTTTCATACTGGATGAGTAATTCATTGTTTTTTGTGTACAACAAGAATTATTAATTTTTTCTCATCCAGTCTATATATCACCCAATAGCCTAAATTTGATAGTAGGTAGTCTATAATTGATTGATGATATGCAAGGTAATAGAGTAATATTATACAAAATCAAAGCAAATGATTAATCTTAGTTGCTCAAATGATCGATTGTACAATAGAAAAAATCAAGCCTACGTTTGAGTTCTCATTCATGCTTGAAAAATTGTCCTAAAAGCAGGAATTAATAAAGAGAAATTCGTAATTTAATCACGAGTAATTTTTCCATCAAACTCCAGCTATCTATTGATTCCAAGTAGACCAATAAATATCTTGATATTATCTGTGTACTTGTGTGCAGCTAATTATTTATTTATTTATTCATTCATTGAACTGGCATACAATAAATGTGAATACAACAGGCTATTGCCCAAAATTGCTTTTCACAAAATTTTAAAGTAGGATCAAAATCTTAGGTAAGGTCGCCGTTTCACTTGAAATTTCACCTTGAAGCACAATAATTCATGTCTTTTGCAGATAAAGAATATTAATTGTTTTCATTTCAAACAAACACTATCACAGTCCGAAAAAAGATGATATAATTTGGAATTTTGACATTTATAAGCCAAAAATCTTCACTAGTTACACTCATTACCATAGTTACCTTTGTGTAAAAATTCAGAGATTGAGTATTTTCAAGTAGACCAAGGAATTATATGCATTTAATCATTTTTGGTTTGATTATATAAGATATTGCTATCCAACTTTACTGAAACATCATCATTCAGTTATACATCAATCTTATGAATGAAGGCCCATATACTCTACTTTATATAATATACTCTTAATAATATTTTTAATAATAATATACTCTTAATTAATTGAAGCATGAGGCTCATTTGAATTATAATTATAAATTGAAAGTGATTTTATTTATGTATGTAAAGTACAAGTACAATAATTAGAGCTGAGCTGTGTAAGCTGAAAACCCAATACAGAATTCCACATTTTTTAAGCATTTTTATTTTATCAAGAGTAGCTTATGTTAATTAAAAACGCAAAATTTCCCTTTAATCTTTGAATTATTACAGCGTTTCACTGTAGTTGCTTTGTCTCATCTACTTGCATGAAGACCAATAATTATTTCATATTCAACCATCATGGATAATTTTATTTATCTACGACCATGTCATAATGTATACATTACAGTTTCACAATTGATGCCAAAACAGCTGTCTTTTCGAAATGCTTTTTGAAACCCGTTGTATAAAGAGCTCATTATAATACAGGTTCTACATTATAACACGGGTTCTGGACCAATCAGAAGCATTTTTGATGGAATCAATATCGTAATTCAATATTGTGAAGCTATCAGCTGATTTGATCAAACTGCTAACCTAACAATCTACTATAACTTCTTGTATTTGAGATGGAGAGGTTAGGTATCTCTGACAGTCACAGCGTCACAGGTAAAATGAAATTGTTTTAATTAAATGTATACTAGTGGTCGTAGATAAAATAGTGTATGCAACGATTTTATTTGGCCATTAAAGCACTCGTGAGATATTTATAACACTCGCATTCGCTCGTGTTATAACTTACATCTAACTCGTGCTTTAATAAAGGGTCAAAATAAAATCGTTGCATAAACTACTATTATTTATTTATCTATTCATTACAAAACACAATCAAGTGATGATACTGCTTTCTTTACAAAATTCCAATTAAAAAATCTAAATTTTAGGTTATAACCAAGTTCAACTGGAAATTTCACTTTGATGTATAATTCCTGATTCTTTCCAAAACATGAATATTAATTTAGATGTTCACTTTAAAAATGAAGCACTAATTTAGATTCGAAGTTCCATAAAAATCTAATTACAAAATTTCCACTGTAGTAGCTTTTTCTCATCTACTTTTATGTAGACCAATTATTATTTCATATTCAGCCATCGTGAATAATTTTATTTAGATTCGAAGTTCCATAAAAATCTGATGGCAAAATTATCAGCATGCACTTCCACATGGACTTTCGGTTCAACCAAAACTATTCGTGAGGCCTATGTGACTAGGAGTGCTGCAACAGGAATGTTTCTTTTCTTTACCTTTTTGAAGATCAGCTTTCGTAGGCTGAAGTGTGGAGGTTCTGTGAGAAAAAACAAAGTCAGTCTGGGGCGGAACTAATTTTTTTTTGTAGCAGGTAGGATGGTTCCACTCTAGCATAGATGTGTGCTCCATTATTATAGAGAATACGTAACCTTGTAGAGTCTGCTAACATTCTCATTCAAGAGAGAAACAATAGTTTGAAAGAAATGTTGTTCTTTTGCTGTGTAACCCCTGTCACTCCAAAAGATTTGCAAGGTCCGAAGAGGCTTTTGAGTGGAACGCTGTGCATTTCTGAGATTTTTGCAAATCACAGTGTTTAAAAGTACAGTAAAAAGTTGGAAACTACTCACAACTGCTGTGATATTTTGATAATTTTATGCTTCTCTTAAAATTGAGAGATTTTAACTCGAACTAACTTTATGAATGAAAAACTATTATAGAAAAACATAGAGTCTTGGTTAATGCAATGCGATCGTACACTTTACAAGTATACTCACAACATCAAATTTATCATAAATTTTACATATTCGATTGGAGAATCAACTCTCGATTTACTGAAGCATATTGAGGTTAGGTGACAATCTATTCAAATTCCTGTAACATTTTACCATGAGTTGGTGCTACACTCGATGTGCAGAAGGCTATATTGACTACCAGTATTTTAGTCTACAAAAATGGGAATCATTTGATTGATGTCAAAATAATAAATAAAATAATAAAAAATGAGTTCAAGCTTAGCTGGTTATCATATATTCTTTGATATAGGAAACAGTAAGATATTGGTAATTTATAACGTCTCCTATAATAATTCTTGTTACTCATAAAAATGTAAATATACATGCTGGTAACTAGGTAACTTCAACTAATAAATATAGCATACATATTACATGGGTAGTTTATAACGTTTTAGGTATCGGATATATACGGTATATCTAACATTTATTCAAGCATAGCTTTTAGCTTTTCAATTTTATGGAAGTAAACCCATATAAGGTTAATTTTTTTAGCGGATGGTTCCTACACGAGCCTGAAGCTTGTGAGTAGGTGTTGAAAGGGAATTTTGATGCAGAAATGTGAAGCCTCGGCCGGGAATACATCCTTGTAGGATATTTAGGCCTGCAGTCAAGTATACTCTGTGGTTTCAATTTATAAATGTCCATCTTTTGAAATTTATTCAGTAATCAGAACTTATAATACAGTTTTATGCTCCTTGCACATTACAACGAATTATTAACTCGATATTTACACCAAAATGCATGAAATCGGCAGATTTATACTAATGAAATACAATAACACTGGTAAAAATCAAATCAGTCAGTGTAATGGAGCAAATTGGGAATGGCGAATGTTAAAATTGTGAGTTACACTTTTGACGAAAGATGCTATCGATTTCACTATCGATTAATAATGATTAATTCTCTGTAATGTTTTCCATGACGAAATACTTGATGAACAATCTAATATCAAACTAATAGCTAACTCTAAAACTAACTCTAATAACTAAAAACTAACTCTAATATCAAAACTGACACTGTATGTCTATTAAATATGTATAATTTTCAGTCACTCTTACTGGAGATACTAGAAGGATGCATTTCACTTTTAAAGAGGCTGACGAAGATTCTTGTAGAAGTGAAATGCATTCTTCCAGTAAAAGAGAGTGAAAATTATACATATTTAAATGAAATACAGTGTAAGTTTTTATTTTAAATAATTAATTATTAGGTATATCAATACCTTGATAAATCGAACCTCAATAAATCGAAATCCTTGATAAATCGAATTTTTCCAATTCCCCTAGAACTTGCTATCCTACCACCATGTTATTTTACCTTTATAAATCGAAGATTTCATGGATATTACCTTGATAAATCGAAGTTTTTGTATCTATTGAGCTTTAATACTATCCTCTATAATTCGAAGGTTCGGCAGAAAACCCTTTATTATTCGAAGTTTTGCAGTTTTCGGACCTTTATAAATCGAAGTTGTAATAAGAGAACCTTAGTAAATCGAAGTTGCATGCTTATTGGATAAGATTCTGAAAAGGTGAGTGTTTTGAACCTCTATAAATCGAAGTATTTTAAGATGGAACTTGATAAATCGAACCTCAATAAATCGAAATCCTTGTAAATCGAATTTTTGCCGTTCCCCTTGAGATTCGATTTATCAAGGTTCCACTGTAGTAGTAGTGAAAAATCTTTCCAATATGCATATATAGATAAATAATAATAAATGTTATATAGCAATGGTTTAACGCCGTTTGCTTGATGTATGAACATTCTCTGTGATGTTTTCCATGACGAAATACTTAATAAACAATCTAATATTAAAACTGACACTGTATTTCACTTTTATATAATGTTTTACTCACATATCGTCAGCCTGACGAAGCTTCTTTTCAGAAGTGAAATGCATTCCTCAAGCATTTCCAATATATGTGAGTAAAACATTATTTTAAAGTGAAATACAGTGTCTGTTTTAATATTAGATTCTATGAATATTATTGCATCGATGTCGGTATCGACACCAATGTGCATAATATTTTGAGAGAATTGTGTATTAAAATCCCTTGTACAGTGGCATCGAAATTCGAGCTTTTCGCTTTTAAGTAATCAAACAGCCTCTAAGCCAATTTGATCTCAGTCTCCCAAGTATTCTCGAGTTCTGATGTCCAGACATGGCTTCAGCAAGTAGTAGTCTTCAGTTTGTGATAACATTCAGTGATAACTCAAGTTATATTGGATCTAGTAGACTCGGCCTGTAGTTTGCGTGGGCTCGCTAGTGTTTGCTTATTCTGACATGGTCCACGAACAGTGAGCTATTGTGAGGGTGAGTGAGATGGTGCATGTGTGTGTGTGTGTGGTAGTGAGGGGTGCAGAGAAGACCCTCAACAAACTAAGATTAGCTGAAGTCATTGGTCTGTGTTGACGTTGAGCAGTGAAGAGAAGAGCAAGACAAGCAAGTAAGAAGCAAGACACTTGGGCTTGGGGAGCGGGGGAGCCCTATTCCTTCCTATCCGGGGACATAAACACACAATAAAGTGGGGCTATGAGGTACCACGTCTGAATACCAACTACGCTATCCTGGCCTGGGCTTGGGCTTGGGACACGGCTTGTAAGCTTCACTCTTGCGATTGGCATCTTTCTTCTTGTTCTAACGCTCTTCTTTGTTTCTTCTTTTACATATTTTTCATTCTTCCTTATTTTCCCACCCCTTAATTCATTCTTTTTATTTTCCTTTATCATTGTGTTGTTAATAATATGCTTTTTAATCAGTCACGATTATATTTTGTAAATTAACGTAAATAAAGTAGTTTCAACTTATCATTCTTCTCAATGAGTTTATTCTCCTCTTCGACCTATCATTATGTTATTTGAACTTTTGTTGATGTTACCATAGAACATACAAAACATTTTAGCTTTCTTTGTGGTGGCGAAGGTGATATTGTGGAAGGTATACATAATGAATAATAAGACGAAATTGACACAACCACATTTATTTGAAAAAATAGTGAAACTAGTTTCGGTTGTTATACCATTACCAATCTCAATCAAACTAAAACTAAAGTACAGAGAAGCTGAGAGAATTTTCTGTACTTTAGTTTTAGTTTGATTGAGATTGATAATGGTATAACAACCGAAACTAGTTTCTCAATATGTTTTAATAAATGTGGTTGTGACAATTTCGTCTCATTATTCAAACATATTAGCATTTAATGCTGCAATGCTAAATTGGAGAAGCTTCTCTGCAGAAGTGGAAAGTCTATTTCAAGTGAGAAGAAAGAAACAACTGATGTACTAAGAAATACAACTTCAATTTTAAACCAATTCCAATAAATTTTTTTAATGAGTATAATTAAAGCCTATTCATTGAAGAAAAGGGAAAAATGTTACATTACAATATTTTCTCATTCTACTCACTCAAATAGGGAAATGGATTATTTCCTCATGATGAGAAGCACTATCATATCAGTATGATGAGGATAAAGCTTCTTGTGAGAGAAATTTGAATGGAAATTTTTTAATAAGTATAATTGAAGATAATTCATTGAAAAAAGGGAAATATATATAACATTACAATATTTTTTTTCATTCTACTCACTCAAATAGGGAAATGGATTATTTTCTAATGATGAGAAGCTTTATCATATGGGTATGATGAGGATACAACTTCTTTTGAGAGAAAATACGAATTCGGTAGAAACAAATTTGAATTAAGTGGATGATATATTAATGAACTTGTAAAATGGAGATTAATTGAAAAGAGCAGAATCACTTGTTTCAGAAAATATCGAAATGTTTCCCTCATAATTACAGTTGAGTTGAATGAAATAATATGAATGAAGTGGATGGAAAATTAATTATCTTGTAATGAAGATCAATACATAAAAACAACTTGGGTTCCAAAAAAAGCTCAAAATGTTTCCACCATAGTGAAATATTTCAAAATCACATACAGTAGAACCATTTCTACTGCACGCCTGATTGATGCACAATACATAAGATAGGAACTTATGATTAATTGGTAGAATGCGGCTTGTGATAAATTCGAAACCATAAGAGAATTGTGCTGTGATTCAATCATCTACCAGAAACACTTTCAGAATTTGAAAATATATGGTCTGTTGATACTCGGTTATTCAGAAAACGTTGATTTATGGCATACGGCCGGATTGTACGAAGATTTATTTCGGACTTGCGCCCTTCTTTTTTGACATTATGCCAAATAAAGGAACTGTTCACAACCGCACCAGTGCCAGAGATCTTATGAACGGCGGCGTATCGTCAAGCTAGACTACATGGTGGAACACATTTCATGCTCAAGCGAGTTCATGTTGCGTTACGTACAGTGCCACCGTCGCATCAATGAGCTATCTCATATACGGCCATATCTCACCTCAACAGAGATAAGAAAGGCACTGAGCATAAGCTGCGACTGCATAGTATACCAGATTTCTCAATGCAGACAGCTGGAATTATTTTCAACTCATATTTGAAAATTATCTTTCCTTAGATAAAGCTCACTGCCTGGAAAATTATTTGTTCCAAGAAGGACCTGGAGATTATTAGATTAGATAGAAGTAAATTCCGTAGTTTTCAGATCAACTGATAATAAAAATGTGTAGGCCTCTGATTAGTTAGTTTCATTCATGAACAAAAATACCTGCGATAAAAAACAAAAAATCAGATTGTTTTACTTTTCAAGGTCACAAGAAAATTATAATAAAACTGTTTTAGTTTTAAACATATTCCATCAAAACTTTTTACAATACAAACAATACATGATTTCCTTTGAAAGAGCCAAACTCAGATTGTTAAAAATGAAATTGTAGCATTTTTTTAAGTTTGCATAGCTTTAACAACTTACATAAAATTTCAAAATAATCTACCATTTTACTGTATTTTTATTCTAGAACATTTTCATTCATTCGTTTTTATAGTGACCAATTAATTGAGAACACTTCACAGCAACGACGCGGCAGTTCAGTGGCAGCCTTTAGCTATTTAAAGTGAACTCAGTCATTTATTTATTTATTTATTTGATGAAATTATTACAATCAAGTAAAAAACTACAGGCATTTGCCCAAAACAGTTCAAATTACAAATTTGTCACATAAATAGTCCAAATTAGGTTATGTCCATAGGTTGTGTTCAAATTTCTGTTTCCATCAAATATTTCCACTAAAAAAAGTAGTCCGACAGTAAATGATCAATTTGAATGGTTGATAAAACCGAAAAACACTACATAACACAAATATTTCAAGAATATTGAAATTAAATTGATAATTTTGAGCCGGAAATTCTCACAACCTCTAGGAGCTACTACAGCTGTTTAATTAGATGATACTATATTAGTCATTGATACTATTCGTAGTCGATATTAGCAGAAAGAAGCAGGAGACTACTCAACTCACTCCAGAGGTAATCAATCCTCTTTGCCAACAAATTTATTTCCCAATCGGAGTGATTAGAGACAAAACAACAAGACTACTAAGAAATACAGTATCAGCTTCATTGTTACATTGTTCGGAACCCACCTAAAACTGTAGGTCCAACTCATAAATCACCATCATCCAACTCATTACCCACGCACAAGTCTCAGACCCATGTGGGCTTCATCATAAATAGAAAAATAGTATTTCGTCGTGGAAAACATCACAGTCATTCGTTGATAATAATGAAAATATACAATACAGAAAGTATAGTGAATGTAGTAATACAAAAATAGCATTCATTCTACTCTATAGAATAAGAAATATGGAAGTTATATTTTATTATTGGCTGATATTTTGAAGAAATTTTCATTAACAAAACCAATTAAATGAAGGGACCAGGTTTGTTCAGATGAATTAAGAAAGGCAAGATCTGACAGAATGAAAAGGCATTGGAAAAGAAAGAAAACCGAAGTAAACGACCAAAGAAAGGGAACTAACCAGAGAGACTAAAGTGATTCTATGTATTCATAAAATTACAACAAAAAAATAATAATAATACTTATATCTAGTAATACAATATAGCATTTGATTACAACATAGCATGTATCCATTCTCATTTTAGAAGATTATCATTGAAAAAATATGGTTTTGTATATTTTTACACTTATACAAACATATTTTTCGGCAGCACTGTGATTGTCGAAAGGTGAATTATATATAATAAAGAATAACGTTGCCCTTTGAATTTTTCTCTTTTCTGCAGGAAATCTCTGTGTGAGTTATGGCCAAGGGATGGAAAAAGAAATGAGGGATGGATTGAGTGTGGGATGTGAGGTAGTAGGGAGGGGTTAGTGAAAATCTCTGGAGGTTAGGCAAAGCAAGGCCTGTGACCCGCCCCTGGGGGTTGATGGCGTACTGGGAGAAGGAAAAGAAAGGAGTGAGAGAGAAAACGGAAGGAAAACGCGAAGAAGCGACGAAGAAAAGTGGAAGGGAGTGAAGAAAAAGCAGAGGAAAAAGCGGAAAAGATGGATGAGGCCTGGGACCCCCCGCGAACATCAAATCCCCTCAAAAGAAAGATTAAACGTGGGTTTCTCCAAGGGCTCCAAAGCTGTGAGCGTCCTGGCCCCCGGAATAAGACCCTGATCACGTCTTTTTATAATGAGTTAACCATCGTGCTCAAATCCCGTCTCCTGCTTTTGCTACTATCGACTACTCGTGTTCAGAAAAATATTATCGATGATTGAGTTCACTTCAAACGGCTAAAGGCTGCCACTAAACTGCCGTGTCGTTACTGAGATGTGTTCTCAATTGGATGCGAAAGTTTGTGGTGGTTTGTTGTTCCATCCATTTCTGAGACGTTTAACTTCTACAGATAACACACTGCAGATAAACTTACAAATAACTAAATTCTTTACATTAAGAATTATTTTGATTTTGATCTTGTCAAGACGACATTCCACCAATGAATAACTCAACTATAGAATGAGTTTTTTTGCCTGGGTAATCAATTACTTTATACAGAGATACAAATGTATAGGCCTAATTTGTAATTAAGTCAAATACTTCGTAATACTTTGTAATTAAGTCAATAACTTTGTTATTCCATAAAAGATTATTTGATTTTCAAGCTATTAGCTGATACTTTTGACTGTTGTATTAAATTCCTTTTTTTAAAGGCTTATTGATATAAACTTTTTGTTCTTTTAAGAGCTCCTAATACACTACTAGCTTACTACTGAATAAATTTTGGCGAGCCAATGATTCAATTCTGCTAGACTATTAGAATTTCAAGTCCTAGCATCTCTTTCAATTAAAAAATTCGTGTTTTCCCACCTCCTGCACAATCTGGGACCAATTCAAAAACTTAAAGTTAGTTAATCAGTATTATGGCCGTAAGTCTAGTGTCAGATCAAAAATTGACACACTTCTTCAATCTCACTTCTTCTCTCTTCTTCATTTCTCAATGTATCAAGAATCATCATTATCACCAACAGGATTTCTCTCTCATTTTTCTTCTTTGTGTAACCCTTTGATTGGTGTAATAAGGGATTCTTGAATGCTGATGAATGGGAACACTGTTGTAAACATGCAATAAATCAATTCCACATGCTTTTCAGAAACAAATAATTTACTAAAAATAGAAAGAAATAATGAACATCAATATATTTGTGACTGCTCTCCTAAAAATGCAATGTTGTTGCAATACTCATCAGTAATTGAGTATCGAGATGCACTAAGAGATAATAGAATGCACTGAGAAATACAAAAAAAATGCAATTATTGGATTTTTGTATCTCTTTTTTTTTCTTTTTTTTTGTAGATTACGTCTTGGAGTATAAGACAAGTCAGATCAACAATATTATACACTAGATACCATAATTACTTCAATTAGTTGAGGTGAGGCTTAATTTTGATGTGAAAGTGCATTAGATACAATGCTGTTGCATATTAAACTGCATTCTTCAGGAGTGACACTTGATTGCCTTAATACAGTAAAACCTGTCTAAGACGGACCCCTTGTAAGACGGAAACCTGCTGAAACGGAATGTTTCATCCGGTCCCTAGGAATTTTGTACAGTATGATCACCCTGTCTAACCCGGAAACCTGCCAAAACGGATTTTTTTCAGTCCGGTGGAGTTCCGCCTTAATGTAAGAAATCGTAAACAAAAAATGATCTCTGTGACTGCTCTACTAGAAATGCAACGTTGTTGCAATATTTAACTGCACTTTTCTGTAGTAGATAGTGCATCTTCCCCATTAGATGCAGTATTGAAATACATTTTCCAATACATATATAGTGCATGGTTATCACTAGATGCGATCCCAGTTCTCTCTTCGAGTGTTTATTCCAAACATTGGAATACATTTAGCTTTCAAGACTTGTTGAGAGTGTATAGAAAACATGGCAAGCCAAATTATTTCCATCAGATATGCATGATGTGACTGAGAAACAAGTTGGTCCCTCGTTATCTGTCACGTCATTACTCAAGTCGGTTTGCCTACGCTTCACTTTGGTTATTAGTCCACCATACCATTTTTCACATGTCATTCCGTTTTTACATACTGCATAAGTCTGCTAAACACGTTCACACACTAGACTCACGCATAACAATCCAACGTCCAAACAAGGATGCCTCACGAAATAAGAAAGATATTCCACTCAACTGACACATGTTTGAAATGTTTGAAATATTTCAGCTATCTTTGAAATTCAGGTCATTTTCAATACGTAGATTTTGCTGAGGCTATAGCTTATAGCTTGAAATTAAGTCTATGTTTTGAGTTTAGAGTTTGAACGGACTCAATCCATATTCAAATTGGCATGATTCCAGCCATTTGGATATTATATTTATGTATTTATAATTTATACAGACTATAAAAACTGGATGTAAAGAAAAAAATTATAAATAAAAGAATAAAATATTGGAATATTTTCGCTATATTCAACTCCTCAGACTATCAGTCATTTAATCACTTTATTGGAGTCGGCGTAGCCGAGTTGGCTTATCGCTGGTCTGATAAGCCAAAGGTCCTGGGTTCGATCCCAGTTGAGTACAAGATATTTTTCTCGAGCCACTCCCGTGTTTCGGAGGACACGTTAAGCCGTCGGTCCCGGTTGCATATAAAAAAAAGCAGTCGTTAAAAAAGCGGCGAGGTGGAACTACCCGTAAGGGTCTCCCCACCACGAAAAGCCATACGAATTTACCACTTATCACTTTATTCTTAATTAACAAGTACATGTGGGAGCATAAATGACCGAACGTAGTGAGGTCTCAGTTTTAACTCCACCGCTTGGCATTTCGTATGTCCGTCTGTCTGCCTGCATGTATGTTACACGATTACCTTTCTTAGTAATTTCGTCTTATTATTCATTACACGATTACGGCCAAATACCTTGATTGATTATCATAAAATTCTGCATAAATTTGCCTTATTCCTAGGCCAAGCTATTTGGTATTATGTTTTTTTAAATGTCCCCTTTTTTTTGTGGGCCAACTTACCCCCGATTATTGAAGAGTCTGGTTTGAGTGCTGGTGATTTTAAATTAAAGTTGAGACGATTTGGGAGGTGGTTTAAACCATAACAAAAATTTAATGAACCCAACGTTAGAGAGGTGGGTTCACAATCTTAAAAATCTTCAATATTGAGATTTTCCAAATTTATTTTTAGTTTTGGTTGGGCTAAAAGAGGAATGGTCTATACTATTTTTTTTTAAATTGAGCAATTGGGGATGTGGGTGGGGAAGATTGACTTCGTAAAAAACGCATTTTGTGGATGATTCCTGCTTTTTCGATTGGAAGTGGGAGGTAGCTCTATAAGAAGAACTACTGAATCAGACTTAGAATATTGGAGAAGGTTGACAATTTTTTAAAAACTTCATTGGGTTGTGAGAAGGTAGCATCAAGTACTATTAATTAGTGCAGTATTAAGTCATTTTTAATATTAGGTAACATTTTCTTGACGATATTCATTTGCCTGTGCTTTCTACTGTACTGTGCTGTGATGAATAAATAAATATATTATTACTATTAATATTGAGATAACTAGGAAATTTTTATTCTCATCAGGTAGAACATAAACACTCTGGCGACTTCCATTCGAAAGATTTGTAAAAAAATTCACTTTTGAAGCTAGAGGCGAAAATGTGAAATGGGGCATGACCAAATTTTAAATTTTTTTGTTAATAAATAATTTTTCATTTTATGACTGGAGGTTGATATTAAGAGCTGCTAGAAATGCATAGTAACCCTTTTTTATGTAAAGGGGTGATTTCCAGGAGATTCAAAATTTTTGACCTCAAATATTGAATTTTGTTGTTTCTATCATTAATGAAAGATTAAGCTATGAAAATTGAGTTTAAAGTGTTGTCGACTTTTTTTTCAAAAATATCATCCCTTTTTGAGTGTGGATTGTTGGGTGAGTAAGGTCTACTGCTCATAGAACTACTAGTTGGTCAAAAAATATTTTTTTATTTTGTAAACGTGCAACATTATTATGAAGTCTTCATAGTATTGACATATTAGTTATTGACATAGTATTGACGTCTTCATTTGACAAGTAGTTGGATCTGAATATTTCGACGATATTTCAGTCCTTGAAATCCAATATTAATTGTACTCAATCATGAATTTTCACATTGTTAAATTGTCAAATTTTACTGAATTTTTAATTTTACAAAAATCAAATTTCAATGTATTGAAGATAATGCAATGTGAAATTCTAAAAATTGATGTTCAGTAGAATTTTACAATGTTCAATTTAATTCATTCACTTGTGTTATCCTTTAACATAAATTAGCCATTTATTGGATATAAAGGAAATCCAACATGAATCTTACTTGAATCAAATAATTTATTCAGCATTTCTTATGATAGCCTATTCAATTTCTGCCATCGACTTTTGCAAAGGAGATTCTGAAATAAATTTCACAGTACATTTTTCCAATGTTTTGGTAAAAAATTCACACAGAAATTAAAAAAACTGAGCTTTATTTAAACGAGACAATTCAGACTATAGGCTTGTAAATGAAAAACAGCCATTTGATCCTAGTTTTTTATTTTTTTTTCTACGCTATACTCAAATTTTTTAGTGGTTCTCTCTACTATCAGTTCACAACATACTTCTACAATGCAAGCTATAAGAATCTTCGGGTATGTTGTACTTTCTGCTGAGTTCTTTGGTATTTCAGATATGCTTGGATTAAATAATTTACAAAATATGTTCTTATCATTCAATATATTGTGCAGTTTTCAAATATGAGAGCATCAGACTCTCACATTCAGGCTTCTTCAATCACATGACATATATTGGGAGACCCTACACTATTTGAATCACAAATCTATAACGATGATTTAAAGACGATTATGGATTGGGGCTCTTTGGAATTCCATCAATCCATCGACTTATACCATCAATATATATTTTAGGATCTCCCAATATTATATTTATATATTTTAATATATTTTAAGATCGTATAGGATCTCTCAAAATGTAATGTGATCGAAGAACCCTGGAACTATTTATCTGAAAATCAATCAAAATACTGAATACTTTCATATCTTTGTAAAGAGTTGAGGTTTGAAAACCTTCAGTCCAGTCATGTTCGTAATCTAGTGGCTTAGAACTGATTGTTTTAATAAGAGCAATCAATAGAAAATGATAATAGTGTATAGAAAAAGACGTAACAAACAGAGCAGGGATTTGAAAGAAGGGTGCAGCATCCCTCGCGACTTGTCATGCTGGAAATGATTGAATAAACACCGTCACACAAAATAACAGCTGAAAAATGCAGAACCGTAAAACAAAGCAAAAAACAAATGATTTGATTCTTCATCCGAAGTTTTTTGATTTTTGTTATTTATCAAAGTAATGTCGCGAGGGACGTTCTTCGATTCAGTTGGGCCACAGTGTCGACTCCCCTCTGTTTTTGGGTTTGCAACCCCTTCCACCATTTCCAACATGTCCGGTCGAGGGTGGCTCTCCTAGGGGTTGTTTCTCTGTTGGAGGGCTGATCGTCGAGGGGATGGTGGGGTGAAGTGGGGTTTGTGGCCACTCTCGCTTTGTCAACGTCCTGTCCACCCTCCTCGATTCATCATCCATCAGGCTGTCCTGTCAGTCGACCGGGCATGTCAGTGCATGTGCGTGGCTGTGTCAGCGTACGGGCCAGTCTTGAAAAACGATTTCGTTGTGTTCCCCATTCGGTGGAGTTGGAAATTTTCATTCTGGAAAAATTAGAACAGAATAAATTAATTACAATGATATCAATACTTTACTGATTACAAATACAACAATTAATAAATGTTTAAAAGAAGAGCTTACAGATTCTTGAATTTGATGTGTATTTACTTTAAGAGAGTCTTCAAAGGCATTTTTGTCAAGGCTTTACAAGTCTCTTTTGAGTTAAGAAAGCCACAAGGTAAGCTTATAAATAAGGGCCTAAGGCCCGGGACAAAAATAAAGACAAAGACTTGTTGACTAAACCTAACCCTTGCTTCTAGACTGTTTTTGCAATCAAGTTCATATTATATTGAGGAAATAGTGTTTTACAGGAAATAATTATATGAATTAGTGTAAGCACAGTATAAATATATGAATAGCAAATAGCTATGTAATATCTAAACAAAGCAAACTGGCTAATAAGTGATATTACAGTGGTATCATCCAAGATTATAAGTGACAAAAACGAGAAAAACTTATATGATTTTTAAAATATTCAACTACATAGAAGCAAGCACTTAACGATGAACCAACTGCAGAAAGTTGCGTTTTTCTCCCTGTTAAATGGGGAAATTTCTAGAACATAGGAAAAATCATAATATATAGTTAAAACTATGGGAAAATTACAAATTCCACGGAAATATAGTTCCGAGTTCAAATGTCGCTGATCACTAAATGGGCTATTGACCTAAATAGACCTGGTACTAAATGACCTAGGTTTGTTTTTGATTTTTTAAGTTCCATTATCTTCTACACCTTTGGTAAACTCATTGCTTGTACAATGTTATAATAATGAGAAACCATCAACGAACAAAAAATTATGCTCTTTGAAAACATGACTTGAAAAAAGTTTCTACTACTTAGAGGTTTATCATTCACTGCTATGAAATCTTAGAGCAAACATTGCATTGCAATAAGTCTGATTAAATGGGGTTATCATAAGCTTTTGAAGGTTATCCTATCCTAGGCATATATGGAGCAGAATCCTAAATGAATACCTTACGAACAAAAACATAATCTGATTGAAAGCATGACTTCATGGATTCCCCATTTTTCTCAGGTATTACCAACCACTGAATCAGTGCATTGAACTGACTTATCCTAAGCTTTTCAATAATAAGCTTCAAGTTGCTCAACGTATAAAAACATCCCCTAACCCTTCTAACCAACCACCAGCCCGTACCAAATCGGAGCAGACCCTAGGGTCAGTGAGTAAGATAGTCAAGTTCTCTGAACAATTTGAATAAGTTACAGCATATGAATATTTATCCTTGTCCCGTGAGGGCTTTTACACCAGGAAGCAATTTCCGCTTTAAACAAAGCTTGTCGGCCCACGGTACGGATTATGATTCACATGTCGAAGTCAACATAGAATGGTTCTATCTCACTCTCTTACTATATTTCTTTCTCTTTTTCACTGTCTTTCTCCCACTCTATCTTCTCTCTCCCTCACACCCGTTCCAATATGATCTCGTACATAAGAAATGGGGTACGACAAAAATCTTCTTTTTTTCGTGAGCTTCACAGTTGAGAAAAGTCGTCAGAGTTTAAAGGGGATTCAAACGCTTCTTAATATCGGGAATCGTTCGAGGAGAATTCCCTCCAAGAGGGATGTCAGTTCACAAGGGGGTTTACATGGCTGAAGGGGAAGGGTAGGGTGCCTCTAGAGGGTGGTTCTAGGGAAAGTGGCAGTGATGATGATGCAGAAACAGAGGGTTGAGGACGAGAAAGAGAGGAGTAGGAGGAAGAGGGAGAGAAGAAGGATAAGGGAGAATGAAGCATAATCTTGTCATTGGTAACAAGCTGTGACAAGCTCTATTAATCAAACCGATTCTGTATTCAATGAGAAAGATGCGCAGCAGATTACATCGCTGAAGATGTTCACTAACTCAAGCCACATGTTGTAGGCCTATTAGTGAAATCGCTAGTCATAAGCGACTAATTATAGCATTTGCGGAATGAATTTTTACAAGAAATGAGCAATCTACCGACAGTTCAAATTGGAATATCAAAACAGATTTTTGAAATAATATTCTTACAAGTTTTTATTTTTTATTAGTAAATTCTACGCAGACTAGCCTACTGAGTTTTCAATATTAATGAAGAGCATGTTCTATTCTTCTATTTTCTATAATCTATTGTAATATATTTCATAGATAATAATTGATCTTGTTCATCGTACACAGTTTTTTCAGTGTTTTTTCAGAAACTCTACTCTTCCAAAACAGGATTCAGACCATCTCTCCAAGCTCCACAGGCCACAACGATACTCCATAATTTACTGCGAATGAACATATCCTATTTCTATTACACTCCATATTGTTATAAGGTACTTCTTATTATATCTCCATAATTTTTAGAATTTTGATGCATATCTTTGATCTATATTAACATTATTCAGCAAATTCCACAATTTCAAGCTGAATTAGAGGCTGTGGATCATAATTCCTCGCTACTCGCCTATTCAGAGTGTAGCGTCGTAGCTTCTGAGAAATTTCGTCTCCAAATATGATGTAAAATTGGATGTCAGGCTTGCTTCACGCAGCGAAGCGTCGGGGACTAGTTTCATGGTACAGGTGCTACGCCCAAACTCACCCATATATACACACTCACATGAAACATGAAAGAAAAGTGTCACCAGACAGGTGAGGGGTATGAGAGAGCGAGCTAGAGAAAGAGAGAGAGAGAAATAGAGGGAAAAAAGAGAGGGAGTGAGTGTGAGAGAGGAGTGTGTGTGAGAGAGTGAGTTTGTGTGAGAGAGGAGTGTGTGTGAGAGAGTGAGTTTGTGTGAGAGAGAGAGAGCTAGATAGAGTGAGTGAGAGAGAGGGGGTGTGAGAGAATGCGAGTTGAAGAGAGATAGTGATGAAGAGAGATACAGAAATGGCGTCAGGAGTTTGAGATTGATTATTCGACGTTGTGTTCAATTAATCTACAGCGTTCTGCGACAGAGATGAACGTAGCACGGCTCTATATGTTAATCATTTCCAGAGCGACGACTCCCCCCCCCCCCCCCCGTATAACCCCCTAACACCCACTAAGGGACTCGGCGACTCGGCGTCTCTTCTAGGGCGTCGGGTACCCCTAACCCCTACCCATCTCCTCCACCGACGACGACGACGACGTTCTCTCTAAGACGCTGAGTGAGCCCTCATAAATTTTCTTTGCGTTGATGCGACATTGCAACAATAGCGACTCCCCACGACTCTCCTTATTTCCTCCATTGTCAACTCCCCGAGACTTGAGGCCTGAGTAATAAAACACCCCCTGGTAACACCCCCCACCCTTGAAAACCACCCCTTTCTTACCGCGCACAATGCAGGCCACCTCAGCACTCAGGCCTGTATGAATACCTCTCCACACCTTTACAAGAAATAATTACCAACGTCTGCTTTCCAACCTTTTCGTAATTTATTTGTAAATTATTACCGCTGCTTTCAATCAACATCAGTTTCTTGAGTGAAAGTTAAGTGAATGAAAAGAATTTTAGTATTTGATCACTTCGAAATAATTTATTGAAGTCTGTGATGTTTTCCATGACGAAATACTTAATGAACAATCTAATACTAAAACTGACACTGTATTTCACGTTCATTAAGTCGCGCATATCCAAATAAACGTGTCTGGAAATTGTAAGTTTTTTACAATATTTTTAGTGGCTACCGCAAGATACCACTGGTCATATGAAAAACAGATGTAAAGCCCATTATTGTGTGTAAAGGTTACAACAGGTCTGCAGTATTGTTTAGATCACAATGAGGTTAACATGTCGTTTTCCCAAGAGCAACGAGTGTTCCTTCTTTAACAGTATTTAACACCTCCAGATTTTTTCCTGTTAGGTTATCTTAAAGGAAGGGTTAGTAAAAATAAGCCTCATATACGGAATGAACTGAAAATGAACATTACAAGGAGATTAACAACATTAGTGTAGGCGTACTCCACAAAGTGTCAACCAAATACAATATAATAATATTTACAATATATACATAATATATATACTATATACATGAATATATAATACAATATATACATTGTCTTTGGTGTCAACAAACGTGGTAAAACGAATTCATGCGTGTATTAATGAACAAGGCAGCCATTTTGAACGTATGCCATAGGACATAAAATGTTGGAAATAAGTATATACTTTAGTATATAAGTATATATGTTTATAGAAGTTATAACAATAATAAATAAATACTACCAAATAAAATACATTACTTGACAACCTTCTTGATGTGCGCCACTTAATGAACGCACTGTATTGCTCACATGTATTGCATTTACTCACATGTATTGGAGATGTTTGAGGAATACATTTCACTTCGAAAAAAAGCTTCGTCAGGCTGCATTCCTGAAGAAATGCATTCCTCAAGCATCTCCAATATATGTGTGTAAAGGATTATATAAAAGTGAAATACAGTGTCAGTTTTAATATTAGATTATTTATTGAAGCATGTAAATCAATAATTACTTATTAGCTTGAGTAGCTTGTATCACAATTTGTTAGTTATTAAATGTACGAAGGCCAATTTGTTTTTAAACTCCGATGTGTCATGAATGAAAGACCAGTGAATATAAAATAGTTATTTATGTATTGGGAGCGTAAAGAGCGACTTTTCGCTCGAGCTAAACAGTTACCACACGACACGTAGCGGAGTGATAAAGAAGCTTTACATTTGAAATACCTACTACATTTTTCCTACAACTCCAGTTTTGGATTTCCATTCAATGATTAGATGGAAAAATTCCTGTACAATGCGCCATCATTGAGGCTATGAAAAACTTTCCTGGCAGTAATCAGCTAGCAAGTTTCAGTGTAGCTAGCCGTACGATATATTTTTTTCGGAGGATGAAGCTCACATAGGTCTGAGACCCGTGCGTGGGTAATGAATTGGATGATGGTGATTGATGAGTCATGATATGATGATTGAAGGTATAGTTTGTACAATAATTTGTTGTCTTGTATGATATGGGGTCTGGTTAGGCCTAAGTGCTTTTGTAACATAATTTCAAAGGAATATTTTTTAAATCATCAAAATATAGTTTTTTACTATTAAAACATAAATAATTATGAAATATTTGATAAATACTTTAATTTTTGACATCAGATCGTGGGTTGGCAACACCCGAGTGAAAAAGTAAAACTATATGACGTTACCTAACGAGCAGTAAAGTAGTTTTTGAAGCACTTGATAGAAAGAAGCTACTTTCCATAAATTTGTCACGTATGGAAAGTGCCTTTTTTCCGTACTAGATCGGAAAAATCAGCTGAAAAATAGGGCCTTATAGCCGTACAAGATAGGAAAAAACAGCTGGAGTGTGGCAAATTTTTTTCCCGTTGAACACACATATCTATTATATGTATAGATAGTCAACTCATTACATTATTCAATACCTGTTACTCAATACCTGTCTTCAATATTATCCAGCTGATTGCACTAGGCTATCATTATTTTGGTTTATGGGAATTCGCCCATCAAATTCTGAATCTAGATAGAGTAGCTGATTCAATTGTCTTGCATACTTTTGAATGTCTCGCATATTATCCAGCTGATTGCATCATGTTTTTCTATCAAGTGTAACAAAAAATATGTTACATTACACGGCTGTAAACTTTTGCTGGTTCTCGCATATTCACGTTTCTGCACTCGGCTATCGCCTTGTGCATGAACTATCATATGCTCGACTGGCAAAACGTTTCTTTCCAGCCTAGTAACGTTATATACTTCTATAATAATTGTCTATATAATTCTCTACCAGCGCGTTTAAAGGTAATCACAGGCGATAAATTTAGAATTAAAGTAAAGGATGAATTGTCAAATATATGTGCATACTCAAATGAGGAATTTCACACTGATTATGACGTGCAAAACAGATGACAGGGTTTTATTTTAATGTCATAAATTTATTGACAAATCTATATACCCCTTTACAGGAGGTCAGTGGATGAATATTAATAACAATAATAATAATTCTAGAAATTTCTTTCAGAAATACATCGCCTGTTGGGTCCTTGATGAACTAATGACTAATTCTATCTTACTAACTCAACCGGTACTAACATTTTTAAGAAACCCGGTCCAAGTGTTGTTATCTTTTGTGCTATAAGCCATTTAAATAAGTCCCTCTGCTTTGGTTGTATGTTGGGTAGCAGCTCCTAAACCTTCATGATTCTTATTTTGGTGTAAATATTTTTCCATAATATTTTATACTCGTGCCCTAGTCTGGTCGTGGTCTTCTTTTTCGTGGAATTATCGAATTTTCCATACCTCGAAAATAAGAGATGTTTCAACTTTTCTAAATTCATACAACTGAATCTGAATCGTGAATGAATGTGTGGAAATTACAAGTATAATACTGGGTAATTTTTCATTGTTCGAATATTTCTAATTTCTCTTCAAAGACTGGCAGATGTTGAATCAATTGTCCAGCACCAGAATTATTTCTGAAGAAAAGAATTCGCAAAGTAGGGACGACTAAAGTATTCAGTTCACCGATAGAAGCATGCTTGAAATATGCATGGGATCCGAAAGGGATGAAGAAAAAACTGTTTTGGATGGGAGGCCATCGAAGAAGATGCAGGATTAAGGAGGCGGAGGAGAAGGAGCAAGCGAAAAAAGGGTGGATAAAAAAGAAGAGAGAATGGAGAAGCGATATTTTATAAAATTGATGAACACAAACCAAGAGGAAAGAGGACAGAATAAGAAAAATTAAGACGTTGCTTCCCTTGAGAGGAGCAGCATAGATTGATTACCGAGCCCTTGATTGAAGAAGCCATTAACTCGACTCTGCTTCTGTTGCCCTTTCTCGCCAATCCTGTCTTATCCCATCTCCTCTATCCTTCTTTTTCTTCTTCTTTTCCTCATCTTCCTTCTACTTCATCTTCTTCGTATCAATCTTCTTTTTCTTCTTCTCTTTCTTCTTCTTCTTATCTTTCTTCGTCCTCTTCGTTTCCATGTCCTCTTGCCTCTTTCCTCTTACATCCAACACCCAGAACCTTCTTACTAGTGTTCACTCTTTCCCCACTAGACTCCTATCGTCATGAACATCATCACCATCATCATCATCATGACGATCATCTTCACCATCCGACCTCTTCAGAATGCTTCCATCATACACCAACCCACCCCCTCCCCCCGCTCTTCACCGACAGATCCCTCGCCCATCATCTTGTGCTGAAGAAAACAAACAGCATCTTTCGTACTCTGCGCTTCGTCTTCGCATTCATCCTTTATTAATGTCAGATCTCTTGTTTTCGGCTCGCTATCGTGGCGTTATTATTATTATTGAGAGGTTTAGCACTGTTACTCAGTTTCCAGAAGATGTCTGATATTTATAAATAATGTGTTGTTGCCCAACATGGGTGGTTTCAAATAGAAAGCTTGGTGGCCCAAGGAATAAGATGGGGTGTTGATTGACGATCAAATGTGAGAATTTTTTAAGCGACCTACTTTCAATTGATTTGTTCAAAAAAGATTTTTTTTTTCAATGCAAAAAATAAATTCCTGGATTTCTTGTTCCATGACGAACTGCGTTGTTAATATTAACTTTTTAAATGAATTCAACAACTACAACGAATTCAACGAGGCCTCTGAAAATGGATCTCAAAGATTCGAAAACGTTCGGCCTACAGAGTAAGTAAATTCTACTTATTCTTGGTGAAAGTTTGACTGCAAGTCGTTAAATTCACATAAAAAGCAAAAAATATTTTTTTTGATTGAAATTTTTGGCTTAAATATATAGTTTGTTGTTTATAATTCAAGGCGAATTAAGTTTACCGTTATTTGGATGATTGTGAATTGGCTAGCTAGAACTAGATGATTTATGATTGATTATAATTGATTGAAATGATAAATAAATGATTTTAAATTTCCATTGAAATATCTAATATGCTGTTTTTTCAACCAACGCAGAAATCTATTGACATTTAATTGTGACTTTGGATCATACGGTTTCAATAAACCTACTAAACCAGAAGGATTAGGGTTTCTTTGCCGATAGAGGATGTAAATAGAGGTAAACAAGAAATTTTTAGTTGATAATTACTAGAACAATATTAAGTTGATAGTGGTAGTCATCATTGGAAAACTCAAGCATAAGTGAATAAAATTATAATTTATAAGAATAGAAAACCGATACAACGGAGTATCCAACCCGACGAATTCTTATAAAATAATAATTATTATTACATTTGTGCTGATAGGCATATGCACTATTCAACTGCTTCGATTTCAATAAAATTCATATGCTTTCGAATTCACAAAAAAATGAACATTGCCAGTTCTTGAAAAAGAGTTTTGTTTCTTCTTATTGTTCAACAGATCTCATTATGCCATAAATTTTCTCTATTTTTTTCAATTCACCAATTCAAAATAATTTAAGTAAAGAGTTCAACACAATAAAAAATGTAAATGTCAACGCTTGCACTGTAAAAGAAAAAAGTGGATAATCGTTGCTAAGCTTCAGCCTTCTAGTCGGGGGACTTATGTTGAAAATGATATCTTCGTGTGCAGCTTCGTGAAGAAAGCAACTGACCAAAATTTTCTGTTTCTAGGGTGTCTAAGGATATTGAAACCACTTGGTGCTATCCAGTGGGAGGGGGGGGGGTGAGTCGCGGAATGACGTCATCAAGAAGGCGGATTTTTGAGCGTTCACCATTTTATGGAAACAATCATAGAACGAAAAACCATTGATGTTGGAGACTTTCAATAAACGGGGTTTGAGTCACAATAGCCCGTTCTATAAATTTCGTTATTACACGGCTTGGCTTGAGATGCCGTTTTCGTTAATAAAATAACATTTTTTGAAAAAATCGTTCATGTGAAATTGATATTTGTTGAAATTTGAGTTACAATGTTTTTCGATGAAATAAAATATACAAGAGTTATCTTCTATATAAATAAAATTAGAGTTTTGTCTGTACATTTATCAGAATTGAATATTTTTTGGTTATTTTTACGTTTTATACATTAAATAAGCCGAAAATAGTCTTATCTCACTTTCTGTCTGTCTGTCTGTCTGTCTGTCTGTCTGTCTGTCTGTCTGTCTGTCTGTCTGTCTGTCTGTCTGTCTGTCTGTCACGGCCGCAAAGGTATTTTTCGCGGCCTTCTCCTCAAAAACGAGAGCATCAATCGGGATTTTAGTTATTGAACAGTATTGAAAACATTATTGACAATGTCTTTAGCTATAAAAAACTAAATTAACTTTTTTTTTAACAGAGTAATAAACGTTTAAAAACCAAGTACTGTGCGATTTTGGATACATTTTTCGCGGCCTTCTCCTCAAAAACGAGAGCATCGATCGGGATTTTAGTTATTGAACAGTATTGAAAACATTATTGACAATGTCTTTAGCTATAAAAATCTAAATTAACTTTTTTTTCAACAGAATAATAAACGTTTAAAAACCAAGTATTCTGCGATTTTGGATACATTTCTTCCAAGTTTTATTACCACATAAGAACAAATCACGTAATTTATCATGATATATCAATCAGCTGTTCTCAAATATAAATGGTGGGCCCTTCGCGGCGTTATTTACGCTGTCTGCAGACTTGTGTAGTCGGAGCATTGCAGACTTTTAGGAAACATATGTCTGGTGAATCAAAGCTCATCTTATGTTTTATCAATTATTTCTTTGTTAAAAAAAACAAAATTTTCTAATTTAAATTTATCAAAGCAAAAATTAACATTTTAGGAAGGTGCGGTTTGTGCTAGGCTCTTGGGAATTCGCCAGGTAGCACTATTATTACCACATAAGAACAAATCACGTAATTTATCATGATATATTAATCAGCTGTTCTCAAAAAATATTCTCTCTGATACCTGTCACTGAATTGCTGACGTTCAAAGTTCTTTACTAAGGGCCCGTTCACACGATACAGTTTTTGTGCGGTACAGTAAATTTGCTGTATCAGTTATTTTGCAGTGCTTTCGTTTGCATGTACATTTCATATTGTATGTTCACACAATACTGTTTCGACTGGATCCAGTAAAAAAGCTGTTCTAGCCGATTTCTACATTCGGTTTTGTCTTCGAAAACTGTATCACTAAAATCAGCTGTACCGCAAAATAACTATCCGTATTTGGTGGCACATGTATTGTACAGGTAATGGATATGTTCAAACGATACGCTTATTACGCTGGAAGCAGTCTTCAGATCGTCAGCATTGATCTTCTTCATTGATATTCTTCAGCATTGATCTTCTTATTAGTGAATTCCAGTGTCCAGAAATGGAAGATATTAATTGTGAAAATTTAATTTCTCTAATATATGAGAGACCCGCCTTGTGGGACAAGACTTAAGATTAATATAAAAATAAAGAGAGAAAAATGTGTGGAATATTGAAACCAGAATTTGTGTACTTTGATCAAGATTTAAGAGAAACCTTCAGTAAGAAACTTATTTTAAAAAATCTTACACAAATAAAAAAAATCCTGGACTGGAATAAATAAAACTGAACTGGAAGCGCAATGGAAGAAGGAGGAGAGCACAGCAATAAGCAGCAAAGCCGGACCGTGCGTACATCACAGTACAGTTGACGCCGTACGGTAAAAAAACCGTACCGCAAAAAAACTGTATTGTCTGAACGGGGCCTATCATGATCGTTGCTATCAAAAAAGCCGAAACATATTTAGTCTTATTTCTAAACATAATCCGTACGAAGGACGGGCACAATAGCTAGTTATGAATATAATTTTAGATCTAATCCTGTTTTTTAGGAGATTTTTTCATTTATGGATCAGGTTTTATGGGTAAATGTAAAGCGATGCTTCAGCAGCTTCTATACAAGTAATCTATATTGAGGGGCAAATGGATAATTAAAAGCTTACTTTAGTGCATATGGTAACCTAAATTGGTTATCAATGGCAAGTGGGTTGGACAAATGACACTCTAATAGATGAAAATTTTGATTTTATCCGCCATTTTGAGTCAAAAATCTTGAATATAATTTTTATTTTAAAGGCCCATAACTTAGTCATTCAGCATATTATTTCAATATGAAATTCGACGGAAAAGAGACGGTTCGGATATTCTTACACAACCTAGAAACTGAACATTTTGGTCTGTTGCTTTCTTCACGAAGTTCCACACGAACTTACATACTAAGTTTCCCTAACTTACATACATAGTAAGTCCCCCAACTTTTCGTAATATCCAATGTTTTGCTTTCCAAATGTATACAGCAACAGCACCAGCTGTCCAATGTTTTGATTTTCACTAGTCAAAACTAGCCTATAGCCTACAGTGGAAATCTGTTTCCCATCATAATTATTTTTATATTCTACTTCGAACTCCAAAATCAATGGGGATCTTATTTGGACTACGAGGAAGCTGTATACCACGCTTCAAGAGTCTAAAATCTTCCTTTTAAGCGCTAGAACACGGACGGGTGTACGGACGGACGGAGGGATAGAAGGACGGACGGGCAACGGCATGATTGAAATAAGATCCAGTTGGATCCTTAATAATATTAATGATTAGTCCAGGTGATCAGTTTAATAAAAATATTCATGAACATGTTAATAATGGAGGTTACGATTTATTTAATTTCAATTTAAGATTGATCCAGCCATGAGAGAAATTGATAAGAGATGTAGCCTACTAATATCGACAAATTTTGACATAATACGGCAAAGTTAAAAGGTAATTTTAAGGTGTTTGGTTGATCTTTTAATGATCACATCACATTGTACTTTAAAACGTGTGTCTTATCAAGCATAAGAATCAAAATATCTCATCAGACACTGTCTCAGAATCATAAGAGTCAAAATATCTTCATTCTTGCTTTCAGGGATCAGTTCCCTACTATGTCTTATGGAACTTTCTCAGAAGGCGAAAAATGCTGAAAATAACAAAAATTCTCACAAGGAATTTAAAAATGGGAAGTGATTTAAATAAAAATGAAACTTTTTAAGAATCACTTATTCCAAAAATAATCCAAAATGGATTTGAAAAAATAATTTTCTAGGTGAATGATTATATTGATTAGGTGTAAGAGGAAGAAATATTTTAGTTACAAGGAATTTAAAAGCAAATATGAGAAAAAAATAAGTTGTTCAAATAAGTTGTTGATTTTATCAACATTTTTCATAATAAAGGAGAAAAATGCAAGGTGCCTGATGAGCGGCTTTTCTCTTGTAGGAAATAAACTATTTTGGTCACAAGGAATTCAAAATGAAAGAGTGGTTTGAATGGGAATGAAACCTAGAATTATTTTTATCAAAAATATTTCAAAATGTAGATGAAAAGGTGCAAATTTCAAGGTGCATGATGAATTGTAGGAAAAACAAACGGTCGGTGGGGACTTTTGTTGTTTGGGGGAACATAGAATCGCTTTGACACCGGGCTGTGAGACAAAAGATGTATCACAACAGGATATTAAGCGCTCCCCCTCAACCATTGGCGCTCAACCATTGTCTACGCCTTTATTAATAACCACATTACCAACTCTGCTTTTACCAAGCGGCTCTTTCAGAGGGTTGCTCGAGTTCTCAACGTTCGGAAGCAACAACAGAGATGAAAAGGGAAATTCCCAACCCTGACAGAGGTGTGCATCCTATATTTTCCCTTTTCAAGAGGAGAGCTTTCAGGGATCAGTTCCCTACTCCCTTTTGAAATTGTGTACCAGGTATGGATGTTGGACAAGAACGAATCAGGATTGTTGTATGCACATAAATTTATTATACAAACATCTCGATTCCATACAGCGTTCCTATGAAACCCTAACCACTGACTGCCCTTTGGCAAAATCCTGTATCCACCTACCTTCCACAGCAATAAAGCTTTATGAACGTTCTATTCGTTAACACAACATACCTGTTTTCTAAACAACTACTAAATTACAAATAACTTGCTACACCTGATTCCAGCATCGTCTCCCCATATTGAATCGGGTGGAAACCTGGACAACAATTGACAAAATATATCACCGCTGATATTGCCTGCTGTTCAAAACTATGCTTTGCCTAGTAGTTCTATTTATGGGAAAATACCTGGACCGGAAATGATGCATGTATAATCACAATTGAAGCATGCGTTTAGTGTTAAAGTATGTCGTAATTAGTATGATTTGTGGCATTACTGGATAATTCCACTCATGAATGTTGTTTCTTTTTTTGCATGACAGGAAACTCTTATCTGAAGCTGAATTTAGAATCTACATGGATTTCAACATGGTGAAGAGGATTGTGCATTTGTTTTAGGCTTTGAAATTTGCTTGGAATGTGATTATTACTAGTGCATAATTTTGCAGTACCTCTGTTCCATGGAAGTGATTGTCTCGTAATAGGCAAGGCGATTGATTATTCGAGAACATTCAATAAGCATTTAAAAAAAAACATGACAACATAAGACAATTTTATAATAGCCCTGGTAAAGGGGGTGTTTGGTTCTGTATACATGATATAGTGAATATGTATTGAGTTCTTTAAATTGTGTGTAGTACAGTATAATCGTTTTCCATGCAAATAGAAATGGACATGGAGAATCAGGATCTCACCTTATCTCTAGATTTAGAAGTTTAATTGAACAGTTTCTGATGAAGTTCCATATTACTTTGCCAATTGATATTCAAACGTAAATGGTTATTCATGCTTACATTTACGTTTCGACAGTTTTTTCTTATTACCTAATGCCCCGTAGATGCAAAAATCGCATCTCTTCCTAGCCTCATTTTCTTCAATCTTCTAGGAGAAGAGGTTGCAATCTAAAACATAAGAATAACTATACTTTTATAAAAATTCTGAGCTTAGAAAACATAAACCAATGAAAAAATCGATAAATTTAATCGTTAACTATTAGGCAATCACATGCATGATAGTTAAATATGGTTATAAGTCTAGTTATATCACTAGCTTATGATAAGTGAGGCATAAATAAAAATTCAAATAATACAGCGAATTATAATGAATTATATTGAATAATTGTAGGTGACAACTTGTATAACAATAATGTTATATGACCGAGGGAATGGAATATTGAATATATTGATTCTCAACGCTAAACCGTCATAGAAACATGTAACGATCCGAATTTTTTCAAGATGGTGATTGAAAACTTAGACATAAGCCGGTTGATCAAGTAACGCTGATGTTAGGTAAAGGATAATAATGATATTCCAAGTCCAAGAATAATCTACTTCTACATCCTGTCAACGTTTTGAATGAATTTACATTGTATTGGTAGGTGATTATGTGACATTAGTTGAAAACACACATGATCGTTGGCTATTGAATTTTTTTGAGAATGTTATCCAATAGATGACTAACATCAACTCTTCATTAATTGAGCAAATATAAACTTTATAACTATTGAGTTTAAACTAATTTGTAGTTCTATATATGCAGCACCTAGAAACAATCGATTTGTCATCCATTTTTAATGCAAGCTAGAAAGAGCTAAAGATCTGTGGCGTCATACAAGCTACAAAACACGAACCATCTTGCATTTCCGTTTTTTCGTAGAAAATATTGCACATTTAGTTTGGAGATTAGTCTTAATCGATTAATTTGTCGTCTAAATTTACCCTGATAGTTGAGACCCAAATTGAAGTTCAAAAAGTTTAATATTTAATTTTGGTTAGACCGAGAAACGTGTGCAGATGTCATGATAGTCATAGCACAACTGCAAAATTGAGGATACTTAGTAGAATATGATTGTGAGTTAAAAATATAGCTGATGTCAAGTATTTGGAATATTTTTATGTAATATGTCTCCAAACTGTGATTGTAAATTTTTATTCCAGAGTAGGCAAACAAAATAATATTTGCACTTTGACGTATGAACAACCGCAGCCTACACAATAATATAGATTTATTGTATATTTATTATCGAAAAATAATATTGGAGAAAAAATGTGAAAACACAAAAATGCCAAATATTTAACATTGACCAATAAGCAACAATAAAAGTTTAATATTGGACAATAATGTTATGGGTCTCAATAATAATGGGCCTCAAATGTCTGATAATTTTCACCAACTCATAATACATCTATAAACTATAAAATGCTGTGAAATACTAAAGTTTCACGAATTCAATGGCGTTGAGTATTAGCCTACAGCATTTGGCACCAGTAGAAATTGAAAGCAACCTGGAGGCTATTGTGTGTTATGTCATGATACGTCGATACCAAGTTGGTTAGGCCAGAAATGTTGGGAACCTCTGGACCTCTATAGGCATGCAGAATAGAGAGAGTGAGAGATATCAAGAGAGAGAGAAACGAGATAAGTGCAGGAGAAGTTTCATTGAAACCTTCAGGGGATAGTGTTTGGGCTGAAGCTGCTAGCTGCTGCTCTAGAGCGCCGCTTGCTTTCGCTACAAAGGCCAGAGCGAGAGAGTAGACAAGTGAGAGAGCGCTTCTCTTCAGAAATTGATTACAGACATTAGTTTGCTGACACTGTGGACACTTTTATTAATGCCTCTCTCCCTGTGTAGCGAGCACAACCGAGAACTCTATGCTATGCTCCGACCTCCGAGGCGAGTTTTCCCCCAAAATAAGAGGAGCAGGGGGGCTCAACCCCCCCCCCCCCATCGCTCCTCAGCCATCTTTGTCATTCCATCGTCTATTCAACCCAGCTCCTGTTTTCGACTGTTTCCTGTGTCCTTACTTCTTGCCCTGTTTCCTTGCTCTTCTATCATAGAAATATTCTATTTTCTCTCTGCTTCGTTTTCTTGTTCGTTTCTTTGTTTTCCTTTTTTCTCCTTCTCCTAACTACTCTTCTCCTTCTCTTAATTTTTCTTCTTCTACATCTAAGTTACTTCTTCTTCTTCTTCTTCTTCTTCTTCTTCTTCTTCTTCTTCTTCTTCTCCTCCTCCTCCTCATCCTCCTCCTCCTCCTCCTTCTCCTTCTCCTTCTCCTTCTCCTTCTCCTTCTCCTTCTCCTTCGCCTTCGCCATCGCCTTCGCCTTCGCCTTCGCCTTCGCCTTCGCCTTCGCCTTCTCCTTCTCCTTCTCCTTCTCCTTCTCCTTCTCCTTCGCCTTCGCCTTCGCCTTCTCCTTCTCCTTCTCCTTCTTCTTCTCCTTCTCCTTCTCCTTCTCCTTCTCCTTCTCCTTCTCCTTCTCCTTCTCCTTCTCCTTCTCCTTCTCCTTCTCCTTCTCATTCTCCTTCTCCTTCTCCTTCTCCTTCTCCTTCTCCTTCTCCTTCTCCTCCTATTCCTTCTCCTCCCTTTCTTCTTCTTCTTCTTCCTTTCCTTTTTCTAAATCTTCTTCTCCCAGTTCTACTTCTCCTTCCTTCTCATTTTCCTCCTCTTATTCTTTCTCTCCTCCTTTTTTTCTCTCCCTTCTCCTCCTCACTCTCCTTGTTCTCCTCTCTTCTTTTTCTTCTCCCCCTTCTTCATGCTCCAGTTCATGCTAGAGAGATTGCGAGCGCGACCGGAGAGCGAATCTTTTTTCTCTCTCTCTCTTTGTGTTTGTATGCCTCCGTTTTGAGCCTTATTCATTACACCGACTTTTCTCATATCTGTTTCTTCTACTCTGTACTTCCCTCTTACTCCCCACAATATAATCCTCTCTGCTACTTTTTTCAATTCTCTCTCAGTCTCTCTTTCAACCTCTCTCCTTCTCAAAAGGTCACATCACTCTCCCATGTACGGATAACTTCTTCCCGCCTTTCCACGTAAACAGCAAAAAACTCAACCAGAAACGGTTTCCCCTCTACTCTATGACCCCAAATACTCTTCCATTCCTCTTTATCACTCTTTCTTATTCATCCTGTCACTTCTTCGCCCTTTCTCTCTTTATCACTCATTCTCTCTTCCCTCGCCATTCCTTTCTGCTGCGCTACATTGCAAAGAATCCCCACACAACCAGTCACCCACCACCATCTTTAATTCACACAAATTCATTTTCTTGTTATTTATTCATTCAACCCGCTTTTGTCAACATGCATTTACAACGAGAATCATTATTTCAACGCTGGCAACCCTTCCTGAAACAAATATTCGACTCCTTCGGCCTTCTTTTCTTTAACAAACCTCAGCAAGTATTACATTGGTTTCTCACTGGCAACAGATATTGCAGAGCTGGAATTGACACCTTATAATAATATCATATTCATTTCATACTTTGTTTGGAGGATGAAGCCCACATAGTTCTAAGACCTGTGCGTGGGTAATGAGTTGGATGATGGAGATTTATGAGTTTGACCTACAGTTTTAGGTGGGTTCCGAACCACCGGGAAGTGATTTTACAGCAGAGAACTGTCTTTTTTGCTGGCCAATCTAATCGGTCTCCGTTACAAACAGGACCAACGAGAACGCAGCTTATCTCTATCTGATTGAACAGATACCTGGTACGGCTCGCGGCTATCACTTCCCTATCTTATAATATCATTGCATTCTAAGGCTTAACTTATTTATTTAATTTGAAGATTAATGGACTTATAAAAAGTATCTAAAGTAAATAAATGTAAAAACTTGATCGATTTCAATATAAAGGGGTTCAACTGGTTTAGCTCTATTCTAACATGCATTGAATTCTATCAACCTTGCATTAATACCACCTTAGTAGAATTACAGTGATTCAGGAAGAATTTTTCATTCTGCACTCCACGCATTAGAGTAAAGTTGAATGCTTACATGTACATAGGTCTGAAAAGCTTCGTTACAGGCAATGGCGCACCCAGGGGGGCTTAAGGGGCATAAGCCCCCCCCCCAGAAAACCGAGATCCTTAAAAAATTGTTGATAATTTTCAAGCAAATTAACTGTATGGAGTATGTGCTCCAGGCTGATTAGTGTTGGTTCATTTGTTGGTTAAAAAATTTTTTTCATGTTTTCACACCTTTTCAAGTAGAATTATGTTAGCTGATGCCTGTGCGTGGTTAATGAGTTAAATGATGGTGATTGATGAGTTGGATCTACAGTTTTAGGTGAATTCATGTAATTAAGCCCCCCTCCGGCCATCAACAAATATTTTGGGGAGCAACAGAGCTCTGAAAAATCCCAATTTTACCCCCCCTTCATCCCCCATGGGGGCGCCTTGTTACAGGTGTAAGGATAGTAGAAGTTTGTTGCTATCCGTATAAATTCACTCATACAGAAGGTTCAAGCATTCAAGTGATTTTCTTTTGATTGTAGTTTGGTAAGATTTAATGCAAAGGTTGTCGTAAAAGATGTTTTTAAAGTTTGAACTGGGTCACTTACTTAATAGTCGATGAACCGGTTATTTCATCTCATAATAAACTTGTTGAGAATCCAATTTCAGAAATAAAATGTGAAATTAGACGACAAAAACGTCTAATAGTTAGAAAAAACATTCAAAGTTAATAAAATTTGGTTTTAATGAATCAAAGCACACAAGAATAGCGCATGAAAACCAACCGTGCAAAATAAGTGAGTTACGATTAAAAAATCCCCAACCTTATCAACTTCTTATGTGTTTCTCACTCAGTGTTGTTCCACGCTAGGCTATTGCAGAACAATGCTTGTGGAAAATAATTTATGAACTAATTTTAATGATAACTTTATCGTTCAATTGAAATAGTACCCATATCAACGGTTAGAAATGTAATTAAAAGGCTACATTATTTATTTGGATTGTTTGGAAATGTAGAATAGCAAAATGTAATCCTCTATCTGTAAGCAAAATCTATTGCTTGTCTGTTTAGATTCCAAGTGACAACATGTCACTGCTTCAATTAATTATGACACAACAAAAACTACATTAACGCCTATTAAAAACCCATGAACGTATTTCCTTCGCAGGTTTACACCTCATTGAAGACACCCCAATTAGTAAACAATTAAGACATTCATTTCCCACTGCGTCTCGCCCTAACCACACAAGGCGTCTAAAGCGTTGAGAAGGTCAAAAAACAGTCAATAAATTTAGTGGGGTTTATTGGCCTTTGTCGGGTGCCGGCTGGGCGGAAGGGGGGGGGGAATTTTATTGCCCTGTTGCAGAACATAAATAGTGACAAGGCTACTACATATATATAGTGATAGCTTTTATATATTGGTATATAGTAGTGGTGGTAGTAGAAATAGTAGTGTAGTAAAATCTCAGCAGAGAGACTAAACAACTTGATGATGGGTCCTACTTTACGAGCTGTGCTAGCGGTATCTCTGTGCAAAGAGGGGCCGACCCCCCTCTCCTAACCCCCTCACAGTCGCTCACGTGGCCCACGTAAAATACGAGCCACTTGCGGACGCTCGAGAGCGAGTGAAGAGGACCTTGACTCACTTCTACACCCATAAAAGTCGACCTTGACAATTTATGGGCGCTACGTTCTATGGGTTTTCATTAACATTATTTATGGCCCTAATAATGGGCTCTTACTCCCTTGCCTCCTCACCCATCACTCCTCTTCCACACCTCTTGCCTATCCCACTCCACACAAGCTATAATAGTAGTACGTGCGTCCAACCATCATGCATAACTTATCTCTCTCACCGCTCTCTATCTCTCTCACACTCTTCTCCTACAACAACATAATCACACACGTGCTCTCTGTTTTCATTCACATTCTTCCGCCTGTGCCCCTCATCACTATCCGTTATTTACGATTCCACTTTTTATCGCTAGTTAGCATGATTTTTTCAAGTTTTCAGTCAGCCGTTCAAGTTCCCCTATTTTGCTACTACGGTAATCGACTTTCATTCATAAAACCATTCATCCTTCGAGGAAGTTTCTTGCATGAGATTTGAAGTACTTTTTTTAACATTACACAAAAATTGGGGTTTTATTTATTTATTTATCTATTTATTCATTCATTTAACTGAAATACAGTCAATGTGAATACAACAGGTTATTGCCCAAAACAGCTTTTCACAAACCTTTAAAGTAGGATCATAGATCATCATTAGGTAGGTGGTTTGAGAACATTAGATTTATAAATTCTGCAACCGTATTCAGGTGGCAACCTGTCGATCCAATCCATCAATATTTCTCCCTCTATTTTTGAAAAAAATTTAATGGTTATTTCTAGTACAAAAAATGTTTATATTTGAAGAGTTCCAGAATCTTCCGATTTGGAAAACGTTGGAAATTAAATCTAAACGAAGACATGCTTACCTATAGAGTAGATTACACTATCGCAGACAGTCTAGACTGGAATTGTGGTAGACTACTAGAGTTGCAGTTGTCCATATTACCCTTCGATAGCGCTTTTTGACAAGATATATATATTATCTTTGTTTAGACGGGTCGCAAGAAATGTAACATAGGCATTGGATAATGATCTGTAAAATGAATTTCTGTTATTTATCAATAAATTTATTATTCAATAATAGATTAAGTCGAATTTTTCTTGTAATGTAACAGCATATAACTTATCCATAATGAATAAGATGAAGTTGTCACAGCCACATTTATTAAAGATACTAGCTCCGGTTGTTACACCATTATCAATCTCAAACTCAATTTTACATTATATTCTACAATTTTACATTATTCTACAATTTTACATTATATTCATTAATTTTACCATTATCAATCTCAAACTAAATTTCACATTATAGATATAAGCCTACTCTAAATTGAAACGAATTTATAATTTTAAACTGTAACCAGGCTATGATCTCTTGACTTGTTGATTCATAACTGATCAATTGATATTCAATAATGATTAACTCAATTGAAATAATATTTTGGCTTGACTTCTTTACATCAAAATCCATTTTTTTCTCAATAAATTCGATAATAACTGATTTTATATTGCAGCTGAAAAATTTGGTGCACTTATTCTTAAACGGTTCCTATAAATTGATTGATAGTTTTATTATTGACTTCCTATATATATTTTTTATGATAATCTAGAACCAATGCAAAATTTTTCACATTTATTAATTTTGTTTAACTACATAATATGCACTAACATTTTTATCATTTAACATAACATTTTAACAACTAACTTGATTTTTGAAAAAATATTTCAACTATATATTATATAGCACTAAAAAAAAGAAAATAATGATATTAACAGACTCATATACCTCAACACATAGTTTTTTATAGTGGGGTTTCTAAAGGTGAATTACTGATATAAAATATTCTGTATTTATGAAGTTTAACTAAAAGGATTTTTTTAATTATTATGTTATTGATTGAATAAATTTTGATTTGATTTGAAAAAAAAAATCTACTACACTACCATATTATACTGTACTACACTACTACACTCTAAACTTGTTAAGTAGACTTACATTACAATTTAAACTTCAAGTAGACCTGTTCAAAAATTCTTTTTCAATCTGAATAAATCAGAATCATACATGAATGAAATAAACTTTAGTTTTTCCGATCTCACAAACATGAATGATGTTTGTCTTTATCATAGAGTGCTATTGACCATTGGCCACTTCAAAAGACATATCCCGATCCATCTGAGTTGCTTTTCGATTGCTTGTTGGGAAAGCTCTTGAAAGCATTCCGAAATGGGAAACAAGTTGAGTGAAATAATATTTCAGGCAGGAGAAAGAGTTTTGAATGTTAGTTTCGGAGAGGGTGTAACAACAACAACAACAACGTATCATCATCAGTTTGCAGGTAAACAACATGAGTGTATTTCTGTGTTGTTTATGGTTGTAGGAAGTAATCCTCGTCTGAGGAAAGAGAAGTTTGGAAGATAAGATACATTTCTTGTATGGTGTGCAGAGGAGCTGCAGATAAAGCGGATGATGCGGAGGGGAAGGGGAGGGGAAGGGGAGGATTCGGAAGAAAGGGAAAAAATTATGGCGGATGAGTGAAGGAAAGAAGTGATGGGTGGGGGTGGGGGAGGCAGCCCTGGCCGAGGGACGATGATTCATGGTCTACAAGATGGATGTTGCACCCCTGCGATAGGGGAGGGGGCTGGTGCCGGATCAGAGTGAGCTAGCTTGGGGTTGAAGGGACGAGAGGAAGGGAAGTGGGTTGCCGCTCGAGGGCATAGCGGGGGGAAAGAAACACGTTTTGATGCATTTACCCATTTCTCAGCCCTCCACGTCCTTTCACTCTGGACAATGACAAATATTGCTTTTTTATACGGAGATACCGAGACCCTGAAAGATGTCGGTCGGTCGGCCTCATGCAAGGGAGACTCGGCAAAAAGAAAACGACTACTCTTCAACGTCCTACCCGCCACTTTTTCTTCTTCTTCTTCATACTATTCCGTTAGCATTGATCATATTGTATACAGCACACCACAAGTGTACAATGCCTGCAGAGTCGCACGTATTATTCACGTTATACTTTATCAGCAGGTTGCCCGATTCAATTGCATATGGGTTCTAGAGCGTGACATGACTTATTTTTATGATTTACTTTAATTAAATGTCTAGTTTTTCTTAGCCACCTCCTCTTTCTTCTCATTATTATTCTTCTCTTTCTTCGTTTTCTTCTTCTCTTCTTCTTCTTCTTCTTTCTCCTCCTCCTCCTATCATTCTTCTACTCCTTCTTCTTCTTCTTCTTCTTCTTCCCTTCTTCTTCTTCTTCTTCTTCTTCGTTTTCTTTTTATTCTTCTTTATACTATTCCGTTAGCATTGATCAAATTATATACAGCACACCACAATTATACAATGCCTGGAGAGTCGCACGTATTATTCACGTTATTCTTTATCAGCAGGTTGCCTGATTCAATTGTATATGGGTTTCTAGAGTGTGATGTGACTTATTTAAATATTTACTTTAATTAAAAGTCTAGTTTTTCTTAGCCACCTCCCTTTTCTTCTCATTATTCTTCTTCTCTTTCTTCCTTTTATTCTTCTCTTACTCTTTTTCTTCTTCTTCGTTTTCTTCGAATCCTCCTCTTCCTCCTTCCTCTCCCTATTCTTCTCCATCGTACTCTTCTCATTTTTCTTCTTTTCCATAGTCCTCTTCTTATTCTTTCTTTATCTCCTTTTTCCATCTCCTTTCCGTTCTTCCTCATCTACTACTCCTTTTGCTGCTATAACTTATTCTATTCTATCTTCACTTTTTTCTCTTCGTTCTTTATCTTCATCATCTTCTTTCTTACCTTCTCCTCTCTATTCTCTTCTTTTTCTTTCTTCTTTCTTCTGCTTCCTCTTCTTTTTCCTTCCCTCTTTTTTCTTCTTCTTCTTTTTTTTCTTCGTCTTCTTTTTCCTACCCTCTTTTTTCATCTTCTTCTCTTTCAACTTCTTTTTCTCCTTCAACTTCTTTTTCTCCTTCATCTTCTTTCTTTTTTCCTTCTATCTTCTTCTTCTTTTTCTTCTTTCTTCTTCTCCATAGTTCTCTTCTCATTCTTTTACCTCTCCATCGCTCCTATATCTCCTTTTCTCTTCATCTTCTTCTTTCTTTATATCCTTTTCATTTTTCCTCATCTACTACTTTTGGCTGCTATAACTTCTTCTATTCCATTTTCACCTTTTCCTCTTTCTTCTTCATATACATAATTTTTTCTTGTCTTCTCCTGCCCATTCTCTTCTTTTTCGTCGTCTTCTTCTTCTTCTTTTTCGTTTTCTTCTTCTTCATACTACTCCGTTAGCATTGATCATATCATACAAGTGTACAATGCATGCAGAGTTGCAGATATTATTAGCATTATTCTTCATTTCTCAGATAGAAATTTGTGGAAAGATTTCAGTTATCCGTACAGTACTAATATCAGAATTGATAATGATTTACTACTTGAAAATTCTGTTTATTCTGCTAAAAGATTGAAAGTAACTTTTTTTTGGATTCAGAATAAACAGAATCTTAGAACTGTTCCGACCTTTTGAAATGGCCTGAATAGTTATTGGCTTGTAAGAGTACAATGTAAAATGTTATCAGTTATTGGTTTCAATATTCAATTATTTAGTAATTTATTTATTCCGTATATGTACATTCACAACCAATAGAGGTTTACGGCTCAACCCCAAACCAATTCTCATTCATTTCAATAACTGGTCTTTACAATTTAAGAAATATAAAGAGAAAAAATATTCCAACACATGAGACCGAACTAGAGTGTGCGACCCTTTAGGCTAATGCCAAACGTGATGAAGAAGGATTAGAAAAATGTTAGAGAATACAATTAATATAGTTACATTTTTATCACTATAGATTATTAAACACGATATGATATGATATGATATAGGATTACTAGGATAAACGGAACTCTATGAGCTAAATGTCAAAGATTCGCTCGCATAGTATGTACATTTACCGAAAAACAATTGATTAATTTTTAGATTTTCTTGTTGTTATTAAAATGAACTGTTTCACAACAAGTGAGAAGCTCAAACCTCGCTAATTTAGTCGTTCATAATAATAATAATAATAATAATAATAATAATAATAATAATAATAATAATAATAATAATAATAATAATAATAATAATAATAATAATAATAATAATAATAATAATAATAATAATAATAACAATAATAATAATAATAATAATAATAATAATAATAATAATAATAATATCGTGTGACCTGGCAAGCTCAGGTCCGGTGTCAGTTATTAGGTCGCACCTGAATAAGTTCAGAGCCTTGACGTGACTTTTAACGACTGTTTTTAGGCAGCCGGGACCGACAGGCTTAACGTGTCCTCCGAAACACGGGAGTGGCCTGAGGTAAAATCTTTCAGTCATAACTGGGATCGAACCAGGGACTATGGGTTATCAAACCCACTCGGCTGCGGCCACTCCATGAACAGCCTCGTAGAATACTGACATTATTTTTGCTTTATTTGATAAAACTACTGACCTATTCGATATGAAAAATAAGTAAAAATAATTCAAGTCACGAATATCGTTGCTGTAAGTAAACAATACGTCACGATGTTTGAATATCAAAGGTGGTAATCTCCAAGTTTCAACGTCTTACTTTTCGAACCCTATTGATCGTAACTCTACATTGGTTTGAAACTAGGTTACACTACAGTGGTTGTGTGTGTACAGTATAGTGCTGTGAGCTATTTCATCGATCAATCCGTCACGAAATGAAACTGTAATCGAATTACCGAAATTTAGTGGCGCCGTTTCCTCTCAAATGATGTTGTGCTGAATAACGAACTTTTCAACTACCTTGAGCTTTCTTTAACTCGAGGAAACCTTGAGAAAGATCTACTCGAAAGGATTCTCAAGTTTCCCTTCAGTTTGGCGGGCCGCTTAGCGCAGTGTTGGTTGGGACGTCACAATTTCAACTTGCTGTCGTTTCAGCGGTCGTGGGTTCGAATCCCACTCCTCCGTCAGGCATCTATATGTGTTATCATTCACCTCATTACCCACGCACAGGTCTCGGACTCATGTGAGCATCATCAGCAATTAAAAAAAAGTTAAGGAAGTGTTATTATTTGGCTGCCAAAACTTATTTCACCCGAAAATGTTTCCACAGCACTCATCGCCATATTTAGCGCCAACTAAACTTTCTTCGAAGAGGAAAAATATAGAGAATGAACGGAATAAGAATTCTAAGAGCAGCGAAAAACGAAAAGACGTGATCATGCAAACATTATGTTACAGAAACCCCGGAAGGAGGTTGAAGCTGAAGCTGGAGTTGTTGGAGGACATGGGAATGGATAAAGGAGTGAATTCCTGTCACGTTGGCGTTCTGTTTGGTCTTGTGTAAAAAGGGGGCCTTGGAGGAACAACGGAGGATCATCGTTACGGGGTAAAGGGTGTGGAAGTGGAGGGGGAAGAAGGAAAACGTTTTCGAAGGTTTGGTGGAAGTCACAACCAAGCCTTGTGTCGTGCTCAGGGATGGAGGAGTTGGGAAATGAGGACTAGAATGAGAAAGAGCTAGAGGAAGAGGTAGAGGAAGAGGTAGAAGAGAAGGATTGATAGAGTTTGAGGAGTTGGAAATTAAATAGATGACTGGGTAGTGTCGAGAAGGGGGGTGGTTCTTGGGACAGCGCAACCGGAAATTAAAACTGACAAAGCCAGTGACTATTTATATATCAGTGTAGCAACTTTGTTAATATAAGCTTGCCTGGTAGAGAACTCTCAAATCCAAAGTCTACTGGGATGGGTCGTGATGAAGGATGCTATTCCTTAGAGTTTTTGTACTGTACTGGAATTGGCTGTATAGCTAGGCTGAAGGGGCTGGCATAGGTAAAACAGGTCCAGAGGAATTGTAGTTAAAACAACTTTGAATAACATAATTGTATAATTTGGAAAATTAACTGTTTTAAATGTTTAGTTGAAGGTTAAGGAATAATATAAAGTTTATCCTCCCCATCTTACATAACATCTGTATTAGTTTCCCTCCAACGAAAATTTTTCCTCTTTTCATTGGCTTATTTATAGAATCACTTTTAATTTTTTGTATTCTATTCACATTTAAACACAACGACCCAACAGGCTGAGACCGGCCATTTTTCACCTCTTCCAGAAAATTGTATCTCTCAATAGTTCAACATTACTGTCTAAAGTCCTCTTCTGTCAATTAATATTTTTATTTGTATAAAATAATTCCATTACTAGCATTTTACCCGGTCTTGCAAGGGAATCCAGTTTGGAGTTGCTAGATAACTGATGGTAGCGGTCACAAAATTGAATCGAGTTATAAATTAATTAGATTCTTCAATTTTTTTTCAATTCAAGAAAGTTTTGATTCAAGTAACTTAATTTTATGTTTTTCATTTATTTATTTTCAATAATATTAATAGGCAAAGCTGATCCCCATAAATCCCTGTTCCATTCCAAACAATAATGATTTAGTTTAGTTAAAAAATGAATTTTTATTATTGTTTTAAAAAAGGCTTAGTATTCAGGCTTATTCATAATGCTGATTGTAATGGAAATGATAGTTTCTCTTAAAATATACTCAGAACAAACAATGATAAAAAATCATACAAATTAAATAATTTCTACCGAATTGGTTTTGAAAATAGATCTAATTTAGAAGAGTTGCGTGCAAAAGAAATTTGTCCAAACTGATATTCAAACTCATGTTCTCAAGCATTATGAGCAGCTGCCCTATGCACTACGCTACCATGCTCGATGGAAATTAATAATAATCAATACTACCATATGATCTATTATTATTGCGACACAATAACAAAAACATGTGGAATAATGAATTTCATCTACGACCATGTCATAATGTATACATTACAGTTTCACAATTGATGCCAAAACAGCTGTCTTTTCGAAATGCTTTTTGAAACCCGTTGTATAATGAGCTCATTATAGTACAGGTTCTACATTATAACACGGGTTCTGGACCAATCAGAAGCATTTTTGATGGAATCAATATCGTAATTCAATATTGTGAAACTATCAGCTGATTTGATCAAATTGCTAACTAAGCTGCTAACCTAACAATCTACTATAACTTTTCGTATTTGAGATGAGAGGTTATAGGTATCTCTGACAGTCACAGGTAAAATGAAATTGTTTTAATTAAATGTATACTAGTGGTCGTAGATAAAATAGTGTATGCAACGATTTTATTTGGCCATTAAAGCACTCGTGAGATATTTATAACACTCGCATTCGCTCGTGTTATAACTTACATCTAACTCGTGCTTTAATAAGGGTCAAAATAAAATCGTTGCATAAACTACTATTTCCACATTTATTTCGAAAATTCTGATAGGAAAATCAAAAATCGGACTTCGAGGTGCACTGAATCGAGTTTAGAGGAAGTTATGTTCCAAATCGTTGCCGTTTTTGTGAAATGCGTAAGACAAACACACACACACAAACAAACAAAAACACCCCATCTCTCCCTTATCAGTGGCGTACCGATAATGGAGCGAGTGGAGCAGTCGCTCCAGGGCGCAAGGCTCTGAGGGGCGCACCGTTCTTGAGAGAAAATTACATTTTACTTACAAAAAATGTATTACTATAATGAAGGCCAAAAGGGTGAAATGCAACACAATTTTAAAAACCGTATGTAAACATCGCTGCGCATGACTAAAAGGAAAATTCATGTCAAATTTAAAATAAATCGGTTCATGCGTTCAGCCGTAAATGCGTTACAACCAGACAGAATGCAAACGGTCGAGTCAAAAGTAGCAAATAGTCGAAAGTAGCAAAGCCAAAACAATTTAAATTGGGTGGCAAAAGGTATAACAAATTCAAGTAATTGAATGAATACTTTGAATTTATTCTGAAAAAATAAATCCACAAGAAGTTCAATGGTTTTTATATTAAGAACAGGACTGAAATACTTCACTTTTGAATCCTATTTCCAAAATATAAAAAAAATTTCATAAGGATGACTTGCAAAATGAGAAAAAATAACTGCAAATAAATTTATAGAAAAGTGAAAAAATCCAAAACAAGCTATTTGGAATCTGGCCTGGCGAAAAATCATTCCTTGGAGATTCGCATCTCTAACAAATACGGCATAGTTAGAGGCGAAAAAAAAGCCGCTGGTTCATTAAATGACCACTATATTAATATCAGCCCAATCGGGTGGTTGAGTGTAAGACTGATTTTTTTTGTGAGGGGGGGGCATCGTTAGACACTTCCGCTCCAGGGCGCTTAAAACCTCGGTACGCCACTGTCCCTTATTATATAGATAGCTTCTAATAATAGTACTGATGTGTTGTTATGAAGACCTGAGTTTTTTTTCACTCATAAAAAATGTAAGTGGAAATAAATAAAGTATTTCCACTCAAATCCATTAAACAATTGTTATTTTTATCCAAAACTTCACTAAAATACTGTCTGTCAGCCTTACTCCACCACAATCTCTGTCAGCAGCCTCAAAATAACTCTGCTTCTCAATCAATGGTTCTTTGGAATTCAGATACCAAACAGTTTATGGGGGGGGGGGGATGAAGCCCATATAGGTCTGAGACCTGTGTATGGGTAATGAGTTGGATGATGGTGATTGTTGGACCTACAGTTTTAGGTGGGTTCCGAACCACTATTCCAGCTTCAATTTCAAACAAAATGTCAAATAGTTTTACGTTAGTACATTTCCTCTACGATTATTCGTATACGATTTACATATATTCTCTCTTTATCTCCCTTTCTCTTACCATTCTCTATATTGCTTCCCCCTTCTCCTTCTCATTATCCACTCTATTCCTCCCTCTTCATTTCCACCATTTCTTCGGCAAGCCCTTCACTGAGCAGTCTGCATCAATTTAAAAAGAAAGCCACTGCAATTTGTCGCCGAGTGTCCTCTACCCTCTTGAATCAGTGACGTCATGCTCGCTAGGTTATTCTTCACGTGTCCCCTGTGAATTCGTCTATTGTACACTCTTAGACCAATTGCCCACCGATTTTTTCTGATAAGTAAACTAATCTCTCCACATTCTGATGTTTTTCTTCCTGTTTCAGATGGCGTTACTGCCGTTGGATTACAAATGGACTTGAAGATGTTAATTGATGCAGCAATCAGGCTGCAATCTGCGATTGGGGAATAGTAATTGATCTTGTTTGATGTAAAATGCTCTTATAACAACAAAAAGAGATAGAAGTTCTGGGAAAAGAATCCAGTTAAATCAAGAAGGACTTTAAGAATTTGAGGCAATCATCTTATTCGATTGAATTTTGACAGGCGATAATTATTTTGTTGATAACGTCTTGGAGACTCCAGTTAAGGAGTATAAGACAAGTCAGATTGAAAATTATACAATCTTAAACACTAGTTACCATAATTACTACATCAATTAGTTGAGGTGAGGCTTAATTTTGATGTGAAAGGAACTCTTGTACACTATAAAAATCTGTAACTGAATATTTTTTCAGATGTATCTTAAATACATATTATCTTAAATATCTCTCTATATTTTCAAGATTCTTTAAAAACTGCTGTAGCTTGTTGTATAGTTGCCTACCAATATATGTAGATATTTGTTTGAATAAGCTACTATTGTGACTCACCAAGTGATAATCTCCTCGGTTTCTTGTATTATAATCGTGTACGTTAAAATTTTGGTTAACATCACTTCTTTTTGCATATAAATTAGCTTCATACACATATAAGCAGGGTACAGTTAGGAGACCAAGTCTCTTGAACAACGGTCTACATGAATCTAATCTATTTACTCTTTCCATACATCTAACCGCTTTCTTTTGTATCTTAAACACCCTATCAAGGCTTTGTTTTGATAAATTAATTAACTAAGATAGCATACCTCATATGTGACAGTAAGTGCCCATGGTAACCTGTAAAAAGTAACTTTCTAAGCGTTTTCATAGCGTTTTAAGCTAGCGAGCTGTCGCAGGGCAAATACCGCAGATCAAATTTTACAACATATTTTCTCAATATATGGAGCCCAGGTCAATCGTCTATCCAACAAAACGCCTAGAAATGCGATATCTTTTTCCTGGTCTAGTTGATTATCGTTTACAAACACGTTTATAGCCCTATGTTCATTTGAATTATGTTTGTTTTTGAATTGAAGATAGTTTATTTTTTACTATTTAGTGTTAAATGTTAATTTCAATTGATTTAAGAACTGGACAATGGACTGCACACCTATATGGGCACTTATTTCTGAATATGACGATTAGAGGGAAGCTGCTGGTAAGGCAAGTCTGAATGTATTTTGCTTTTGGTTGTATCTTTACCAATTTTAATGAAAATATACAAATATACATATTTATGATGTAAATTAAGTGATATTCTTGTAACATAAAATCATTTCATATTAGTAATATTACCGTAATGTAATACTGGGGAAGATATGCTAAACAGCAATATTATTGAATCTGTGTATGAACAACAAAGAATGAGGATAGAAACTGTGGAACTAGGCAATACGAATTATATTATTGATGAAAATTGCGAGAATTTCTATCATTAATGCTATGGATCGTCAAGAAGACGGCTGAATCTATTCAATCTATGTTTAAATGGAATTTATGCTAGTTGCAAAGACATTCTAATAACTTATTTGTAGAATTTTGGTTGATGTTGTGGAACTCCATCATAAAAGAATAAAACACTGTCAAATTTTGTCAATTCCACTTCTTTATCACTACAGCACTGGACCGCGGTTTCGTGGCTTCACCAGTCACATTTTCAACAGTACTAATACATTGTTTATAAAATAATGTTAACTAATCTTCAAAAGTCGATAGTCAGTCAAATCGATATTTATGGTATCGATTATGGCATCAATATCAAATGTAACTTCAATTGTATACTTCAATTATTTACATTTGATATTGATGCCATAATCGATACCATAAATATCGATTTGACTGACTATCGACTTTTGAAGATTAGTTAACATTATTTTATAAACAATGTATTAGTACTGTTGAAAATGTGACTGGTGAAGCCACGAAACCGCGGTCCAGTGCTGTAGTGATAAAGAAGTGGAATTGACAAAATTTGACAGTGTTTTATTCTTTTACATTCTAATAAATTTATCCTAGCAGCTCAGTAGTGAGTTGTGTTTTTGACATTGAATTATTAAACTCATCCTTTGAAAGCATAAACATCTTATAACATAACCAAAACATTCTCAAGCACAAGTTAACATTGATAACATGACATTTATGGTTTTTAGTTACAGTCCCACAATGTTTTTGTGTATTGATGTGTCTTCTTCAAATTGATGAAGAACTTACCAAAATTTAATGTTGAAGGAATTGACAAATTAATTGTATAATTGCATCCCTGCTGAAGATTATAGACAAAATGAAATTCCACCAAGTTGAGAGGTTTTCGTATACAGAACAGAATATGAAAACCTGAAAGAAGTAATAAGATCAACCTAGCCTACAACCTACAGTCCATGTCGTTTGCTCCTACACCTAGAGATTTATTTCTGTCACTAGTCCGTGCCTGTGCGTGAGCATGTGTGAATATTCATGTGTCGCATATACGTGAGTATATATATATATATATATATATATATATATAAATATACTACATATAAGTAAGTTTTGGTACATGTTCCCGTGGCGGCTTTGTGGAGAAAATGTCACTCACACTTCCAGGCCTGGAATTCCTCCCACTGAGGATCAGCCGGCTTTCTTGTTTCTGTCGTCAGACTTCAGCTCCAGCTCCAGCCAACCCGATAACAGATCTTTCCAGCATGGAGCCCTTTTCAGACGAGTCACGTGACAAGAAAGATCTGGAACTATTTGTTTCGTTCTCAGACAAGCTAGAAAGTGATGTAAGGTATCGAAGAAATAAATGCCAAATAATTTATTTAATGAAATAATGTTCGAAAAGTGAAGGACGTGAGTTTTTGAATAGTCATTTCTAACATGGATTCAAGGGATCCTATAATATCTCATCTTTTTTAAATTTTTAAGACAGCTTACACGATCATGTAGTATTTCAAAAAAATTACCTTTTATTTTTCACACTACAGCTTATAAGGAATGCCAAATAAATGAGTGAAGTCTTGGCAGTTCATCAGTAATGAACTATTTAAAAATATAGCCGCGAGCCGTAGCAGGTATCTGTTCAATCAGATAGAGATAAGCTGCGTTCTCGTTGGTCCTGTTTGTAACGGTGACCGATTAGATTAGCCAGCAAAAAAGACGCGTTCTATGCTGTAAAATCACTTCCCGGTGGTTCGGAACCCACCTAAAACTGTAGGTCCAACTCATCAATCACCATCCTCCAACTCATTACCCACGCACAGGTCTCAGACCTATGTGAGCTTTATCCTCCAAAAAAATATATATATTTCAAACCTCAATTAGAGTCCTATGTTCACCATGTTTTTGATGATATGATTCACAGAAAATAAATAATTATAATCTATGCGGAGGAATCATAATAATTTATTTATACCTACTATAACACAAAGAAAATTCGCATAGAGACTTCTAATTCAGTATCAATTCAGTGTCTCAATCCTAGCGCAATGAAATCTTCATCTTTAGTTGTGGATGTAACTCAATTTATTAAGATTTATGGGGAAATTCACTTAATAGATTCCTTCAGACATCTTAAATTTAAGATCATGTATCAATTTATTAAGATATATAGGAAAATTTAGTCATGAGATTTCTTCAGACATCCTAAATTTAAGATTATGTATCAAAGCCAGTGAATTTGGGGCTAGTTGAGATTTAAGTATTTACTCAGAATCAAAATAAGATAAACTGAAAACTTCAAGCAATAACAATTACATATATAGGGTGATTTTTAAGTATGGGAACGGCTTTATGTTGCGTAACTGAGACGTTCTTGGCAAAAAAAAAGCTTATGTGGATCTGCATAGTTCTAAAAATCCAACTTTTTGCTGGTTTTGAAATTTTTGTCCGCCATCTTGGATCCGCCGTATTGGATTCAACTTTATTTTTTTAAAGGGGATGGTGGTCATATGACACATCATTTCAGTGTGAAATTTCAAGTAAAAAACAGTGGCGTAAACCGCTTTTCAATAGACGCCTTTGTTTTCGATTTATAAGCATTTAAATTTCCAATTTTGGGAAAATTGTGTAAGCAATAAAATAGGTAGAACGCACTGCATAAAACATGTTATTGGATTTTCCAACAAAAATTTGAAATTGAATTTTGGGAAAAACGGGGTTGAAGACCAAAATTGGTTCTTCGAAACATTTTAACTGAAGATACCAAATCTTTGAAAAACTAAATCAAATCTCTTTCAAATTCCTGGGTGTTCGAATTTTCTTCATTTGGTAGGTATTACTACTTGGTAGATCCCCATTTAATCAACCAATAAACACAAAATCTTCTTTACAACTGGCATGTGTAAACTACAACTATGACGGTTGTTTGTCTCACTCCTAGAACAGCATCACATCTCACTTCAGACGTCAAATAAAGACGAAGTATGCTGGAGAGGGGCTACAAACACTTAGCACCTTTTCAATCTCAATAAAACGCAGCTTCGAACTTTCAAACCTATAAATATTGCTATGAAACACTCGATGAGTTATAAGATGCACACGTTCCTTCTTCTTCTTCTTCTTCTTCTTCTTCTTCTTCTTCTTCTTCTTCTTCTTCTTCTTCTTCTTCTTCTTCTTCTTCTTTATCTTCTTCTTCCTCTACGTCTCATTTTTTACGTCTCTTTCATACTGGCTACAAACTGAATGTGATGTAGAGATCATAAACATATCAGTCTGGATTGTGGATAGATTATACTGTTGAAAACCAGCAGATGAAGGCAAAGCCACACAAAATGTTTTCAAATTGGTCAATATTTCATTAGTCAGATGAAGAAAATCTTATATTCGAAGGTATGTTGCACTTTTGAGGTAGTAGGTTAAAGGTTAAAAAGTGACAATTCTTCTAGCCAAAAAAACTGACATATATGAAGGACTCCTTTGAAAATAAATCTCAACGATTCGGCCAAGAAAGTAAGTAAAATATTACTTATTCCTAATAAAAATTGACTGCAAGTCGTTGAATTCACCTAATAAGTAAAACGTAAATATGAGATTTTAATTAGAAGCTCAAATAAATGTAACATAAGAAGACTTGTCTTTACAGTCAACTTAGAGTTCAATAAAGAGTAGACTATTTAATTTGCAAATATATTAAACTCAATTTGCTTTGCATTACTGGATAGCTTTATTGATAACACCATAGAATCTCTACTGTATCAACTTGCGTTAATTTGTGATTTACGAATAAATAAGACACACAACTGTCCCATTAATTTGCACCTTGCCATAAATCTTTTTTTTCCAACAAAACTGCTAATAATAAAGAGGTATAACACCGTGAAAATCGTATTTATGAAAAAATGATAACTGCATTTTAAAGCCTGCATTAGATGAATTGATCTGCGCATTGTCTTCTACCTCATTATACGTTTATCCTTTTTTTTCTTCGGAGGATGAAGCCCACATAGGTCTGAGACGTGTGCGTAGGTAATGAATTGGATGATGGTGATTGATCCTTTTTAACATTCTGGTATATTATTTCTCATCCAGTTTCTTTATAAAAATTTCTATAATTATGAGTTCTGCATTACTTCATGTGGAATGAAAAATATTTTCATAACAAATTCTTTAATCCATATAATTGAACCAACGAAGAAAGGACTCTGTTTCAAGTCGATCGTTTTACATTTATCTGTCTGTATGTCTGTTAGTAACGCATTTACGGCTAAGCGCGTGGACCAAACTCTATGAAAATTTGCATAGATCTTCCTTTAAGGAATTCCCAGCAATGTATGTGTAAGAATTTTGGAATTTGCTTGCATTTAAAGTATAATCTATATAAATAAAATTAGAGTTTTGTCTGTACATTTATTAGAATTATATTTTTTTTGGTTATTTTTACGTTTTATACATTAAAGAAGCTGAAACAAGTCTTATCTCAATTTCTGTCTGTCTGTCAGTTACGGCCCCGAAGGCATTTTACGCGGCCTTCTCCTGAAAAACGAGAGCATCGATCGGGATTAAAGTTATTTATCAGTATTGAAGACCTTTTTGACAATGTCTTTAGCTATAAAAAAGTAAATCAGCTTTTTTTTAACAGAATAATAAACGTTTAAAAACCAAGTATTGTGCGATTTTGGTTACATTTCTTCTAAGTTTTATTACCACATAAGAACAAATCACGTAATTTATCATGATATATCAATCAGCTGTTCTCAAATATTCTCTCTGATAACTGTCACTGAATTGTTTACGTTCAAAGTTGTTTACTAAGCTGCTAACAACTTCATGATCGTTGCTATCAAAAAAGCCGAAACATATTTAGTCTTATTTCTAAACATAATCCGTACGAAGGACGGTCACAATAGCTAGTTAAAAGATGGGCCTTCTTCTATAAGAAACATTATATGATTTTTAAAATGAGCTTCTCCATCATATGGAATTGTCATCATTACAAGATAGCCCTCGGGCCTCTCTTATTCATCTGGTTGAGCCTTCATATGAACTAGGTTGCACATTTTGTTTGAGAGAAGCAAATTATTTCTAATATTTCAATAATTGAATATGACAACAAGTGATTAATAAGTAAATGATAATTAATTTTGTTTGGCACGGGAAAATTTCACTTATGTGCACTTATACTATTTTAAAATGTGTTTAGATGCAGGAAGCTCATAGAACAGCTGATACATCATACGTCACTATGATGCAAATAAGCATTAAGTCACAAGCCGATCTTAATTTATTTTCTGTAATTGTATTGGCATTGGCGGTTGAAATCCATATCACACGTTTAATTTGAAAATCTACCTTCAATCCCGTTGCAAAGCACGGGCAAACCACTAGTGTAGTATGATATCACAACCATGTGCATTTAAAGTGAGCTCTCGTTGTAATCAATCGTCATATCCTCAAATTGAAATCACTAGAAATTTTTAATAAAAAATGATTGAATATTATCTAAAAATACTGGTTTTAATCATCCAATACAAAATTAATAACTGTGATATAATTCCTTTATATGGATGTTTTCTCCATGTTGCTACTCTACTTTTAAGTAGAAGAAAAGTTTTCACTTGGACAACGTTTCAAAAAAATATTTTTATAGACTATTTTATTAGTGAATGTTATTAACATATTTAAGATCAGTGACGAAACCCAGTCTTGGATCACTGGATCACCACAAATAGATCCAACCATGGTCGTCAACATCCCGAACTCAATTTATAATCTTACAATGTAGTCTGGCAGCCCACAGTAGCCGAAACCAAACAAAATCGCATGTAACATCTGTAAGGCGAAAAGATTTATGGTAAGGTGCAAATTAATGGGACAGTTGTCTATGCAACGTAGTTAGAAACATAATAAACAACGTGCAACTTGTCCTACGTTATTAATGAACTCATATAAGTAGATGGGTCTATATAGCTAGTTAAACGGCTGTTTGTTTGAATGCTAACAGTCTTTAAAATGGCTTCTAATTTTATTGCTTTCCCAAAGCTGAAAGAAGGATAGAATAACTTGAATGTGATGTCTCTCAATCTTTTCTCCATCTCCTTCTTTTTCACCATCTCTCTAAATCCTCTAAAATGTCCCTTCTTCTCCACCTTCTCCTCCTCCTCCTCCTCCTACTCCTCCTCCTCCTCCTCCTCCTCCTCCTCCTCCTCCTCCTCCTCCTCCTCCTCCTCCTCCTCCTCCTCCTCCTCCTCCTCCTCCTCCTCCTCCTCCTCCTCCTCCTCCTCCTCCTCCTCCTCCTCCTCCTCCTCCTCTACCACCTCCTCCTCCACAGGTTTAACGGCCATACATTTACTAGCTTGTTTCGTTTCAAGCCCCTCAATCGCCCCCATCAGCTACACTCACTATACTAATCCCTCTAAATTACTTCTACTGATGTGCGTAATTTCCATAACAGATTCGTAGTGGATTTCTCTTTTACAACTTTGTCACAAACTATTTCAACTCATTCAAGAATGTTCTACATGAGTTGACTGGATAGTGTGACAATTAAGATAGTTTTAACTTATGTTCCTCGATTCTTACTTACTTATTACTTACTCTGTTCCAGGGGTGCTATTTGGGGTGGGGAGGGGGTCTGTGCCCCCACCCTAAGTTATGTAAAAAATATAAGCATACTAATAAGGAGCATAATTGAGTTAAAATTCAATCAATTTAGAAAGCTTTTTCAACAAATCTGACCTTGCAAAATTTTAAAAACATTGCAAAATTTAAAAAACCAACAAATCCGCTTGCAAAATTTTTAGAGAGTTTGGATATAAATAGTGAAAAAGCTTCACAATTTTGCAGTCAATTTCTATATTTAAATAGATGAGGAGTGATTTCTATGATAAATCTGAAATTCCTCAACAGGAAAATAAGTAACTGAATAAAATTCAAATTATTGATTGAATAAACGAAAAAATACTGAAGGTCTAATAACTGTATTTTTTATTCTTTTTAGTATAAGTAGATACTATTCATATGTATTATCTTGCTGTGCAGAACTGACCTTTTTGAGTCGCGGCGGACGCGTTTTGAACTATGTTGTTCTTCTTTGGCGCTTGGTTGCAGACCAAGTCTGCAGTCTGCAACCAAGCGCCAAAGAAGAACAATATAGTTCGAAACGCGTCCGCCGCGACTCAAAAAGGTCAGTTCTGCACAGCAAGATAATATATATGAATAGTTCTACTGCAGTTCACGAAAAATGGATAACCACAACAATAATAAGTAGATAGTTTTACTGGTTTTACTTTATAAGTAAATAGTTTGAAGTAACTGACAATTTAACAAACTGACAAATATACAGAAACAGAATATATTAATTTCGAATTTCTTTAAGTGCTATTAACTTATACTGAAGCCTTCCGCAGTGGTAGATATTGATAACAGCATTGAATAGCTGATGAAAATCGACGAATGCTACTGTACAAAAATATCAGTCACCACCGTGAATCGAACCACGGACCTCCCAATTGCCGGTCGGGTGCCTTATCCACTAGACTGACTAGACTGTAGTGACCTAGTAGATAAATGATTTATTTCAGAAATTAGTTGTATTTTTTAACCAGGAAACTGTATTTTAGTTTTAGCTTAAAAATGGCGTGACTATCAAAATCATAGTATGTTCTTTGAAAACGAATGTGGATATGCAAGCTTCATGTGTTATTAATAATTATGAATATCTTCCACGTCACCGTCACCAATACCAAGAAAATCATCTATATGCATTCATAGAAACATTTCCATTAAACCATAAGCATTTGTAAAACGCTTATTTGAAAATAAAAATCAAATCACATCATTTTACTATAATCTTTAGTTTTTAATAAACAAAGTAAGAATATGGAAATGAAATTATGGAAGTATGCTTAAAATATTATATATTATATATCAAACATATGAATAATAATCATATAGAAACATATTGATATTTAATTATTGGTTGTTTTAATTAATACATTATATATTTAACCTATTTATCTCTATTTATACAGTATATCTATACGTAATAGATGTTTGACGAATTTGGAATACTCTTTGCAGAACTGGATGAATGCAGTCAGTTCCAGACGAGCACCGTAGTTGGTGATTCTAGAAAAAACCACAATCTGTTTTCCATGACAGTGGACTGTCAAATGTTCCAGAGGTTGATATAAACATTCAGTTGCGTATCTGATGTGTTTTGCATTTATGCAACACCTTTTCTGAAGTGAACGACCCACGTGACAAAGAGAAGGATTGCCCTATTCTGTAACACATCACCTGAAGGTCAAACCATTTTTGACGAAAGTAAATCACGAATTGTTTACCTGTTCATCATTCAACATTTCAAGGTTATTCTTGCATTTTGGGAAGTGAAAAATCGCCCCAACCTTTAATGGGGTCATTCTCCTTCTAGATTCTTCTATTCCTAGCTAAGAAACAATGCATGCAGGGTTGAAATTCGAACAGCCCTTTGAAATTGACCTTTCTGCCCGCGAACAAAGGTGAGGGTGCCTGAGTAGATTATGCAGTTCTACTATAACAAACAGCTCAGAAACAAGGTGATGTTCAAGGTAATAGTTTGCCGTAGTCACAGTTTTGCATCTATTGATGTGGAAAGAGCTAAGTTTCTGATAAAAATAATCTGGCAATTAATCTTCCGTTAATTCTCCCAACTCCTGGCTCCATGTTATTAGGAGAATAAATCAAGGATCTAAATTTTGATGATTTGATACAATGATAAGTGTTAGGTCATTTCTAGATTATTGTATCTTAATAGTATTTTCAGCACTGCAATTACTAGAATAATAATTTTAATCGAGAGTTGATTAGTCAGCATGTTTCCGTGAATTTTCAAAAGGTAGGTAGATTGCCTACCTAAGCCCGTACACCAGTCTTATCAATCTTGTCAATTTTCAGGCGTTTTCAAGCAAATAGTGTCCCTAGGGTTCTAATAATCCTCATTAGGCTTTCATAATAAATGAATATAAGTTATATCAAGATTTTACATAGAGACAAAATTTTATTCGTCTATTCGGTTATTTTAGGTCTTGAAAATCAAGACTTGACTGGTCAAAATATTGTTATGAATTTACGTAAATAAAACAGTCAGAGGCGTTTTAAACATGGATTTTATTACAGAATAACTTTTGGAAAATTAACACTTGAACTGCTTAACACGAACTCAACTATTTATACTTCTATTGGAAAACCTTCTCAAGCTTTTAAACATTGCAAACATTATATTTGCTATTACCAGCTGATTTTTACATAAACAACTTGTCACCTGGCCGTAGCACTGCTCCCTCCTTAAGACTGTTCTGTCCCAGAACAGTTACAGGTCTGCAGATTGGGGGTGGCCTTACTGGATACAACTGACTAGCTGCCCATGGAGAAAACATGCAAACTGAGATGGTAATCCCAGTTTCTTTGAAGATTGTTTCAATCATTGGCCTCACGATTTTCCAGTCCAACCCATCATAGCCACAACCTAATCGGGGAATTCCAAGCTGCTTCACTCCCAGAGTTTGAAGACAATTCCGCAGATGATTTAGGCTCTCCCACAAGGCTTGATAGGTGGACTCCTGCTGAGGTTGATCTTTTGTCACCAAGCAGAAGAGCTGTTTTCCTTGCCTCTGAAGGTGTAGTGTTCTTCCAACAGCTGGTTTCTGAAGTTCCAGATCATTCAGTCCTCCAAACTTTTTCCTAAATACTGTAGCAATACCCCGAGAAGCTCCAAGATTTTTAGCTACACAGTGAGCCAGAGCATAGTCTTTTGGTAGTGTGAACAAATCTTGATAACAGACTTTTGTAACCTCAGCTTTCTGGAACATGTCCAAATTGGCCATAAATTCTTCAAAGTTGGGATCAACTGGTTGAATAGTTCTCACATCTTGGGCATTACCTGCAGTATTGTCTCCCTGGAATGGTGCCAGTCGATTGAAGTGGACAACTCTTGGTTTTCCTCTAGGTTTCTTGATCCGGTAGACTACATCATTGATTCTAGTAACCACTTCAAAAGGTCCATCCCAGGAAGTCTGTAATTTGGGGGAGTACCCTTGACGTCGCTGTGGGTTGTAGAACCAAACTAATTCTCCAGGCTGGTATCCACCATGATCTGCCTTGATATCATAGCGTTCTTTCATCTTGTCACTGGTTCCTTGGATGTTGGTTCGAACAATCTCATGAATCTCATCCATCTGTTTCCGAAACTGGGTGACATAGTCCTCTCCTACCAAATCCTCTCCAGGTGTACATCCAAACTTTAAGTCACAAGGCAGTCTAATATCTCGCCCAAACACTACCTTGGCTGGTGAAAGTTTTGTAGACTCATTGACAGAGCTTCGGTATGCCATCAGGAATAGGTGAAGATATTGATCCCAGTCTCGTTGATGCTTGGATACAACTTTTGACAGGTATTTTCCCATGGTCCTGTTCATACGCTCCACCATTCCATCTGACTGAGGGTGAAGGGGTGTAGTCCTTGTCTTATGGATTCCCAGCACCTCACATATACGGGAAAACACTGAAGACTCAAAGTTCCTTCCTTGATCAGAATGTAACTCTAATGGGACACCAAACCGACTGACAAATTCCTTGATTATTACATCAGCAACACTGACTGCTTCTTGATTTGGCAAGGCATAGGCTTCGACCCATTTGCTGAAATAATCCATCACTACCAGGATATACTTATTCCCACTGTCAGACAATGGAAATGGTCCAGCTATGTCAATGGCTATTCGCTCAAAAGGTGCTCCAACATTGTATTGTTTCATGGGGGCCTTCTTTCTATGCAAGGGGCCATTTGCAGATGCACAAACAGTGCAATTGCGACACCAGTTCTTGACATCTTTGCTTGAATTTGGCCAGTAAAACCTCTCTCGTACTTTCTCCAGTGTCTTATGAACTCCAAAATGGCCCCCAGAGACTCCATCATGTATTTGTCTCAGCACTTCAGGAATCCTTTTCCTGGGAACAATAATTTGCAGCTTATGCTGATCACCAGCTGCATTCTCTAGCTTCCTTTTCAGGATTCCTCTGTCTTCCACAATAGAGTCCCATTGTGCCCAGAGGGACTTGACATGTGGTGGAAAAGGTGCTATTTCTTGCCAACTAGGTCGTCTTGCAGAACGTTTCCACAACCAAAGGTGCTTCAGATCAGGGTCTTCTTCCTGATCCTTAAGTAACTCGGCACCTTGCCAGTGGTCATTGGCAATAGTTGTCCTATGTACCAAAACTTCCTTCCCATCCTGGCGTGAGCAGTGTTTGCAGTCCTCCTCACAGGGTCTTCGAGAAAGGGCATCAGCATTCAGGTGACTATTTCCAGCTCGGTGTACAAATTTAAAGTCATATTCTTGTAAGTGCTGGATCCATCTTGCCACTTGTCCTTCAGGAGACTTGAACCGGAGAAGCCATGTCAAGGATGCATGATCAGTTCTCAGCAGGAATTGACGTCCATATAAGTATTTGTGGAAGTGGCTGATTGATTTCACTACTGCTAGCAGTTCTCTTCTAGTAACACAGTAGTTACACTCAGGTTTTGACAGCACCTTGTTAAAATATCCAATGACCTTTTCCTCCCCATCTTGCTCTTGAGAAAGTACTCCACCAATTGCTGTGTTGCTGGCATCAGTGTCAAGAATGAACTTGCCTTCAACTCTTGGGTAAGCCAATATAGGTGCTTGGCAAAGTGTCTCCTTTAGTCTGTTGAAGGCCTGCTGGCAATTTTTGTCCCAGAGAAAACTCTGTTTCTCCTCTGTCAGCTTGATGAGGGGTTTTGCTATACCAGAGAATCCCATCACAAACCGTCGATAATATGTGCAAAGGCCAAGGAAACTCCGCACTTCTGATTTGTCTTTGGGCACTGGCCACTTGGTTATGGCTGTTACCTTCTCAGGATCCATAGACACACCTTTATCAGATACCACATGCCCTAGGTAATTAACCTGTCTTTTAAACAGATGGCACTTCTTTGGGTTGAGCTTCAGGTTAGCTTGTCTTAGTCTTTCAAATACTTGCTTCAAGTTTTCCAGCTGATGTTGGAAAGACTTTCCCAAGACTATGATGTCATCCAGGTAGACCAGGCAAGTTTCCCATGACAGTCCCCTCAACACATTCTCCATTAATCTTTCAAAGGTTGCTGGAGCATTACACAAGCCAAATGGCATCACAGTGAATTGCCAAAGACCTTCTCCGATTGAAAATGCAGTCTTTTCTTTGTCCTTAGGTTCAAGTCCAACTTGCCAGTATCCACTTTTCAGGTCCAGAGTCGAAAACAACTTGCAACCTTCCAGGCTATCCAGTGTGTCATCAATTCGAGGTAGAGGGTAACTGTCTTTTTTGGTGACGTCATTCAGAAGACGATAGTCCACACAGAACCGGAGTGTATTATCCTTTTTTTTTACAAGCACCACTGGTGAAATCCAAGGGCTATTGGATGGTTCAATTATACCTTCATTTTCCATTTCCTTAATTATTTTTCTAGCTTCCTCTCTTTTAGCCAGAGGTAACCTTCTAGGGTTCTGGCGGATGGGTTTGGCATTTCCAGTATCTATTGCATGCTCAACTATGTTGGTTCTGCCTTTTGGGCCCTCTCCTATATCAAAAATATCCTGATAATTAGTTATGAGGTCCCTTACTTCATTTTGTTGTTCTTTGACTAGATCTTGACAGGATACTTCAACAAAGGCCTTCAGCTTCTCTGGGAGACACTTCTTCTGTGGTTGAGTTGTCTGCATTTGTTGTATGACAGATGTGACTGGTGAGCAATGTCCCAAAGTACTACTTCTCTTCAAAGTAACTTCATAATCATTCACATTCATCAAGAGGACAGGGAATTCTTGGCTAGTAAGAAAAAGTGTCCTAGCCACTAGGACACCATGACCAAGCTCCTCCTCATGGATTTCTGGCTCTAGCAACACATTAATCCCCACAGGGACATCCTCCTTTGTCGTAGCATGAGTCACAATCTGGCTCCTTGCTGGTATTGTGATTTCTTTCAGCAGTTGTATTTGGGCTGTACAGTCTTTTCCAGAGTGTAGAACAACTTCATCTCCACCAATGGTCAATGTCTTCCTTCTAAGATCCAACTCTAGGCCAAAAGTAGAAAGAAAATCCAAGCCTAGTATGACTTCTTCACTAATCTCTGCCACAAGTACACAATGTTTAAAACAGGCCTTACCAATCTTGAAGGTGGCAATCATCTCTCCACAGACACTCACAGGCCCACCTGTAGCAGTTTTCAGCTTCCAGGTTGTTGGTGAGATATCTTGCTGGTTAGCTACTGTTTTGGAGTTTATTATTGTCTTAGTGGCTCCAGTATCTATAAGTAATTTATAGGAGCTTCCATTCACCATTCCATTAATGTAAAGACTGTGGGGTTTATCAGATAACATTGCAATGACTGGTTTTGTACATGGGGAGAGGGTCTTCTGTCTACAGGTTGATGGTTGCCCCTTTACATCAACCCTCTTTAGTTTTCCTGATTCTTCTCAGTGGTTGATTTATTTGGGCACTTATTACGCAGGTGCCCTCTCTCTCCACAGCGCCAGCAACGTATCTCCCTCCTTCCTGTTCTTAACTTTTCTATGACTTTCTTCACCAATTCTTCCAGAGACTCATCACTACTATCCTTTGCTTCAACAGCCCGGACTCGGGCATTACCCTTCACTGATTGTCGTACTGCTTCGAATTCCAAAGCCTGGGTGAGGGCCTCACTGAGTGTCTGAGGGCGAGCCAATTTAATAGCTTGTTGAGTTTCAGGTTCCCAAAGACCATCCAGGAACCTCTCAATGGCTAGAATCTCATATACTCTATCATCCACAGATGGGTAGGCTTTTCTTACCAGGTGGGCAATATCACTTTCGAACTCTTGGAGTGATTCGTTTGGCTTCTGGATCCTATTCTTGAGTTGTGAACGGTAAAGTTGATCCATGTGTTGATGGCCAAACCTCATTTCTATGTGTCTCAGAAGCACATCGAAGTTCTGCCTATCAGCCATAGGGATTGTTTGGAGAACTGCTAATGCATCTCCACGGAGTGACAGGCTAAGCATTGCAGCTTTCACTGCAGGTGTCCAGCCATGTATGTCAGCAGCTGTCTCAAGCAAGGAACGGTAATCTTCCCATGGCATCTTTCCATCAAAAGTGGGTAGCCCAATTGGATGACTTGGCAGGATGATAGGTGCTTTTTGATAACTTACAGAAGTGTCTTCTCTAATTTGATTAACAGAGGCAACATCAACCATAGAGATTGATCTTTCAATGCCATTATTGTGTTCCTGTAGTTTTTCAAACTTCTTTTCAAATTTATCTTCCATGTTTTTCATTTTCTCTTCCATGTCTTTCATTTCATTTCTTACAAAATTATGATTTTTCTCAAATTTATCTTCCATGTTTTTTATTTCATTTCTTAAGAAATTATGATTTTCCTGCAATTTTTCCTCAAATATATCTCTGTTCTCTTCTAATTTTCTTTCCAAAGCTGACTTTAACTCACCATATGGGGTTTCAAAGAGGAATATGTCCGGATCCAAACCTTCCTCAACCAATGCCACACGAAGTCGTTCTTGCAGAATAGCTTTATTACCACTTATTTCAAGATCTCGTTCTTCTAATTCTTGTTTTAATTCACTCACTTTCAAACATGAAAGTTTTAAACCTTTTCCAGCCATTTTAAATCTCAAACCAGTATAACTGTTAAAAGTAAACACAAAAAAATGGATGAACAAATGAATAGTTGAAAAACACAAATAAAATCACTTTTCGAATAGATAAACCCACCTCAAATGCACTTATCCCACTTCTGACACCAATTGTTATGAATTTACGTAAATAAAACAGTCAGAGGCGTTTTAAACATGGATTTTATTACAGAATAACTTTTGGAAAATTAACACTTGAACTGCTTAACACGAACTCAACTATTTATACTTCTATTGGAAAACCTTCTCAAGCTTTTAAACATTGCAAACATTATATTTGCTATTACCAGCTGATTTTTACATAAACAACTTGTCACCTGGCCGTAGCAATATGTTCATTAAACGTCGATTACATTGAGCGAGTTCAAAAGCTACTTGACAGTAAATGTACATTGAGATTGTAAACTAGATTAGTATAATTGTGTACACTAGCTGAATAACAGACAAACACTATCACATTGGGTGTCTTTACAATCAGTTGTAAATTCGTCGGCGAGAAGCTCGTGAACTCTCTGGATATAATCGACATCGGTGTATATAGTGTCCACTAGCTGAGTAATACACTATACAATAAACTATACTGTATACAATTAAAAAAATATTTAGTTGATAAAGCTTTTAATAGTGTACACGAGTTCCTTTCGCATCTAATTAAGCCTTACCTCAACTGATTGATATAGTAATTATGATATCTAGTGTTTAAGATTGAATAATTGTTGATCTGACTTGTCTTATACTCCTTAACTGGAGTATCCAAGACGTAATCTGCAAAAAAATATTTAAAAAAGCTATCTTAACACAAAATTACACTGGGCAAGATTACTATCTGAGTGTAAACTCATCAGCGACTAGCTTGTAAACTTACTTGTTATTCACCGCTTTAGTAACTAATAACGAAGGTCGAGCACGAATCCAGGGGATGATGAAGGGGATATCCCCCCGGAAATTTCAAACGACATTAAACAAAATTTATTTGTGTATTTTTTGGGGCTCAGGACCTTCTTAGGTGATACAAAATTCAAATTTAATTCATATAGAACGAAAATAATTAATAATTTATAAATAAGTTAAAATGATCGAAAACTTAAAATCATTGATAAGCATGTTGTTGCCCCCCACCACCAAACTATTTCTCACTTGATATCCCTCAGAAAAATTCTGGTTTCGCTCCTGACCAAGGTTAATAGAATACATGGTTTGCAGGTTATATAGCTTGAATAGTAACCAAATTTGGCAGTATTTACTACCAGCAACTAGTAAGATAAGATAAGCTGAGTTGGGAGAGCCAGGAAGAAACAGATTTAGTTCCGTTTGCAGGTTTGCCAAGTCCATGATGGTTTGAGGCGAAACCTGAAAGGTGGGGGTTCAAATCCAGAGGCAGTGGCAGCTAGGGCTTCAGCATGACAAATCCGGCAACATTTATATCAGTATGCAACTCAGTGACATGCAAGCAAGTCGCATATAGAGGCAAACAGTCGCTAATGGCTTCTCTCGCTGATGATTAAAACAGTCCCTTTCCACGCAGGCAGGACATGTAGCATACATGTTGTAGCTTATCTGTACAAACATGAGTGTGCGTGCGTGCGTGTGTGTAGCCACGTGTAATCTTTCCTTGTTCGCGTGCTGGAATTATAATTAAAAATGACCGAACAACAATGCGAACCAGAGCACATGTCATACGAGTTGAATGGAAAATGTAATTCCTGGGGGAAAGATTTTTTCGCTGGTATGGTTTTGTCCACAACATTATGGTAGAACTGGAGTTGTATGATAAGTAATCAATATAAGAATAATAAAGCTAGATATAATAGAGCCTCGTTGTTCTCATACTATCATAGTATTTTATTATTAATTGAATCAATATTCGATTAATTAAATCAATTAATTAGGCCCTTACATAAAAGCATACCTTGAGGCTCTTTTCTTAGGGGGTGGGATTTTGGCGGTAACAAATGAACAGTTTGAAGTATTTCCATTACTGGGAATCAGCATAACCCAATTGTATGATATGCTTTACCAATATGAAACCACTGATAAGATCTATTTTATACTTCAAGCAATTTAATTAGCATGGCGTGCGTGGATGAACTGACCACCTTTTAAATAAGAAACGCTTAAACAGCGATAAGGTCCTTCTTTACCTTTAATGATGGTTGAACTTAAACCTTGAGGAGAAATTGACAGATATGCGTTCACATCTAAAAAGCCTATATCGGCGGCGCATGAAAACTTTTCCTGCGACGGCCGACGCACGCACGATGACCGTCGTTTGACGCATTCAACGCATTTGACGTATTTGACGCAGCGGCCTTGGCCTATTTTGATTCTGAGAATAAAATTCAATTGGAGAAGAAGAAAGTGCCTACTCCTTTCCAGAGATACCAATAAAAAACGAATAAATAAAAAATGTCATTAATATATGTAAAATTCTAGTAGGTCGTCTGGACTAAACTATAGATTTCTAATCAAAATACTATTAGCCTAATAGCTCATTTTTGCGGAGGATGAAGCCCACATAGGTCTGAGACCTGTGCGTAGGTGATGAATTGGATGACACTCTCAAACAAACTGCATCCACAAACTTAACATTGATTTTAATAGGGAGTTTAAGAAAGCAATCCAATTTGTATCAATAACATTAACTCATAAAGTGGGTACATTGGCGAAAACTAATTGGTTTCTATCAACTGACATTGTGATTGCGAATGAGATATATTTGTACAATGTATTTACTCGATAAATTTTAGATTGATATCATTGTGCCTGCTGGAGAAGTTTGGAAAATTGACTAGCTACAAGAAAAATCCTTTTGTTTCCAGCACTATTACTATCGGTGCAATATCCATGGCAGTCTCCCACTACCTACCAATCATTCTTCTTGCACGGGTCAATGATCAATCCTGAGCGGCGTATTTCAAATCGCTCCTTTTGTGGCATTCGATGAAAAATACTGTCAGAAACGTGGAAAAGTATTTGGAAACATTAGTCTCAGATTATCGGTATAAAAAAGCTGGCAGCAAATGTTCACTCATCATTCTCAAGTTTGTTCCGATTCTGCGGTTTTCCCAGGTTGGTCTTTTCTCAGTGAAAACTCATGATAACCTTACGTTACCGATAATCAATCTAACACAATATAATGTATCAATATTCTTCATGCTAGAGACGTAAATAAATAGATAATTGACGTTTTTGCACTTTACAATCAAGAAGTAGAAATACTATGTTCAGGTTTTTGTTCAGGAACTATGAACTAGAATATGCACACGCTTCCCACAATAAAACTTGTTTTTCCTTCCAGAAAAATTCAGAGTTTATATTCAAAAGCAATAAGAGAAGTCACAGCAACAATTTCATCGACAATATGAATGAGTCGAAAAAATATCGTACTTGTTCCTTCAAATCTACTAACTCTTCTTGAGAAATAAAAATCTGGTTCATTGAAAGCGAATTGAAGAATCTACGAACTCCTACCTATTATACAGCCGTAGCTAGAACACTGTGTGACCCGGGATAGGGAATACATCCAAGCCCTTTTTTCCAATTTTAGGATCTTTATTTGCAAGTTTGAGTCTTTGTGACCCTTTTTTGGGGGCCCTGGGGCAAAACCATGACTGCCCTAGCCTAGTTACGAGGTTTAGAGCTCGTAAGAATATAAACAATCAAACACATTCTTAAGATATAATATTCTATACACTGTAATTCATTTCCAAAACTCAGCAGTACAGCCTTGTCAGCACATGAAAAAAATTAAGTACAACAAAAACAGTAGCCTGGATAGAAATGTGGTAGCTCTACTCTGGAAATATAATTATATGATAACTCTGAATCTCAAAATGTTTCTTCTGGTTCAATTGCATGTTAGCGCTGAAACGACTGTATGGATTTTTCGTCTACTTGCGCGCTGTATAGAGATGGAGGAAATCGGATGAGACATGCTTTGGGGCAGAGAAAAAAAAAGAAATGAAAAGAGAGGGTTTAAGAGAGAGTAGAAGAGAGAAATCCATTTAATCAAGAAAAAAGAGGAAGGTTGCGAGATGGATGGCTTGTCAGTTTCGACAGGAGCAGCTGTACTGTGAGCTGTGAGTGCTAGTGCTACCGAGCATCTATTACAGCGCATGCCCATTTTTATAAATTTTAACCTAGACTGGCAGCTGCTCTGCTGCTAACTCTAACTCTTTTCTCGAATACATCCAAAAAATACACTGCTTGATCCATCACAAAATACGGAGACAAAATCCAACTGAATAATAGATCATCATTAAACGTCTCATCATCAGCAACATGGAAATCAACATTAACAACATCAATGACAATCTCGTAATTCTCAACATCACCTCGATAATCAGATAATCATCATCATAATCATGTAGGTATGCTAATGGGGTAATTCATCAAAACAAAACCTCAATAGGGTTAAAAGATCTAAATTAAGTATTAAACCCAGAAACCAATTCAGATTCTCTGTTTGAGATCCAAAAGAAAGCGGTTAGGTGTATAGAAAGAGTAAATAGATTAAATTCATGTAGGCCGTTGTTCAAGAGACTTGGTCTCCCAACTGTACCCTGCTTATATGTGTATGAAGCTACTTTATATGTAAAAACGAATGATATTAACCAAAATCTTGATGTACATGATTATAATACAAGAGGCCGAGGAGATTATCACTTGGTGAGTCACAATAGTAGCTTATTCAAACAAAAACCTAGTTATATTGATAGGAAACTCTACAACAAGCTACCGCAGTTTTTAAAGAATCTTGAAAATATAGAAATATTTAAAAAAAAATGAAAAAATATTTAGTTGATAAAGCTTTTTATAGTGTACTAGAGTTCCTTTCACATCAAAATTGAGCCTCACCTCAACTAACTGATATAGTAATTATGGTATCTAGTGCATAATTGTTGATCTGACTTGTCTTATACTCCTGAACTGGAGTCTCCAAGACGTAATCGACAAAAAAATAGAAAATCATCACCAATAATTATGAAAATCAGAGTATAATTTTAAATACTCTGATTAATGTATTAGATATTAATAAGATGTTTCTATGGTTAATAGTTCTAAATAATCAATTATAATTATTAGTTTAGATCAGGGGTTCTCAAAAATGAAATAAATGTGAAACCAAATTGTTTATAAAATCGTCATAAGATTGTGAAGTCCTTTAAAAAACCACAATTAAAATGGAGTCAATACTTGAATGGAGATAAGGACAAAGCAGCTGAGCATATTACCAACCTGCATTACACAACTCAATATTGTACTACATTATACATTGGTCTGGGGTATTATTATTAAGTTTATTTCTCTCCAGCTTTTAGTGTTTTACAATAAAATAATGGTGTTATGAAATATAAAAGCAGCCACGAATCATGGTTAATTTGTTATCCAATATTAATATTAGTTAACCAATATTCTGGTACATTGACGCCTTCCTCGAAAATCTTCTTCGCCCCCCCCCCCTAGGGGAGCGCACCCCCCAGGTTGAGAACACCTGGTTTAGATCACGTTTTGACATTTTATTCTCATAAAATGTTTGTGATTCGCTCAAGTGTAAATGACAAGGAAAGTAAAATAAATTAATTCGGTTTTGTAGAGGGTGGTTGATGAAAAGATAAGAAAATTTACTAAGATTATAATCATAGTTAATATTTGTGATACAATATTTTAGGTTCCAAAACAAGTTTATTGCGACATTCTGTTAATACTCCACGTTGCATTAGAAACTCTGATCTACGTAGAGACCTTCAAGTGGAGCCAGTCATGGAAATGATTGGAAGAACAGCGACGTCCCATGAAGAGGTTCTGCATCACCACCAAAATGCTGAAGCAATCCAGCTCCTGGACAATTCAACATCAGTGAGGAGACTTGCAAAAAAGAAGCCGATAGACCTGGTGTGACAGTGCTCAGTAGTGCTCAGTGGAAGTAGTTTTTATAAATTTATTAGTAGAAATGTGAAATATGTAAATTAATTTTAAACAAGAAGAATCTATTGAGGTTCTTCTGATAATAACTTCAAATTTAATAATTTAGAAAAAACTGATCGTTAGTCCTAGTACTAGTAACAGTTGTATTAGATTAAAAATATTATTTTTGAATATCACTCCCAAGGAAAAGTCGCAGAGTTCCCTGAATTAAACCATCCCATTTTTTCCCTCAAATCTCCCGAAATTGGTGTGTCGAATTTCACAGGTGTTGTTTAATCTGCCACGATTTACTGTCAAGGGTTAAGCATGGGATAACGACAGACCGGATATTGTGTACCACTTTGTTCTTCTTTTACCCAGCCCCACCGAACTGCCTCCTTCTTTTCTTGTTATTACGCTATATTAAAAATTCACCACCCTCACAGGTTGCAGCCCATCTAGTATAGGCAGCGCGACAGAAGTTCTAGGTTCTCGCCCTTTTCTTATGTAATAACCATGCATGAAATGTTACCACTCATTTTTTATGCTTAAAGTGAAAGGGCTGCCGCCCTCAGGCTGTTTCGGCCTTCTTGGAGCCCTTTTCCGTCCTTTCATAAACAGGAAGGCGCACCAACGTAATTTTCAACCCTTCTTGAATCTCACAAAAATAATGGCAAAAGGTAAGCAGAGAAATATTCAGTTAGCGTGGTTAATCCACTTGAAAAATGAGCGTTAGTATCACGTCTGGTGCTGAAGTATTAGTTGCGCTCTTTTTTCAAACGCGCGCATTAGAGCTGACGTTTTTTCTAACGTTCAGAAATTAGTCGCGTCCTAAACGGTTGCTGTTGGTCATCCAGATGACGGTTGATGACTAGTTGGACATCGGGTTTAATTTTCACATTTTCAGTATCTAATTTAGAATGCAAATTGTAAAATAACCAATGAAACAGAAAAAATCAAGAAACTTTATTGGCTTTCTTTGTAGTGGCGAAGGTGATATATTGTGGAAGGTATCCATAATGAATAATAAGACGAAATTGTCACAACCACATTTATTAAAAAATATTGAGAAACTAGTTTCGGTTGTTATCATTAGTTTGATTGAGATTGATAATGTTATAACAACCGAAACTAGTTTCTCAATATTTTTTAATAAATGTGGTTCAATCAATCAAATTCATTTTCAAAATTTATAAACATTGTAGGGTCCTGCTAAAACCCGTAGGTTTTTCAGTAGGTGCCAATCTTAACAATTATTCCAAGAAACAGATTCACTCGGCCTGTATTTTAATATTATAAAGAAAAAAATAGAGGTTACTTAATGAAGACGTACATTAAAAAAGAATGTAGCGATAAAAGTAAAAAATAAACTCTAAATATAGAACTGAGAACGAAAGAAAGAAATTATCTACAATCCTATCAAAGAAAATAATTAGAAAAGAGAGAAATAGGATCAGAAATGAAGAGGAAAAAGAAAATTAATGTTGGACAACTTAAAAATAAATATTTATAGTCGTTTGGGCTGGCGGCAGTGATATAAGGAAGAACAACCAACAAAACTGTATAAAGAAATTGAAATAGGCTATGTTTATGTTTCAAATATTAAGATTTAACTTTTATATCGATCTGGAATTATGTAATATTGTTGTTATTGATTATGTACATCATAATATCCATCTTTGAATAATCCCGTATGTTCATAGGAAGCTTGATGAATAAGGAAGGAAGTATATAAAGGAGGGATCTTTTTCCGTAGACATTATTAAATCTAGGAACCTGATATATTATAGGTGACCTGAAATTATAAGGTGCAGGAGGAGCTAGGAATCTATACTGGAAATTATCTTTAAAGAATAGTATAATTTTGTATATGTAAAAATTATTTGGTGTTAGTGTTTGATAAAATATTTGTAAACTATGAGAGCCATTTAAATTCAGAGGAGGCTTTCTACTCATGATGCATTTCAGTATTCTTAGTTGTATACGATTGTGACAATTTCGTCTTATTATTTATTAAATTTTATTGGCTTCAATAAATTCTGAGGCCCGTGCGTATAAACCAAACTTATCTCAAGGGAACTTTAGAAGTCTTAGCAGTCACTGGCTAACACTTTACAAGTCTCCCTCGACTTAAAGAAGCCTCAAGGTAGGTTCATAAATTGATATTAGTATTGTTCAATAGTTCATTAAAGTTCATAGTTTGAGTGTCGAACATTGTGACTTTTTTCTTTTTTCGTGCTGATAATGTTCACATGAGTCATAGACTAGTGCGTGGGTTAATGAGTGATTGATAATGATGTTTTGGGTGGTGAACCAAAACAGTTTAGGTGGGTTCCATACCATCAGGTAAGTGATAATGAAGCAGATAACGTCATGCTTTTGTTGCATCATTAAACATTCTCGAACATTATTTGATATGCTACAAGGAAGACTGAATCGATTCTGAAAGAATCAATCAATAATGTCTTTCCTTGAATAAATTTATTTTATGACCGTGTAGTAAATCCTTCAGCTATGCCCCAAAGAAAGATTACGGATCGTCCATGTAGTCGTCTCCATATTCCACGACATAATATAATATCTTTGTGCCCCAAAATGAGAGGACTAATAACTCGGGCCCATGTAGCAGCTTACGAAGGTGTCACTCTAATAAACACTCGCAATGTTTGTACGATGTCGACATATTTCGTCGTCCATATTTTTGTAGTAATTTTTCACCAGGGCTCTCAACACGTGTGATAATGACTGCAAACCAGCATTGTACACGCAAAACCCATCTGACCAGCAATTCGTATCAATTAGAACGACGCGTTACCTGTCTTACATACTCGCTGGCTGGACGCCTGGACAGTGGACACTGCTTCCATTTGTTTATATAAACCTCGAATCACTGACAGTGGTTTTATTAATTATTCTGCACTACTTACTGATGTTTGTCATGACGTTCACGTGTTGGATGTGTGGGAGGATGTGTTTTATCAGCATTAGAAAATTGATGAATTCTCATTGCTACCCCAACTCCCCACTATCAACAAATATCTCAAATCGACTGAAATGAAATTTATTCAGAATCTTTACGATATAAATAAATAAAAAAATGAAAAGAGAGCCCATTTTGCCTACAAAGTAAAGTCCTGTGTAATACATTTAATACTATATCTCTACATTTATTTACAAAGTTTTCATATTTTCAATTTCTAATGTTTATGAATAGCTTATGAATAATTATTTATGTTTATGAATAGCACATCTTGGTTTTTAAGTCATTGGAAGGACCAATCACAATCAATTTCAGAGATATTTATCAGAGTGGCGCTATATTAGACTGGCATTATGGAAGGGTTATTGAAATGATAGTAACTAACACAGATAGGAAGTGAGCCCAATAAGATACAATTTTACATGAAATAGACTAAATTTTATATGCTATATATATTAATAATAGTAATACTTTAGTAATTCATATAGAACATAGATGATAATTCATCTGCCTATCTCATTGTTTGACAGAAGTTCTAAGTTCTCGCCCTTTTCTTATGTAATAACCATGCATGAAATGTTACCACTCATTTTTTATGTTTAAAGTGAAAGGGCTGCCGCCCTCAGGCTGTTTCGGGCTTTTCTTACAAAGGGCTGCCGTTTATAACATGCATATCTTATTAGTAAGATCAAAATCAAAACACTCTGCTTTATATGCCAATTCGGCAGGATTTTATATATTGACGTTATACTTTCGAGGTTTAGGAATTGACTGACAAGGAATCTCAGTTTTTTCAATCATCCCCACAATAGGGTGGAGATTATGAACAAATGACGTTATATTTATGTTGACTTTACTGCCGTAATAACCAAGTTGCACCAAAGTTCAATATTATTTCCGAATTCCTTTATCCATTCATTATCATTATTTTATTTATTAATTTATTTATGCTCAATATAGTCCCGGGGTGTTGAATAATCCTATAGTTTTCATTCAAGAAGAACCTCCATAACTATCAGTTGAGATCCGATGTTCACACTCACTTTACCAGAAACAGAAAACATATTGAGATACCCTATCATCGTCTTACAAAAACTTTGAAATCATATGACAGCTTAGGGCTTAGACTATACAAAAAATTACCTGAATTTTTAACAAATGTTTTAAGTAAGGATAGGTTTAAGATGGAACTCTATGACTGGCTGGAACTTGGGCGATTTTATAGTGTAAACGAGTATTTTGAATGGTGCATTCTAGTGTGTGGGTGATAATTACTGTGCTGACGTTGTCGATTACCACGGTTGTTCATGACAATAAAATTTATTTATTTATCATTCAACAATATTATTTTGGCAAATATGCTACATTATTTGTCAACTTAACAGAAATATAGTAGTTATAGTTTTCAACAACTGGAAATAAATCACAGCTTATGGTGTTTTAATGTAGTGTCAGGGTGTTAATGGAACAAGCGAACAGACAAGAATCTATGTAATGGGTGCAGGGGTGTCTTGTATATAGGAAAGAGAAAGAGCGAATTCGATTAAGTTGAACATTGGCTTGCGAGTGAGTGAGCTAAGTGAGGCGAGGGCGAAGTGAGAGCGAAACTTGGGCGAGGTGATGGCGGGTCGTTCAGATTAGGGCCCAAACACAAAAAGTGCGGTTCTTGGTGGCAGCGACGGGTGAATGGTGGGAGGGGGGTTCGACTGCGCAAATGGCGGCCGTGTTGTGCAATCAGTCATGCTTTGGCCCTTGGCAGGGCTCATTAGTCATTTCCATGGCGTCACTCCCTGTTTTGTTGTCCCGTCCCGAAACTGGCGGGTTCCGCTTCGCTCCCAGCTCCCGAGCCTCACTCGAACCGAAGACACACCAAGAATTCCTCCCTGATAAAGCCGTCGCTTTTTCTTCAAGCTGAACCATCAAAAAACAACGATGCATTGATATGTTGACGAGTGTACGTTTATCTTCCATACATCAATGTGGACGCCAGTGTAAACTAATACAAAATAGAGTCACTGGTTGAGTTTTATACTACAAAAAATTTAAAAAATGCTTCTCTCATAACTAATGTCATTTATTTTCAACCTTCTATGAATAGGATAGATAATAGGTCATAATAATTCAATTTTCTATGTGTGCAGTAGAAAAATAATAAATGAATATGCTATACTGAATAGCAATTATAAAATACAATATAGCCATATTGTTGATGTGCTCATGTGATTGGTAAATTGTACAATAAGTCTAAACGAATAGACTTAATTAGGCTTATATAGAGAAATCAAATAATGATAAAGGAAGAGGTTAAACTGAAAATTAATTATAAAATGGGTAAAAAATATTTTTGATGAACCCATTAAATTGAGGAAGTGTGAAGTTATTTAGTAACTGAATAAAGGTTAGTTCTATAAATGACTAAAATGCAAATTATTAAAGTGTTGAGTTAGCATACCTGCAAAGCTTTTTATGGTAGCATAAAGCATTACATACGGGCATCATTAGCTGTTGACTTTCAAATGCAGAATAATTTTAATTGCAATGAGTTATTATTATCATAAACCAGATTCTAATATTGTAAGCTAATTGTAATTTGAACTTATTGCTAAAAAAAACAACATTACCTACAGTCATTTTTTTTAAATATAGCATTGATCCAGGATAAAACGAAAATCCAATGAATCACAACAATTTGGCTATAAAAATAACAACATGGAGAAAATACTAATCCACAATGGAGTAAAAAATTATTGCTATCTGAACAATAAGAAGGAAATATCTGATATTTCATCGTATGTCATATTGCATAATTTATGAAGACCATACCTTTAGAATTCCGTGCTTAATATCCTTGAAATGTGACACGCAGGATATGAAATCAGCTACATTGAAGGTTTAAAAGGGAGTAAGTGGTGGGGCGCTAATTATTCAAAGCGACAGAGCGATCTCGTAAGCCACGTACCTTGAGATAAAACCAGAGATTAACACGGTGCCACTAGAATTTTGCTGGGGTATTAAACAGGAGCCGGATGAGATGCATAAAACAATTAATCAATTAAGAAGAGAAGCGGAGGAAAGTTGCTCAAGGGTTGGAGGGGAATCTACCCCCATTAAATACAATTACATCCCCCATCAATTCGTGTCTGCCTGGTATTTCAATCTGTGAAATTCCTGGGGGTGTTTTGGTTGCTCTTTCGCCATCCCATTGGAGCGCGATCGGCCGATCGCTGGAATGCAATCGAAACTATTCGGCATTATTCGAGACAAGTAGACACGAGTTATTCGTGTGGATACCCCGCAAACTGACCCTCAAACTCGGAGGAAACCCATGTATAGTTGCATACTTTTCTCAGTTCATACATGGCACCAGCACTCAGTTAAGAATCACTATAAGTAGGGTGCAATTAGGAGGCACAACAAAGGAAAACTGATTTCATGACATGAAACTTCGTTTTTAAAAACCCATTCAATTCGAGGGAAGTGAATGACCCAATTCGTTCCATTTTTCTCTTAGAAACTGTCAGTTAACTTAAAAGGTAGTGTATACTACTGTACAATAATTTTTAATGATGGATGTAATGTTATTATTTATAGTGTTTTGTGATCAATAAATTTCAATTTCAATTCAAATAGACAGGAATGTCTATGGCCTTGTATACTATCAGGCTTCTATTATATTTACTGTCCAATGAATAACTAATAATCTGATATTAAAACTGACACTGTATTTCTATTTAATATATGATTTTCACTCACTTTTACTGGAGATACTAGAGGAATGAATTTTACTTCTAAAGAGAAGCTTCATCAGCCTATTTAGAAGTGAAATGCATCCCTCTAGTATCTCCAGTAAAAGTGAGTGAAAATTATACATAATAAATAAAAGAGGAAATTGTCACAACCACATTTATTAAAACTTAGAGAAACTAGTTTCGGTTGTTACACCATTATCAATCTCAATCATACTCCGCCACTTCAGAGAAAGAAAAAAAAAGAAAATTATACACATTCAAAACATATAAAGTGTCTGTTTTTGATATTAGATTGTTCATCAAGTATTTCATCATGGAAACATCACAAATTATTAATTAATTAATAATAAATTAATGAATAATTCTCTCCATCAGTCTCTTTAGAAGTGAAATGAATCCCTCTAGTATCTCCAGTAAAAATGAGTGGAAGTCATAATTATATTAAACAGAAATACAGTGATAATAAATTAATAGAAATAAATGAATGAATGAAAAAATGAGTGTCAGTTTTGATATTAGATTGTTCATCCAGTATTTCGTCCTGGAAAACATTACAAATAATTAATTAATAATAAATTTGTTCTATTACATTGCGTCAATACTTTTCCCTTATATTTAAAATTATTGATGCTTTAACTGCACATTAGGTCCAATTTTAATTTAATTTTCCTGTTAAATGTTCAAGAACCATGGAAAATTAATTTCATCAGATTCGATCTCGTATGGTTAATAAACTTTTATGCAATACCAATCTACAATTTACTGGCTCCAATGATTGTGAGTATTTTAAAGGATTCACTTATTTATAAATGTTATTTACTATAATATGTCAAATCTATAACACTCAATAACCCTAGAACGGTAAGCATTCGTAAATTTTACGACGGTCTCCAATTAAATTGCCACAATTTTTCTGCTCTTGGGTTTTCAGAACTGTCCAGCCAGCTAATCCTTCCATTACCTGTGCGAGGACACCGTTTCACCCGTTTAGCATGCGTCATTCGTCGTATATTATATAGCAGTCGTAATTTTCACGAGTGCTTACTGATACCGATCTTTCTTGTGAACTTTTTAAACAATGTTTTTTAATTTTTTGTCTCAAAAGTGGATTTTTGTTGTTTGAATACTGAATTATCATGTAAATATGACATCATAAACATTTTGCAAATAGTTGAAAAGTTTGTTAATAATATAAATAGTGTATATAGTAAAATGTAGAGTGTTGTAATAGTATAACTGTATATATTTTTCAACAAGACTAAAAGTCAGAGATCGTTGCAAATACATTGGAAACGAACTGTCAATATTTTTTTACAAACTTCTTATATTATGAACTTTTATTTACATCATTAGTGATGTCATAAATACTATATATCTTAATAGAAAAAATATTCTTCATAACTTGTCATAAATTGGAAACCCTTGAAGTCTCATCCAATATACGGTAAATTAAACTCAAAATAAATATTTTACAATGTTTATAGTCATAATGCACTGTTAGTTTGATAAGTAAAAGTTATTTTTTACATCCCCTCAACAGCCTTAAATATTTTTTTAAATCCATGAATTCTCACCAATAGTGTAATTTCCAACAAGCTTACCGTTCTAGGCTTAAAAAGTGCAGTCTATTTTCATAGAATTTATATAGATTTATAAAATCTATACCAATCTGATACTTAATCTAACGACTAAGAAACTGGAATATAGAGACTCATAAAAAACTAAATCCTGTATTCTTGAAATTTCAGTTGGCCTGAACCTATTTCAAGAAAACTGTTTCATGAAATCAGTTTCATGTGTCAGGTACCTTTATTTTGCTTCCGGCTCTAGTCCCTCTTTTTATCATCAGCATTTCCCTCAAACATTTAGTTCCACCTTTCATTCCATCCAAACGCATAACGCACGCAATTGTCTTTCTCATCAGCTGTCTCATTTCAAACGCACTCTGTGGGAAATGAAGAGGAAGAAAAAGAAGGAGAAACAGTCCCCTTTTCCTGCTCACCTTGATTGCTCAGAGACACGCAACGTTTCAGTAGCGGTGTGAAAAATTAACCTTTTTATCGCTTGCATTTTTCCTCAGTGCTAAACAGGTATACGTAGACTATCAACTGTGCGTCAGCCCTATTAAACTAGAATCCTCAGAAGAATATCAAATAAGTAATAATTCAAGGGTATTCATACGTGTGGTCGGTCAGGAAATTAAAAATAACCACCTAGGAGACTTCAATTCTCAAAGCTGGTTATTAAAAGTTTCACCACAGGGTGTATTTAATTCTATTGCAGGCCATTTTATTATTAAGCAGCCCATCATTTTATTGGCTGGAGCTGACAATAAATTTTCACATTATATATTTCAAAATTTGATTTATTAGCCATCCATCAATTTGTCGTAAATTCATGAATTTGTTCAATTTTTAGAATAGATTCTGACATGAAGATTTATGATTTTTTATTGCTGATGATGCCCACATGAGTCCGAGACTTGTGCGTGGGTAATGATATGAATGATAACACATATAGATGCCAGACGGAGGAGCCGGATTCGAACCCACGACCGCTGAAACGACAGCAAGTTGAAGTGACGCCCCAACCAACTGCGCTAAGCGATCCACCTAAATGTTTGATAGATTTTGACATGACACGGTCACGGTCATGATCACGGTCTACACGGTTATAATAACTGTACTCTACTGTACTCGATCATCCCTACAATACGAGGAATGTGATGTGGCTCGATCCTCGGTTACCCGGTACATAGACTGACTCTTCTGGTAAAGGGTCCACACTATTGTGGAATGAGAATTATCAACTCCCCCCAAATTTTAAAGATCTCTCCAACTTTTCAAAAATGATCAGAAGGATAAAGGAAGTCCTATTGAAAAAAGCCCAATTCGGAATGGATAAATGTGTGGAAGTTTCATGGGAAGAAAACTAGTTTTTTTTCTTTTTTCTTTATTATTTTATTATATTCTCAAAATAAAGTATAATTAATTTATCCACAAGGTGCTTCAGTGTAGTTTGACGTCTCCTCTTCACAATACTTTTTTATTTATTATTGACCATTCAATGTTGCTAAGCCTTGCTTATATTATGTGCAACTAACTGAATAAACATGATTTGATTTGATTTGATTAAATAAATACTTGGAATTTAATGTCACATGACAAACTTGGAGGCTAGTCAGTCCTATGTTGGTTCTGCATTGCAAGAATACTTCCAGTTTTTCACAAGACAATACTTTAAATTGGTGGTGTTAACCAGGGCTGTATAGTAACCATACTATTTTATACTATACCATCCTGGGTGTTTATTTCATTGAAAAGTAATAGTAGTCCTTAGCGGGAAGAGGATAGAAAGCTTCCATAAAATGAACAGAACAATATAAAGCATTCACACCTAGATGATAGGCGATTTCTCATACACTTTGAAAATATTCTTCTTATGAGTTATCAATCCATCTTCAATGCGAATAAAGCCGGCGAGGAATTCCGTTAGGGGTTGAATTTAGAGGAGCTGAAAAGATGAAGCAATATAGGAGAAGGGTTACAAACATATCTTCATGAAACGGGTAGCTAGAAGAAAGGGGAATGAATAAACCGATGAGAGGGGAAGTAGAAGTGAAGAAAAAGAAGAAGACGAAAAGTATACGAAAAGGGAGAAGAAGGTGAAGGTAGAAGGGGATACGTCCAAAACGATATTTGATCTGAGATCAAATCTGGGATCTGGGTTTTGAGAAATTCCTTCAGGCCATCGGATGAGAACCCCGTGCGCTCTCATCTTTTTTACAAACAGAATTGTCAAAGCAGGACTTCATCTTTTTTCTGTGCCTTTCCTTCAATCTATTCCAAGTCCTTCTTGCAGTGGAGGATGCGGCCAAAACGCCATCAGACCCAATAAATAATGCATTGGCTAGCTGGCAACTTCCATATCCGAGTGCCTTCTAGAAGATACTATATAAAGCCGTCAAAACTGATCTCACATTACCCCTATCCTTCTCGGTGGAAGGTAGACGAAGAAATATGATAAAAGAATGAGCGAAAGAGATTGAGTGGAAGACAGAGGTTGGAATAATAGGAGAAAATTCAGAGTAATATTTGACAGACAAAAAATACTACCAAAAAGAAAAGTAATAGAGATAGAACTTGGGGATAGTGGATTGGGGGAGGGGAAGCTAAAGGTAAGATAAAGCTAGAGGTAGGATAAACTGAAAGAGAAAGAATCCACAGCGATTGTGCAACTATGTTTTTGAGAACAAACATTTCCAATTCATGAGTGTCATTTTAGAGAAGAAACAGGTCAAACGTATATGACATAACGTGGCCATGACTGGAACCGTTGAGCTCTCACTGAATAATAGTTTTGGACAATTTTTTTGATGATTATGGGATGCTATTTGAATGATTTTTCTCCGTATAAAATAAAAATTTGTCGTTTCTAAGAAGGAGGGTTTGTGAGTGAGTTTGATGGAAGATTTCTTGAATTGTTATGAATGGAATTGAGAAGGATAAATCTTTGAGCCTCTTCACAACCAATCATAAATTTAGGTTCTGACCAATAAGAAAAAATATTTATAAAAGATTCCTTCTAAACAATCATAACATTTGGTAATCATGAAACAATCATTAATTTCAGGGCTATGAAAACTAATCTATTGTTCTGATATAGACATAAACTAATTATCATTCATTGAAATGGGAGTGACAGCCGCGAGCCGTAGCAGGTATCTGTTCAATCAGATAGAGATAAGCTGCGTTCTCGTAGGTCCTGTTTGTAACGGTGACCGATTAGATTGGCCAGCAAAAAAGACACTGTTCTCTGCTGTAAAATCACTTCCCGGTGGTTCGGAACCCACCTAAAACTGTAGGTCCAACTCATCAATCACCATCATCCAACTCATCAGTCACCATCATCCAACTCATTACCCACGCACAGGTCTCATACCTATGTGGGCTTCATCCTCAGAGAAAAAAAAGATAATTATCATTTATCTCTCAAATAATGAGAAGGATGGAAATTTGAAGCTCCCTGATAACCAATGAATGATAAAATTTTTTATATTTTTAGCCAATCACAGCCCTGGAAACTCATCTAGAGGAGAAGATGAAAAAGAAAATAACGAGAAAACGTTAAAATAATTTTGAAAATAACAGCAACAAAAATGAAGGAATAAGGGCTCTGATGTATAATAGTTAGGTCTCTGTTAATAAACTAGTATACTTACTTTCATCCTCTGTTCACATTGCAATGATCGTACTTGTCAGTCTCAACTTTTCAGACCATTTAAATATTAGGGAAGAATGAATTACTCGAATTGCCTGAATTACCATAAACACAACTTAGCCGAAAACGTCTTTTCCTTTCCATTACAATTTCAACTATCGCCGGATAACTGAAAGCTCAAAGATTGTCAAATTTATCAATTGAATTTATTTCATAAATTGAAAATTAATATAAAACATGGAAAAAACTTAAAATAACTAGGAATATAACTTTGCATGGAAACTGACTTATCGCATATGAATTAACTTGATGCATAAAACTAACTAAACAAATGCATGAAAATCAACCTAACGCGTATAAGAGCCATTTGCTTGCACGAGTATTGAAGAGTCCACTACCCCGGTTTGACAGACACTGAATATGCACGTTTTCTTCTGTGGAAACTGGAGTGAGGTAAAGTGGCCAGTGACGTAAACTGAGCAATAAATTCAAATTGTTTAGAAAAGAGCGTTGTCATTTAACTAGCAGGTAAAGCCAGTGTAGAAAGGTCTTTGCAGAAGAGTCATCAATTTATTCCGGAACTAAAAGGACTTGACACGCTGAATCAAAACATGACCTCGCTAGAGATTTACGAGGCACAAAGCTTTAAATAATGCGCCGAGTCCTTTCTTGACCCGCTGTCGAAAATGCAAACTATTCTTGGTCATTTATTTTGCAGACAAAAGACGCTAAAGACGAGCAAAAGACAATGATGTTTAGCGCTGAGCTTTGTGTTTATCTACGAGGTACTCAGGTACCTTGCCTACTGCCTCTCTGAGTTATTTTCTGCAAATAGCATGTTGTAAACTATGTTATACATATATTATAAACCATGTATGTAACTTTCCAGACTACATACCTTTCTGCCAAAAGCCCATTGGACCTGTTTATGCTTGCGTTCCATGTGTTGTTAATAAATTGATGTAAATAATTTGCAGTGGATGACCTAGGTGTGAACTATTTTCAGTAGAATTTCGGGTATTTTGAGTAAAGAGAGTACTATATTCTTAATCCTTCACGGCTATAAATCATGCCAAAGACATCCGCTACTGCAGACAATGACAAACAGCTCATGGAAATCTATGAACGTCACAACACAAAAATATTCTGTCAATGCTTTCAATATTCTGTCAATGGTTTTGTTGCTCTGTTGTTTTGTTTTTCCCTGTTACTTCTTGCTTTTTTTGTATTATTTGATCTATTCCTGCTAACTGTGCTTGTTCTTATCTATTTATAGTTGGTTTGCCTTAATTTTGAATATAGTTTTTTTAGTCTATAATTATTTAGGTTTTTTTTTGTTATTTTGCATGATATACTTTCTGTGAATTTTGTATAATTGGTGTGTACTGTTGAAATATGAATAAATAAATGCTAAGAATAGGGCTTAGATCTTCCAATTGCCGGTTGGACGCCTAACTAGATAGATAGATAGATTAGATTCATGTAGGCCGTTGTTCAAGAGACTTGGTCTCCTAACTGTACCCTGCTTATATGTGTATGAAGCTACTTTATATGTAAAAACGAATGATATTAACCAAAATCTTGATGTACATGATTATAATACAAGAAGCCGAGGAGATTATCACTTGGTGAGTCACAATAGTAGCTTATTCGAACAAAAACCTAGTTATATTGGAAGGAAATTCTACAACAAGCTACCGCAGTTTTTGAAGAGTCTTGAAAATATAGAAATATTTAAAAAACAATTGAAGAAATATTTAGTTGATAAAGCTTTTTATAGTGTACAAGAGTTCCTTTCACATCAAAATTAAGCCTCACCTCAACTAATTGAAGTAATTATGGTATCTAGTGTATAATATTGTTGATCTGACTTGTCTTATACTCCTTAACTGGAGTCTCCAAGACGTAATCTACAAAAAAAAAACTAATCCTTACAAATTCTGTAAAGTAACATACATTTGACAATTAGTCATACCGGCCAGTGCAACATAGTTTTTAAGAAAGATGTATTACTAAATATTAACAAAGTAAATGTAGAAATCCTGAAACTCCGGAAATGAATGGCGTTTTATATATTCTACGAAGATTATACGAATATAATCTTATATTCGTATAATCTTCGTAGTGGTCACACCTATAGTGGTTTCTCTATAGTGGTTTACACCTAACACTCTTCTTTCTCTTTGTAGAACACCACTTATTTCCAGAGTTTTGGAATATTCTGAGAACATATTTATTGAGAGATGAAAATTGTTAATGCCAATGTCTGACAATCATAAATTTTTCCTGATGACACCACTAAGAAAACCTGATGATTATTTTCTATATGAATACCAGAGATTAAAATATAATAATACAGTAGTTCATTATATTAGCTCATACCTCAAAATATAAGCATCATAAACAAATCAAATCAGAATGTATTAATCAAAATATAATTACAAAATCTTTAGGAAATTTCTCTTTAATCTTTATATAACCAAATAACCTCAAAAATCATTATATAATTTTGAAAAATCTTGATCAATACAGAAATTTGTTATCAAAATTCTATCATTTAGCCCCGTTACAAAAAACGTTGTATAGACGCTGTAATAACTTAGCGCAAGTGCTACATGCTAGTGTAAACGCCCCTTTATAGTTTTAGATAATATAATGGTTCATAATAACGAACAAACACCGACTGTAGCTATTTCATCTTTTCATCTAAAACTTTTTACAATTATACTGTTTACTGAATACAATTATGTTTGTTATTGCTCATGAATTTTCTGTTTAAAACTTCAAGTAAACTGTAGGCCTAATACTTCTAGCTATACGAGAGGGTGAGTAAATTTCCCTATTTATTTCATCCTGAACAATTAACTATACCTATAATTGAAAAAAATTGTCATCAACCATTTCAATTGTTTCATACCAAATATTCACATCAATAAATTGTTTTATCCTCATCGGTATTCGAATACCATAATTAATCGCAATCGTTGACATATTGTATTTTTATTTATTCTTACACACAGACTCACAGACATTTAATATAAGTTACTTTACATCTTAAGCGCTAACCGAAAGAGATAAAGGAAATGTGTATCCCAAAATTTTAGAACAGAACTAAGAGAAAGCTGAAAATTTGAAATGATGAGAAATATCATATCATGTTGTTGATTTTTAAAACACATAGAAATTTATATAAATTACTATATCCCAGGCTCGAACCAAGGGATGATACAAGAGATGTATACCCAAAATTCTCAAACATCCCTAAAAAAGGTGTATTCGCGCCTTTATCGTAGAACTTTTATCAGATGGTATACCCCAAAATAATTTCTTAGTTGATATCCCACACAAAAAAAATAATTTCTTAGTTGATATCCCACACAAAAAAAAAATTTCTTGGTTCGCCCTGCAACATTTTATTGGTACGATTCTTACCCCACAGAAATCTTGACATTCGGAGACGTCTGAGTGCATTATTATGTAAAGAAACGTCATCGACTTCCTGGTGCTTCTTTGCAAAGTAAAAAATGTTTTATGGCCCTGTTTACAGCGAGGTCTTGCAGATCTGACGCAAACCTAGAAGACACTTTTGTTCGGCTTCCCTGCTGGAGAAGGATCCGTCTTTTGGAGGGTTTGCTTTGTCTGTATGTGCTTTTTACCCTGTTGCGATCATTTGAAAAGTTTTTAGGAACGTGACAACACGAGGCCAAAGAAAACGTCATGCATGATCCCTTTTACACGGGATCACCTTGAAATAAGGAGATTTTTCGACTAGAAGCCTATTCTTCTCATTTATCCCAGGAACACACTACCACACATCTCTCCACGGTTGACTTTGAAAATCTTTTTCAAAAACAGTTTCCGACTCGTCCTTTTTTCTTTTCTTGTATTGTTAAATCTAGACAACTTGACGTAACCATGGGAAATACTCTTTCAGGTTTGCTCCACTTATCCTTTATTTCTTCTGTTCCTTTTATTCTTTTGTTTTTCCCCGATAGATGCTCGGTCTAGCTAGGTCTGTAGGGTATTCAGTTGTATAGAAATGAGCCAAACAGTGTATAACCAAGGATGAGGAAAATAAATTCAAATGGTAATTCTTGTAAAATTATTTTTTTAAACTAGTCTTTTAAATACATTTTCGACTAAATATCTACTAAATTTATTTATTTAATTAATTTTTGTTATTTATTAAATTAATTTATTTTATTTATTTATTTTATATATATATATATTTATTTATTTATTTATTTAACACATATATTCGTCTTTCAAAAAATAAAAAATATTGAAAAATAAATGAAAAATATTCACAATTATTTAAAATAAATATTTATTTATAAAAATATTTAAAATTATTTTCAAATTTTGCAAATTTATTTTAATTTATGATCTTTCCAAAATTGTAATCAATAAGCTAATGAATTTAGATTAAAATTACGCTCGCTTGAAGGGGCCTGGAATTTGATAATTGTTAAATGAAATGGTAATAGGTTAGAAACTTGGGTAAAATATTACCTTAAAATGCCAATAAAGTGAAATTGAAAACTTCTGTTCAAAATTTCAATCATTTATTTTTTGTTTTCTGTTTTATTTTATAATTATTTTTTGTATTAGGCTTACTTTAACATTGGTTTTAATATAGCCTAATACACGCATGGCTTTTATTAGTGAAGAAGTCAATGTGGACATTCATTCCTATTTCAAAACATGTAGATTGAAACTTTATTTTTCAATTAATAAAAATTATTGGTAGGCAATATGTAATGAAGGGTATAAAAATCTAGTCTATATTAATTCATTCATTAGACTTGTAGTGTAACCTAGATATTATTCACATTTTTTACAAGAAGATTAATGATTAGATAGCAAATACCAAACCTTAGCTCACACAAATGTACAACTTGTAAATTCGTAAATAGGAATTCGAATTTTGCGAACGTGATATCGTTGAAAGATGATAAAACTTGGCTTGCCATGCAACTTACCAAGTGTGACTTGTTCAGATATGAGGCTCTTAGTTATTACATAAATAACCGTTGAAAATATTAATAATATCAAAGAGGAAGAGGATATTGCATGGTCAGGAGGGTCACACATGGCATGTATGACACATGCTGTTATTAATGCCAGCGTGGAGCAGCGAGGTGTTGAGAAAACGTTCAATCTTGATGTGAACACGTTGCGCACTGTCTCAAAATGGACACACGATAAAGATAAAAAGGTATATGAAAATAGATAGAATAGATATGGATAAAGAAGACGACAAAAAGGAAGACACGTTTGAGGAGTTACCAAAGACGTCCCTGGCAGAAGACCCAAGACCTGACTGTAATCTTAGTTTTCTCAGTTCAAATAGCCGGGGAGGTTGAACTTGAAGTCTTTCTCATCACAAACAATAAATACTTTAAGATTTGCAGCAACCACAAGCTCCGATAGCCCTACTATTTGTATTTTGTTTGTTATAAAAAAGGGCCTGGTTATGTAACGTTCTGCATGAGTGCAGAATTTATTTTATTGTTATAAAATGCATGTTCATTATCTCACTGAGGATGGAAAATCATAGTAATTCTTGTTCAACAATCAAAATAAATTATTCCTATCAAAGCAGCCATTTTTAATAAATTTGGAGTAATACCAATCTAAACTATCAGTTAATGTATATGATAAATTATGTCTATCAATAGAAACTCATTATTATTTGATCGATATGTTCGATGATGCAGGTAATATTGAATAAAAATTGTCCACAAAATACTTTATTTCTCTTGGAAGAGCTGACAAAAAAATTGTATTGGTGCAAGTTAGAAAATATTCATATGATATTATCATGATAGGTTCAAATAATTGACAGATCAATTGTTATTTAAAATCATTTTTAATTGATTACTCAATTTTTGCAATGACCATGATCATGATTCTAATAAAATAATAAAAATTAATAAATTAGTATAGAAACAATCTGTATTTTTCAACATTTTTCTTGACTTTATTCATATTAAAATTAAATTTAAGGTGTTTGAAGAAGTAGAAATTTTTATGTGGATAAATTGAATAATGATTCAACATTGTCACTAAAAATGCTAACAACAGTCGGTCCAATGAAGACATCAGTCTGAATCTATTATAAATTACCGATATAAATAATAATTCTTCATAAGTGGGTTTGGATACCCAGTGGGTACAGCATGGGACGTTGAGTGGTCCCAAACAGTTGGAATCAAATGTTGAAGGAAGACGACAAATAAATGATGAAAAAGGGTGAAAAAATAATGATAAATTGTATGGGAGGGATGTGAAAAATGACTGAGGGGTACAGTGGGTAGAAGGAAAATGTTATATGCCAATCAGATTAGTTATCCCATTCAAGAACAATGACAAACTCTGTGGGAGGTAAAATGACCTGGTGTGCCTATGACACTGTGACAGAACAGGGGGAGAAAAGAAGGGAAAGAGATAAAGAGAGAACGAGAGAGAGAGAGAATGAGTGTGAGAAAGAAAGAGACGAGAAACATGAGACCCTTATGGAAATAAGGAATTGATAACTCAGGCAGGGGTAAACTAGTTGACAATCAAATAGATAGTTATGAAAAAAGACAGCAATAGAATCACGTGAAATAGAATTGCCGTGACAGTGTTGTCCTTTGAGTTAGTTAGACTATGATAAGTCAATTTATTCTACTACACAGGAAGGATGAACTGTCAGAATGGGTTTGGGGTTGTAAATAACGGTCTGTGGAGTATGATGATTTGAGATATTATCGGATTGAGTTTATTAGATTATTTTATATTTCTTTATTCATGTAAATTCACAAATTTTCATATGAGTTAAAAACAAAATTTTTAAACATCACATGGATACAGTAGTGAACTCAGAAGATTAGATTATAGAACACTTTATTTATGTAAATTTACAAAATTTCATAAATAATTTTAAATATAGCATTATTACCGTCGCATAGGTAGCAAATGCACAGCAAATTATATTAATTTTAACTGAAGAAAATCCTAGTGACGTATTTACATAAAATGGCGAAGTCTGGACAAAATTCGTCCATTCTTAACTTAACCTTAGAAGATGCTATTTTCAAGAATTGCAAAGAATTATGAACAATGATCTCAATTGTATGATATTAACTACAGTAATGACTATCTAAGCGATGCAATTACATGAATTGGTGAAGTTTGGACAAAGATTCGTCCATTCTTGACACTTAACCAGTTTTTTAGGGATGGAGAATAACGAAAAAATGTTGTGATGTCATTGATTATTCTAAATTAGACTAAATTTCCCTCCACTTTATGCTTTTATGTGCGAATAGGCTACAAAACGTATATAATTCTTTGGATAAAAAAGGTTTCTTTATATTAATTTTTGCAATAAATAGCAGCCACATTAGTAAAGTTTATAATTATGAACAGTAGAATATATTGATAAATTTATCCACACCACTCAGAAATAACCATTGGAAAAGTTTTAGTACACTACAAAATCAATAAACTATTTCAAAACCAATGTATCAATAAAACACGATCTTAAATAAGAATGAAATACCTTGGAAAAAGAGGTTGTTACTGAATAAAATAATTTCGTTTGGAACTTTGTAAAACTTAATGTAGAAGGGGAAAAATTAAATCACGGCCTACTGATAGGTAACTACGAGTAGTAAAGAAGCCTACATTTCACAATTAATGAAGAAAGTAATCTCATTGTTTGAAGCTCAATTCCTATTATAGTCACTCGAAGCAACAACGTGTAAGGAACCAGCAAATTGATCATGGGGCTCCTCCATTTCATGGAGCAATCTCATAGCTGAAGCAAAATATTCGTATATTGGCTACAAATTTTTCAATTAAAACAAAGCCTTTACATAATGCCTTCTAAAAAAGGAACGGGGTTGATAATAACCTTCCAATAATTCAAAATTAATAAATGAGACATAACTTGAGCTTTTTCTGATTCAATCAAATTATTATATCAGACAGACTTCAACTTTTTGTTCCGAAACAACTTTCAACAACGACCAATAATAATCAAAAGTTTTTGTGATACGTGATATAATCTATTAATGAAAGAATTCCACTGTTGAAAACAACAAATTAACAATATTACTAGTCCATAATTCATTTCCACTACCTTTCACACCAAAAACAGGAAAGAGATGGTATAATTTTTCTCTTTTCATTGAATTGAACCATTTTATAACTTCTGCATTAATACTATTTAATTTTGTTTTATTTCAAATGTATTTTTATGTCTCTGATCTTGATATGTTTCTTTGTTATGAAAGATGAATAAATTTGAAATCTGAAATTATTTTATCTACGACCATGTCATAATGTACACATTACAGTTTCACAATTGATGCCAAAACAGCTGTCTTTTCGAAATGCTTTTTGAAACCCGTTGCATAATGAGCTCATTATAGTACAGGTTCTACATTATAATACGGGTTCTGGACCAATCAGAAGCATTTTTGATGGAATCAATATCGTAATTCAATATTGTGAATCAGCTGATTTGATCAAACTGCTACACCAGCTGCTTTAACCTAACAATCTACTATAACTTCTATTATTTGAGATGAGAGGTTAGGTATCTCTGACAGTCACAGGTAAAATGAAATTGTTTTAATTAAATGTATACTAGTGGTCGTAGATAAAATAGTGTATGCAACGATTTTATTTGGCCATTAAAGCACTCGTGAGATATTTATAACACTCGCATTCGCTCGTGTTATAGCTTACATCTAACTCGTGCCTTAATAAGGGTCAAAATAAAATCGTTGTATAAACTACTAATAGACAACGGAACTATTTTGTACATATATTTTATTATAATTGCTGTATGTGGAAATACTGTATTATAACATCATTAACGTACTAGAAAAAGCAGATATGGAGTTGAAATTCCCGTTAGCATTCAAGGTCTGGTCGAAGTAAATTGCAACTCTATGCCATTACTTTTAAAAAGAATTGTCTTCGATTTTAACGATAATAAAAGTTTCGAGCTATATTTGAAGAAAAAATTTATAGAAATGAGTAGAGCTAGAACCAAGAAAGACAAAAATAAAATTAGAAGGAATGTCAAGGTTATGCTTTTTTGAAAACTTCAATAACGGTATTTTAAATACGTAATCAAAGAGACCAGCCCGTGTGGAATATCAACTAATCCCACAAAACATCGATCAAACTAGTCAAGCAGTATACAAAAAGTAAGTTATAAGCAACAGAAAATACCCTAGTGACTTCTGGTACAGTTTGCAAGCAGTAACAAGACCAATATCAAAAAAACAAATGTCTCCAAAGTGATAACGGCTTTTGAGGAGCCGATCAAATTATGGAAGAAGTAAAATAACAAAAATTAAAAATAAAATATATTGAAAATAAAAACGTAATAAGAAATAGATGAAGAACTTTTATAACTTCTCGCATAGTTTCCAAGACGTGTAAAGTGTAAAGATCAACGGCTTTTGAAAAACTCACCAATCTATAAAATTTGTCAAACAGTTCTTCAAAAAAGTAAAGAAAATATTTTATAAACAGCAAAACGACAAGAAATAATACCTTTTATACAGTTATCAGACAATGCAAGTTATCAGATAAAATTAAGCCTCACCTCAACTAATTAATTGATATAGTAATTATGGTATCTAGAGCATAATAGTTGATCTGACTGGAGTCTACAAGACGTAATCTAAAAAAAAAAAAAAAAAAATGGCACGCATTAAGGGATACCATAGTAACAAGTAAGTGATATCCTTGAGTACGCGAATGACATTCTATCAATTGATCAAAAAAGCGACAAAGAATCTTCATAATTGAAGAATACGTGAAGTAATAAATATCAGACAACTGTAACAGAATAATATTGATAGTGAAACCGGCAATGTCAAGGCTTTGATTTAAAACGGTATTTTGTATCCCGTATCCTTCTTTCTCTAGCCTATTGATAAAATTACTATAACTTATTACTAGTCTAAAAATATTCTTATTGCTATATAATCAGTATTCTTGTAGATAAGTGAATGTTTTTGCTTTTTGTACGTTTCTTCTCAATTTAATATTCAATAAATTGGTAACATGTAACTTTGTAAAGCTAACGTAATAATTTTTCGCATGTTCTGATACCTTTATAAACAAATAGACGAAATAATGGCATCCCGACACATGTATAGAGAGTGGGAGCCACAAAATTCAGAACAGCAATACTTTAGATTTAAGACTTCAATTTATTTTCTGAAATGCTAATTTTTTTATTTATTCGTTTATTTATCTATTTATCTATTTATTGTGAATAAACTCCTTTGTTAGTGCTGTACTCACAACCAGAGATATTATTAAAAAAAAAAATCGATTAAGGCTCAGACTAAACAGGCGACTGAAGTGCGTGAAATTCTCTCGGACTTCATTAGAGCAGCAGTATTACTGCTATTACAATTCTTCATGTTGCTTTTCATAGCCCCAAATTGTTATATTCCCAAGAAAGCAAGAAATCATGCCAATATTGTTGTTACTTTTGTATACTTTTTAATAAGACTGAGAATAATAGTTACTTTCTAGAGTGCAGCACCCAGTTGTCAAAGCAATTGTTGTTCGTAATGATTAGGTCGTACATAAAGATGTCGTTTTGACAATGGACAGTATATTTAATCATGAAGAATAGTGTGTCATCGCCTTCATTCACTGGACTCTTGACAAAACTACTAAAAAATTACATGTTATTATTTCTTGTTTTCTCCAATGATAACAATCTCCCTGGTTTTGACTTCCGATGGACGATTCTTCTACTCTGATATTAACAAACTTGAATTAAAGTCACGTGATTAATTGGGCAGAGCTTCATGCTTTGTTTAACAATATCTAACTCACGTTCCTCCTTACTAACTCGGAGTCTTGTAAGTCCCACGTTATATGAGTCGTATTTACAATAAATATCTTAATATATATCTTATTCATTCATTACAATTTCCATTATTTTGAAGTTTAAAGAAGTGCATCAAGGGAAAAATAGTAGTTGTTTTGTTCAATTAATATGATACCCTGGAAACAACAACTCTGCCCAAAGATAAGTTTTATAAGATGAATGGATTTTTTAAAAATAATTCTCATTATTGAAATCTAGTCAGCTCAATTCATATTATCTTGAAATAAAATATGGCTTTATTTCGAAGTTACTAAAGTTAAGACTGTGGTGTCTCATCTACCATTAAACCTTAAATAATATAATTCTATTTTAATATAAATTTTAATTCTATTGATAATATATAGACTTCATACCCACCAGTGACGTATCTACTTCTGTGGGTGGTGGTGGGAGGGTGAGGGGAGGGTGTGTTGTATTGATGGCTGCTATCTTTAATGAAAGGTCTGTGCCTGAGATTACTTATATAATTTCAATGTTGCCTATTCCTTGTACTTTCTGAGATTCCTATAATAATAATAATTATATGACGAAGTCCATTCACTTTTAGAATAAAATTTATGTTATTTGTTTACCAATAAGTTTAATTCTATTCTAGTAAAGTTCATATTATAAACATTTCCATGTGATGTCCCACTAAATGATTATGTGAAATACAAACAATAAAATATATGTTGAACTTGATTTTTTGCTATACGTTAATTAGCCTATTGTATTTATACTCAGACTGTGTATATATTAGTTTTAGTTTCTGGTTGGCAGTATAGGACGTTGTAAAGGCATTATATCATGTCGTATTTACTGTATAATACTAAACCATTAAAGGTAATGGGTGAACAATTCATTTGGTTAAAAGTGTTTCAAGCGTTCTACAGAAAAAAGGAATTTTGAAAACCGAAAGTTGGTTTTATTTTAATTCGAAATGACTCAAATTGACTCAAAAATTTCCAATTTTAGACTTTATTTTCGAATATTTTAGGTGGGTTCCGAACCAACGGACTAATTTAGATGAACTAGAACAAAAGCAGAACTACAATCAATGATGATGTTTAAAGTTCAGCTTTCAGATGATGTACAATAAAGTACATCATTCCATTGGATACCATTGTTTGTTAGATATCAGATTAACAGTTACAAATAACGACGATAGAATACAAAGTGAACAAAAATTAAGCGCCAAACTTTTTCTATTACAACTTTCAGCAAAGCGCGATAGAATGATTCCTGACGGCCATTAAGAATTAATCAATGCACGTTTAGTTTGAACATATTATTTTCATTAAGCGCAAGGGTGGTACAGTAAAAGCGCAGAGAGCTAGGAGACAAATTTGTGCGATTTGTCTAATTGAAAAATGTCCATAATAATTTAGCCGCCACGCCACGCATGTATGCATTGCTGCCTCCAGCTCGTGGCGCGCTCATGCAGCGATTCGCAGAACTAAGCTTCTGTTATCCTCACACACAAAGCAGAGCGCGGCAAACTGGTCACCGGCTGTTTCTACTTGTCAAACTATCTAATCTGGGTCGTCTACAAAATTCAAATAAATTAAATATTGAAATCTGGCACAAGATAAAAATATTTTGTTCGCTAGTTGAGAACAATGAGACTTTCACAAAGCATATAATTTAAATACGGTAGAACAGTAACTTACTATGTAGTAGCCCAAGTTGGTTGAAAAAATTTGTCTAACCCAAATGATTGTTGCTTCATAAGTATTGATTAATCAGTCTAGTCAGAGACGTCGAAGCGTCAACATCGTTTTAGTTAGTAGTGTAGAGTAGTATAAGAGTAGAGTTTGGAAATAGTCAACAACGGTAATTGACCTAGATTGAGTTTTTTATACAACGATTCAATCAACTAGTGTCCAATTCATGAGGTCGCCTCCACATGGATTGATACCAGAATACGAAGAGGAAGAACATGAGGTAAATACACAGGATCAAGAAGCGGAAAAACAAGGAACTCAGGATCAAGGTAAAATGAACTCTTTTAATAAAACAATGGAGCAGGAATTCGCAAAAGACATTGATATTTTACAAGAAATTAGATTATTAATTAAGAAATGGGCAAAATCAGAATTTGAAAAGAAAAAAGTTTTGAGGGCTGATTACGACAATCTTTTGGAATTGACAAATCAGCTTTCGGAAAATATCATTAAAATCGAAACACGTGCAAAAACATTAAGTTTAATGACCACAATTACAACGGATCCAAAAATGGAACAATCTATTAGGAGCCTAAACGAGTCCATGCAAGCATTAAAAAAAGAAAATAGACCAATCAGTTTCGCAGATGTAGTTCAAATTCCAAAAAGAAACAGCAAAATAGCATCTAAAACAGAACCTTCGCAACCAACCTTCAAAAAACTTCAACCCAAGGACCATGTAGTTCTTTTGAAGTCCTCAAAGACAACTGGTGAAGATTCAGAAAAAAGCAATAGTATACGGCAAACACTTAAATCCAATCCCTCTGTTAATAGAAGTATTAAAGTGAAGAAAACAGTAAATGTTCGTGGAGGGGGCCTTCTTGTAGTCTTGGATTCGGAGGAAGACAAGAAAAAGCTTATAGAAAGTAAGGTCATGAAGAATGAACAATTTAAAGTAATTGAAACCCAAAAGAAAAAACCCAAAATCATAATCTATGATATTCCCTCTGATTTAAGTAACAATGAGGTTGTAGAAGAAATTTATAAAAAGAATCTCACACTTGCTATGAAAAAGGAGGAATTCATAAATGGGTGTAGACCAATTTTCAAGGTGGGGCCCAAAGGCACTGATTTTGTACATTGGGTATTTGAATGTGAGCCTGGTATACGGAAATTTTTAATTAATAGGAATAGAGTATATGTAGAATTGACATCTTGCAAAATAAATGATTATATTATTGCGCAAAGGTGCTACAAATGTCAGGGTTTTGGCCACATCACGAAATATTGTAAAAAAGAAAAAGATATCTGTGGTCACTGTGGAACTTCAGGTCATAATATTAAAGCCTGCCCAAATTTGGAAAAACCACCAACATGTACTAACTGCAAAAAAATAGATAAGCCTGCAAATCATAAAGTTAATAGCACTGAATGTCCTTGCTATGAAAGAGCATTGCAACAAACAATTGATCGTACTAATTATGGGATTGTTTAAAAACATAAAAAATAAGCTGGGAATACGACACAAAGTTTTCCAACCGAATAATCCATATTTTTCCAACAGATCAATACAAAATATTCAGAACATTTTGAATAGTATAAACAAATTACACGCCAATAATCAAACAGCAAAAAGTAGAGTAGCATTGATCAATAACTTTGGAGAATTAGCAGATGTAAATATATCATTTGCTTACATAGGAAAAAAAGAAATACGAATTTCAGATGGAGTGTCACAATTACTACGTATTAAATCGCTTACTGTGCAAGAGTGGAACGACCTTGCTGAAGTCTGTTTACAAAATAGTAAATATTCAATGTCTTGGAAAATATTATTCACCGTAGACAAACAAAATCCCGTCTTTCTTCTAACAGTTAATAATCAGAATACATTAACGGAAACTAAGAAGATCTTAGAAGAAATAAATAAATGGTCATCAGTCAACTACCCTCTCGTGGTTGGAATAGATCAGTTTAGCCAATTAGCGGACATATCTTCTATTGAACTCCTCAGCAGCGTGCTTTCAACAAAACACTTAAAATATATATTTCATTATCGAGGCACTAGCAGTATGGATTTTCTTAATATCCCCCAGTCAAAGTTAAAAAATGAAAAAGAATGCCCTAAGGGATACCTGCCAGAGGACTCTGAGCATGATGCATATTTAAACAGCATGATTGAAATAAGGAATCTTTTGCAGCAGTATGACGTAATGAATGCTGAGATTTTCCGTGGGGTTCTGTGTGCAGTTGGAAGTAAAAGTATTCATACATCTTCAGCTATTTTTAGAGACATGGTTTCAAAGGATATGAATATCTACGACAACGAACTGAAATCATTTCTGATGCCAACAAGCTCAAAATATCGGATGGGGTTTTGTCTAGAAGGAGGAGGATCTTATGTACCATTTGATCAGAAAAAATGCAGATTTGAAACACACGAAAAGTATATCATTGTCAGTAGAGACACGAAGCTGATGTTGAATAGAGAACTACTGGATAATATAAATAAAATAGATGTAGCAACCTGCAAACTGCCTAGAATTAGATGGATGGATGGAGTGCCAGGCTGCGGGAAAACTCATGCAATTCTACAGCATCATCAGCCAAGCAAAGATCTTATACTAACTCAAACTAGGGCTGGAATAAAAGAAATAAGATTAGCTGTAAAGAAAAAGTATGGGGCCAAATATGATGATATTGTCTATGTTGATTACAGAACAGTGTCATCGTATATAATAAACGGCACACATAAAAAATATAATCGAGTTTTCATTGACGAGGCGGTCCTTATGCATGCTGGTTTTGTGGGATTTGTCTCAGAGCTAAGCAGTGCGAATGAAGTGGTGCTGCTTGGTGATTCAAAACAGATACCTTACATAGAAAGGAGTAATCTTCCGACAATATGGTCAAATATATCTACCATCACAAAGCCGGATTCATATAATTCAGTTACTCGGCGATGTCCAATGGATGTGTGTTATATACTATCAGACTTTTACAAACATATATGCACTACAAACAGGATTCTACGATCAATAAAACCAACAATTAGTAATGGTGAATTTCTACCTTTAGAATTGGGAACACTCATTATAACTTTCACTCAGGCAGAGAAAAAACTGATAATAGATGTATTGAAGAACAAAGCTCCTCCCAATTCTTACCAAATATTAACAGTTCATGAAGCTCAGGGCCTAACATACAAAAATGTAGTTTTAGTGAGAGTTGATACGAGACCTCTAAAAATATATAATAGTATTCAGCATGTTATAGTAGCACTAAGTAGGCATACCCACTCATTTAGATATGTAACTATAGGAGAAATGGATTTAATGCTCTCATTAACAAAAAAAGTTCAATTAGTGGAAGATATTATGATCATGAAAAAGCTCAGGGAAACTCATAAAGAACAATGAATAGTAGCAACATTTCTTTTTCTGAGGAACTGGATTCATATGAGGAGATAAAGGATTTAGTTATAAATGAGAGTCACCAACTTTGCGGAATCTTGGATGAATGTGATTTGAATATTTTCTGTACAAATATAAGAAGTATCAAGAAAAACTATAATGATCTTATGGTGCAGCTACACGAAATTGATTTCAATTTTGATATCATCATACTGACCGAATGCTGGCTTAAAAACGATTTCACACCTCAAGCTATGAATGGATATAACATTTTTTCCACTTCAAGCAACAAACTGCAAAATGATGGAGTGGTCATATATACCAAGGATAATTTAAACATTCAATGTAAAGAACGACAAATCGAACAAGCAAACGCTCTACACCTTATTTTAGAAACGAAAAAACAGAAGTATAACATCCTAGCAATTTATAGATCACCATCTTTCAATGATATTACTGAATTCTTAAAAGGCTTGGAGCTGGAACTAAATAGGTTACGAGGGCAAATTGTAATATGTGCAGGAGATATGAATATCAATACTCTTCACCCTCAACATCAACAATATAATGACTATTGTGATCTACTAAGTGAACATGGACTCAAACACTGCATCACACAAGCAACCAGAACCACAACAGAAACAGCTACATGTATTGATCATATTGTCACTAACTACAGAGAAATGCTTTTTCCAATAATATATCAATCAACTATCACTGATCACTCTAGCACAATTTTAGGATTAAAATTCTACTTAAATACCAATGCCATGCGGAGTGAGTTACAGGAAAACGATAACCTGCAAGAGAAAATAGACATGATCAACCTCAAAAAAGAATTGCAGGAGGAGGAATGGAGTGAGGTTCTTCACAGTGGGGATCCCAATGCATCTTATGATAGCTTCATATCAACTTTGAAACTTCATTTGCAAAACAATACCCATCGACATCGACGAAAAAAGGAGTACAAGCCTATCAAGCCATGGATCACAAGAGGACTAGTATCAGCAATAAGAACCAGAAACAAACTCAACCAACAAAGGAAGTCACATCCAAACGACATTGAATTGAGCAACTTCTACCGCAGGTACAGAAACACTCTGACAATTTTAATAAATCAAACAAAAGAGCAATATTACAAGGAAAAATTGAATGAAGCTGGAAAAGATCATAAAAAAATATGGAAAGTGATTAGAGATGCCACAGATTCCATGCAAAATACAAAAATGAAATTGGAGAGTATAAAAATAAATGATGATGTTGTAACATTGTCAGAAAATCCGGCAGCTGTACTGAATCACATGAACGATTTTTTCTCCAATATTGGAGAGAATATGGCAAAAAAGATAGCAGACGATTTGGAGAAGTCGGTAAATCAATTAATTTCAGAAAATAAACCTATTACAAGAACTGTGAATTCCATGTATTTCCATCCAACAAATGAGCAAGAAATACTAGAGACTATTGACACCTTACGTAATGACAGTTCTCCAGGACTTGATGGTTTCAATAACAGGACAATAAAGAGTATAAAAGATTTTATTGCAAAGCCATTAACTCACATATTTAATTTAAGTTTGTCAAAAGGAGTGTTCCCAAGAGCTATGAAAGAAATATGTGTTAGACCATTGCATAAGGGAGATGATAAACTAATTGCTACTAATTATAGACCTATTTCATTAATAAGTAATATTTCTAAAATATTGGAGAAATTAGTAAAAAAACGTCTAGTAAATTACTTGGAGAAAAGCAACTTATTGTCTTCAAATCAGTTTGGCTTTCGTGAGGGAATGAGTACAGAGGATGCAGTTATTGAATTGTCAAAGTTTGTTATAAATAAATTGGATAATAATAAAAAATGCGCTGCAATTTTCCTAGATTTAGCCAAGGCTTTTGATACTGTAACTCATGGCTTGCTGTTGAAGAAATTAGAAGCTATGGGGATAAGAGGAATTCCATTGGAGTGGTTTAAATCGTACCTCAGCAACCGGCAACAAAAGGTCAAAGTAGAAAACCATCTAAGTGAAGAGAGAACTATAAAATTTGGAATACCTCAAGGGACTGTTCTAGGACCTATTTTGTACTTGGTATTTGCAAATGAGCTGTGCTCAATTCCAATTCGAGGGAGAGTCATAGCTTTTGCCGATGATACAGCTCTACTCTTTGAGGGGAATACCTGGGATGAGGTTCTCAATACAGCTGAAGCTGAAGTAACTATAATCAATAAATGGCTGAAGAATAACCTTCTAACAATTAATGCAAACAAAACTAAATTTCTAGCGTTTTCTTTAACGGATCACACAAAGCCATCAAGAACTTCACTTAAGCTGCATCAATGCACAGACATAAGCCAGCCGTGTGATTGTCCTACACTCCAAAGGATTGATAGAATAAAATATTTAGGCACAATAGTGGATGATAATCTGAAGTGGGATTGGCACATCATTCAAAATGTAAAAAGGATCAGAAAACTAATTTTCAAATTCTACCAGCTTCGCAGGATCCTGAACCATGAAACGTTAAAAGCAGTTTATTATTCGTTAGTAGAATCTATTCTAAGATATAACATAATTGTTTGGGGAGCTACAAATTACACTCATATTGAACCTTTATTTGTAACTCAGAAACGCATACTTAAAATAATACATTTTAAAAATAATCAGTCTCCAACAATTGAACTATTCAAAGAAAGTAGAGTACTCAGTGTTAGACAACTTTTTATTCAGGCAGCGCTCTCATACTTGAAGAAAAGACCAGAACAATTTAGATTTGTAGATCACATTCATCATACTAGGTTAAGAAATGTAAATATTGTTATTCCCAGAATGAACACAGCGTTTGGGCAAAGATCCTTTATTTACATAGCACCAAGAATGTATAACATTATTCCTGTAGATATAAAAGTAGAAAGAATTATTTATCGGTTCAAAAGAAAATTAATAAATTGGATGATAGATCAGGAAGTAACGCAATTTGAAAATTTAGTAAGAGTACATATCAATTAATTATTATATTTTTGTTTGCATTTATAATTTTCTTGTATTATTATGATGATATATTATTATCACTGAGTAGCTATTTCGTATAACTCTAGGTAATTTTTATTATTTTTTTAATTTTTCACATTTATTAATTTTGTTTAATTACATAATATGCACTAACATTTATCATAACATTTTAAACTACTAACTTCATTTTTGAAAAATGTTTCAACTATATATTATATAGCACTAAAAAAAAAAAAAAAAAAAAAAAAAAAAAAAAAAAAAAAAATAATTATAATATTGACAGACTCATATACCCCAACACATAGTTTTTTATAGTGGGGTTTCTAAAGGTGTATTACTGACATAGAATATACTGTATTTATGAAGTTTAACTAAATTTTTTGTAATTATTATATTATTGATTGAATAAATTTTGATTTGATTTGATTTGATTTGATTTGATTTGATTTTATTCTATAATGTGATACAAAAGTACAATCGGTAGTTTAGGGGCCTAATAGGGCCTAAGCTAATACCACGAGCAAGAACAGATAATTTTTAGCGTGATGCCACGCTAAGCAAGGAGACAAGAAACAATAATTATGTTTCACACGAATAAATAATTAAGAACTGCTGCTTTTAGTCCTTCATGTGGAACATATTCTTGTCTTCAGTCATCTTCCTCGGTGTGGCACAGCCTAAAACGTTATCTGTTCAATATTAGAATAATATGATATGTGAAAGATGTCATTAGGGGATTTTATTATTTGAAAATAATAAGGAGATCAACAGCTTTTGAAAAATGACTACAATAGCAACTTTCATTGTTTGTTTAATAAATGTATTATTGAGTTGATGCACATACGTGATACCAGTTGTTCATGCATAGCGAGGGTAAATAAATGCCCTGAAGATTTTGACATATTGCTTTCAAAGAAATAATAATTCTGACCCATAGGAATAAATGATTGAGGACAGCTGTTCCTAATCGATCATGTAAAACATATTTTTGTCTTCAGTCTCCTTTCTCGGTGTGAAAAATGATATTGAACTCATCGTTCACCCTTTCACCTCATTATCCACGTACAAGTCTCCAGACTCATGTGGGTATCATCCGCAGTAAAAACATTGAGCGATTTGCTGACCGAACGAAGAGAGGTCTTCGTTTCAAGTCGACCGTTTTGCATCTGTCTGTCTGTCTGTTGGTCTTTTTATATTGGCTAAACTATTTCTATGAAATTTGAATGCCCAGCGATGTACGAGTAAGGATTTTCAAAATTTGCTTGCATTTAAAGGATATTTAAAAGGAATAAGAAAAGGCCTTCTTCTATAGGAAAGAGATCAAATCAAATTTTATTGCATACCATAAAAATACAATGCAAATAATAATAATCACAAGCACTTCAACAATAAATAAAAACTGTATGTTAATATATAATATTTTAAAGATTAACATATTGTGTAAGTACAGTGAAATAAATGTATCATAGATAAAACAATATTTATTTATAATAATATTTGGAAGATGATTATTTTTTTAAAGTGAGCTTCTTTTTTATATGGAATTGAATTCAGATTTCAATTGCGCCATCGGGTCATCTTATTCATCTGTTTTAGCCTTCCTTCATGTGATTTGAGTCATCATTCGTAAAATATTTTAGAGAAACAAATCGCTTTAGTATTTGAATTGAGTGGTCACTAAGTGAATGATAATTATACAGATTTATTCAATATTTTATAAATAAAATAAAAATGAAATAAATTCATTCATCAGACATGCACGAGCAAAATCTGATCTGATTTGAGAAATCAGCTGTATAAAAGGCTGAATGAAAATAGAAACGCAGCGTTGGTGACATGATACAGTGACTCTTTATTTTAAACCTTTCCCCTTTATTTGATCGAATAATTCTTCCAAAAATACTAAAGTAAGGAACTTTAAATTCCTCAGCCTGGAAATTAGCCATGAAATAGACTACGCAAGTTAAATCAAGGGTTAACTCTGATGATTGTGTAATGATTATGCAATGGCGATTATCATTGAGCACACTAAGTATGTACACCTGTATGTACCTTTGTGCAAGCACCATTTTAATCTTGGGCGTGATGTCTAGTAACTACTAGTCCAATTGAAAAATTTCCATAATAATATTGCCACCGCGTCACGCACATAAAACAATTTTATAACATTTTTAGTTTTAATTAAAAATTTTAGTTTTATATAAATAAAAAACATTGGCTTTTATATCAATGTTTAATGTTCCAATATAACTTTTTCTCACTTTGTCACGGAACCTGAATCGGTTTTGCACTGTATCAACATAAAACAACCGAACATAACAATCTGAGATTGAAATCAGTAGATCACTCCAGTATTTCAAATGTTACAATTATCATTGTCAATCTATTTTCAAAAATTAAGTGCGGTATTCATGAACGCTGAAGGCCAATAGTCCCACAAAATTACTTCTCTTTCAGCCTGCAATTGATAGGTATATGTTTTTGCTTAGTATTTCTATAATTATGTATCCTGGATCAGAAATAAATTTGGATTTGAATTGACTGAACTTCCAGAAGGCTAATTACATCATCATATATTGTATAAATCGAATTCATTAATAAATTCAATAAAAATTACATAAATTCATTCATCCGGCATGGCATGTACGAGTAGAATGTGATCTGATTTGAGCAATGGATAACTTTTTAATTTTCGTATAGTTAGATTTTCGTTATGAGCGAATCAACCAATCCTAGTTGTTTGTTGTAGTATATCATGCCGCAAATCATTGATTTTGTAGTAACATAAATAAATTTTTGATCTTGTTTTGAATGCTTAACTTATTACAACCTGATAAATATCGTGCTTTATATAATAAGGCTTGAGTAATGTTTACTCTAAGATCTAGTAGACTATAGATTCAACCTGAATAGATTTTTGGCCTAAATAAAATGTCTGTGATACTTCTAGGGAAAAGGTTTATCCTATATCAACTATATCCTTCATTTTATTTCCAGTATTTATTATGAATTGGTTCTTCACTGTATCAGCATAAAACAATCAATTATTATTAATTAGATTACATGATCAGGTGTTGACATCAGGAACACTCTATAGGCCATATCAGTTAATTTGATCTCTTCTGCAATGCTTTATCAAATTAATTGATAATCAATGAGCGATGATTTGCCCATATGTTAGAGGTGTATTGGCCTTTGATCATGAAATTGTTTGTTTAAAAAAAGCAGGACAGTAAATTGAAGAAAGATGTCGTCCTTCTCCACCTTGTTATGCATAATTAAGGAGAAAAAGTTTAGAGACTTTAGAGAAAAGAACAGAAACAGAAAGGTGGTCACATGGAAAACCATGTTCTACTGACATAAGATTAATTACGGGTTACTTGAGTATTCTTCTTTTCTCAGTAGGATTAAGATACAATTTTGTACGTAATATGTTTATTTCAACGTTGTCAGGTCGGTTTAGTAGCAGATTTTTCAAAAACGATAATTATTATTCCGGGACAGAAGATCATGAAAGTCGATACGGGAAACATAGCATGACTTTACTGACTTCTCAGGTTTTGTGTGATAAGTCAGATTAGCTTTTATAACACTCTTATGCATTGGGCAATGTTTAACGAAGGCGATACTCTTGAATAAATCTTGAGTTGCATCTACCGAATCAATCACTGACAACATTGCTATGTACGTGTTCACAATGTGTACATACGAAAAATGTTTTCTCCTTATCTTTTCTGTGTGTATATCTACTATGGGTAATTTTTCATGAGTGGCAGTATTCAATATGAGTTTCAAAGTAAAGGTAGCAAGGAAGTGATACTGTGAATGCACATTTTTTGGGAAGCTGGTTATTGGATGCGGACTAATATTACAAAGACGAGTGAATCTCAGAAATATGTTTGTACTGTAGCGAATATGGAATTGGAGTGAGTGGAGAGGAAGAAGGCACAGTGGTTCTTGGTGTTATCTGCTATGTAAATGTTTACTTTTAAGCAATTAACTACACTGCTTTTGACACTTTTATAGTGTTTACTTGGTAATTAGTAGAATGTTTTATTTGTTTGATTAGAAATTAATGGAGTCTTATCGAATATAGTAGAAAGTTCCAGTTTCCTTGATTTATTTATTCAGAAGATGATAGAAAAATGTAGAAATTGCTCGATTATTGAAAAACCTATTTAAGGCGAACGCATTTGTAAATTAGTTCAGTCTTGTTTGAGATGTCGTGATAAACCAGTGTGACAGTTAAGAAGATCGAGGAAGCAGTGGTACTGTGCATACGTTGTCAGAACAGGCTCTGCGAATTTTGAAGCATAGAATATTAATTCGAACGGATAAGTAGTATTTTTGTTTATTATTATTAGTATTTATAATATCTTAATAATTTACATCATTAACTTGTCTAATATAAGTTAAAGTATTTAAATAAAAAGTCAAATTCTATTTTCGAGGTTAGGTGTACCGATATTGATAAATTTTCTTGTAATTAAATAGTCTCAAGTTGACAATTGTAATAAATTAAGTAATATTTCATTAAACATTTAACTAAAATCAATTGAAAACAATTTTTAGCTAGGAAAATGAGTCCAAACAAGGCATCTAAATCTAATTGTTTAACTAAAACTCAGGTAGCTACGCGATCTCAGCAATTATTAACAAAAAAATCTCCAACAGCTCTTAAAGCTACTGTAGATGTAGAAGAAAAGGTTGCTAAACTATTGAGTGATCACACCAAATTGAAAACCAAATTAGAAACATCACTAAAAAATTCTGAGGAAGAACGAATAGGGTTAGTGGATCACATAAAATCTCTGGAAGTTATTGTAAAATTGCAGCAGGAAGACCATAAAACTGAAATACTAAATCTCACGAGTCAATGTAGGTCTATGTCAGAGGAAATCGAAATATTAAAATCAAAAATAAACTTGGCTAATGTAAGATCTGAACCTCTGATCAATACAAAAAAAGTAGAACCTGAATCAAATGGGGAAAAAATAAATAGAAATGGTCAAACAAAAACGTATAGTCAGGTTTTGCAAACAGCAACCAAAACTAAAGTAAGGGCAAATAACGATAGGAAAGGTAGAGTACTGCTCTTGACATCCAATCATGGACGAGACTGTAGTGACCTACTAAATAAAAGATTAAAAAAATAAGTATGAAGTTCACAGCTTTTTCAAACCAAGTGCCCCTATAAACGCAATCGTAGAGTCAGCACAGGAACAAACTAAAGATTTTGGAAAAAACGATTTTCTAATAGTACTGGGTGGCTCAAACAATATAAATGAACCTAATCTAAAACATCTTCCTGAAATAAATGAAAAAATTAAAGAGATTGTGCCACTCAGCCAAAAAACTGAAGTAATAATAAGTACAATTCCGTATAGGTTTGATAGGCCAGAGCTAAATGAAGCCATTAAGTCAACAAATAAATCAATTCATAATACAATCAACAGCCTAAAAAATAAGAATTCTAAGCAGTTGGGGATTTGTTTTCTAAATGAAAGGCTGAAAAAACAAAACTTCACTAATCATGGTCTACATCTAAATCAATCTGGCAAAGTAATATTTTGTAATAGGCTGGCAGAGCTGATTGAAAGTCGTTTGCAATCTACTGTCAATAATTCTCCTAAACAATCATCTAACGAACCTTTAGTAAAGTGGCTCAAAACCGGGAAGGGAAACTAGTTTCAGATGATAGATTCATATCTTCAATTGTATTAAAAGACGTTAATCGATCAAAAAATCAGGATAGCATTAGTGGAAGGAACTCTTGTAGCAATCTGATAGGCTCTCAAGATTCTAAGAGATTAAGTAAATCTACTTCAATATGCAAAAGCAACGATAAAGTAATAAGGGATGATATAGGGAAGTACCGGTACTCACTGTGTTCCATCAGAATATTCAATACATTCGTAACAAAATAGATAGAATCGAAGTATTTTTTAAAGAAGAGGCTCCTGATATAGCTATTTTCACAGAGCATGGTTTAAAAGAAGATGAATTGTCACAACTTAATATTCCAAACTATTCATTGAAAACGTCGTATTGCAGGACATCTCATCGAAGTGGGGGAGTAGCTATCTTCACTAAAAATGCTAAGAATATGCAAACATTTAATTTAGAATATGTAGAGAAATTTGCTGTGGAAATGGATTTAGAAGTCACTGGTTTGAGAGTAAAAATCGACAATAATTTCGAAGTAGCGGTGTTAGGTATTTACAGGTCACCAAATGGGGAATGGAACAATTTTTGTGAACTATTCAATAGGCTTTTAGAGATTACTACTACTCGTTTTACAAACGTTATTGTAGCGGGAGATTTCAATACAGACTTTGCAACACAGAATAAAATGACAGAAGATTTAAAGGATATTATATGCATGAATAACTTGGAAATAAAAGTTCATGAATATACCAGAGTCACAAGAACATCACAAACAATAATTGATAACATCCTTACTAATATAGATTACTCTAAAACAAGATTAGGCGGCTCGGAACTATCTGATCATGACTATCAAATCTTAGAGGTGGGGTTGCAAGGTCATAAATCAATTAAAAAGAGTAGAGTAATGAAAGAAATTCAACAATGTGAACAGGGGAATATCGATTGTTTGAAGCAGAATCTGCTACAAGAAAACTGGAGTAGGGTTTACAATAGCAATAGTTTAAATGACAAATATGATAGTTTCATTAATATTTTAAGGTTTCATATTACAATGAGTTGTCCAGTTAAAAAAGTCCCTGTAAAGAACAAATTAGACAAGATTGAAGAGTGGATAACTGATGATATCCTTGCAGAAAGAAATAGGGTTAAAGATGCATATGATGAATTCAAACTATCTAGAAATATGTTAAGTGAAGATAATTTCAAAGCTCTAAAGAAAGATTATACAAGAGAAGTGAAAAGAGCGAAATGTAAGAAAACAGCTGAAATTTTGAATAATAGTGTGTACTTTAACACAGCAGTGTGGGATGTAATAAACAAAAATAGGCAAGTAGCTCATGTAGATGCTTATACTAGTGTCGCCAGAATAATTAACGAAAATAACAAATAATATATTGATGATAGTGTAGACATTTGTAATTTCTTTAACAGATATTATCAACTGGTTGCTAAGGATCTTCAAAAATCTCTTAATACAGGTATTAGTGATGCAAACATGAGGAATACTGAGGGGATTCAGAACGAATTAAAATTCCACCCAGTATGCCAAGACGAGTTGTCAAATATCATTGATAGTTTAAATAATAAAAAAACTGTAGGAATGGATGGGGTATCCAGTAAAATTCTGAAAGAATGTAAAGATCAATTGTTAGACCCTTTGATTCATCTGATCAATCATTCATTAGAACAAGGTGTTTTTCCAGATAACTTAAAAGAGGGGAAGATCTTGCCAATCTTCAAAAGTGGTGATAGAGAAAAGGTAGAAAACTATAGGCCCATTAGTATTTTAAATGTAATAAGTAAAATTTTTGAAAGAGTAGTTCTAAATAGGTTACTTCTGCACCTTCAAGAAGCTAACTTTATCTGTGATGAACAGCATGGCTTCCAGAAAGGGAGATCAACAAAAACAGCCATAGCTTCTCTAGTTGAAAAACTAATAGATATAATAGATTCAGGTGATAAAGCTACTGCAATCTTCTTAGATCTGTCAAAGGCATTTGATTGTGTTAATCATAGAACTTTATTGGAAATACTGCAAAATGTAGGTGTAAATGGGGTTGAACTGAAATGGTTTGAATCATATCTTATTGGGAGAAAACAATGTGTAGAACTAACTACAGTAGTTGATAATAGTATAGTAAAGAATAAATCTAATAAATTAGAGGTGCAAGCTGGAGTGCCTCAGGGTTCAATACTAGGTCCATTGCTTTTTTTGTTATATGTCAACCGTTTACCTAAAGAATTAATTAGTGGTAGAGCCCTCTTATTTGCTGATGATACATCACTCATTTTCAGCAATTCCATTCTAGATAGTTTAGAAATAAGTGCATAGGTGTGCAGTCCATTGTCCAATTTTTAAATCAGTTGAAATTAATTATAAATAGTAAAAAATGCCAATACCTTCAATTCAAAAACAAACATAATTTAAATGAAGATAGGGCTATAAACGTGTTTGTAAACGATAATCAATTAGACCAGGAAGAAAAAATTGCATTTCTAGGAGTTATGTTGGATAGACGATTGACCTGGACTCCATACATTGAGAAAATATGTAGTAACATTTCATCTGGGGTATTTGTCCTGCGACAGCTCGCTAGATTGAATGACAAAAAGTTACTTTTTACAGCTTACCATGGGCTCTTACTGTCACATATTAGGTATGCTATCTTAGTATGGGGTAATTCATCAAAACAAAATCTTGATAGGGTGTTGAAGATCCAAAAGAAAGCGGTTAGGTGTATAGAAAGAGTAAATAGATTAGATTCATGTAGGCCGTTGTTCAAGAGACTTGGTCTCCTAACTGTACCCTGCTTATATGTGTATGAAGCTACTTTATATGTAAAAACGAATGATATTAACCAAAATCTTGATGTACATGATTATAATACAAGAAGCCGAGGAGATTATCACTTGGTGAGTCACAATAGTAGCTTATTCAAACAAAAACCTAGTTATATTGGTAGGAAATTCTACAACAAGCTTCCGCAGTTTTTGAAGAGTCTTGAAAAAATAGAAATATTTAAAAAACAATTGAAGAAATATTTAGTTGATAAAGCTTTTTATAGTGTACAAGAGTTCCTTTCACATCAAAATTAAGCCTCACCTCAACTAATTGAAGTAATTATGGTATCTAGTGTATAATATTGTTGATCTGACTTGTCTTATACTCCTTAACTGGAGTCTCCAAGACGTAATCTACAAAAAAAAAAAAAGTAGTTCAGTTATTGTTCTACATTTATAAGTGGCAGTAGTGACAGTTCCCGTTAATACAGACAGTACAATCCCGTTGGCGCTATTACAAACCATCTAAGGAACTTTTAATGTCTGTAGTGATAATTCTCTTGACAGTTCAATAGTGATAATTCTTTTACCTATTACTTGTGCTACGTAAGTTAATTGTTCTTCCTCGACGATTCTTTTTGAATATTATTGGACAGTTTATTTTACAGTTATTATTTAATAGTAGATCGGCCTTTTGACATTTAGTGATTGATTTTCGTTCAGTTTATTGAAAACTCATTATCAGTTGAACAATATCGTTTTATCTGTTTCCGATTGCTTATTTTTGTTTAAGAAATTACTGAACAGTGTGAGTTGTGATTATTTGTGTAAATAAAGTGCGAGTGATAAATTTAAGTGTTGCCAGCGTTATTTTAGACATAGAACCCGTAACAGTACTGAACATGATTTTGAAAGTGAACTATTGAATTGGATTGAATTTGAACTTACTTCCACATTTACAAATTAGTTAACACGTTTACAGAATAGAAAAAGAGTAAATTACAAAGCATGAAACGAAGTAAATAATTATCGAAAAATACACTTATATCAATCTTTTTAACAATATAATTAGAAACTTTTTAATTTATAAGGTATTGTGATTATTTTCAGAAATTAGTGAATTAGCCGCGAGCCGTAGCAGGTATCTGTTCAATCAGATAGATAAGCTGCGTTCTCGTAGGTCCTGTTTGAAACGGTGACCGATTAGATTGGCCAGCAAAAAAGACACTGTTCTCTGCTGAAAATCACTTCCCGGTGGTTCGGAACCCACCTAAAACTGTAGGTCCAACTCATAAATCACCATCATCCAACTCATTACCCACGCACAGGTCTTAGACCTATGTGGGCTTCATCCTCAAAAAAAAAAAAAAAAAAAAAATATGATGAATTCATTGAAGGAAATTGGAATTCTATTGTTAATTTTTTTCGTTTTCAGATAGTTCAAAAAGGTGATTTGCTGAGGTTATCTATTGAGTAGGAGAAACTGAGTAGGGAAATAATTTGGTGAGATTAAATACTAATATCATAGCTATATATGTTTAGCAATTCTGGAACAGGCTAATGAAATGGGATCACATTTTGATGCCAAAGCTTATTTTAACATACAAAAAGTAGAATGTAGAAAATTATTACCAAGAAAAAAGCATTTTAGATATCAAATCACTGCCAACAGAAGTATAAATTATGTGTTGGCAGCGAGTTGTTGTATAATAATTTTTTCTATCAATAAGTACTCATTATATTGTATTCAGCTGTTCAATAATTCATCACAAAAAAAACCCAAAAAATGCCAAGTTCTACTTAAGGTATTTAAAATAGTAGGATCCCCAAAATTTCAGCACTGTATTACGATGAGCAACCATGGAGCTTATAGCTCCGAAGTTGCCAGACAGGGTACACTCACCCTCTCCAACACTGACTGACTGACTGAGTTGCTGAATTATGAATAGGCCTATTTTATTTTTCTCAAAAAAGATGATTCTGGAAAAACCACAGTGACAAAAACTTATAGAATTTATATGTAGTCTACATTCTTTTAATTAAGGAATCAACTACACGAAAGAAGTGACAGGCATAGATTTAGCTTATTGTCTCACGATATATTTATGCCAATTAGGCTATCGTTATAATTACATTGTACTTGTATATTTTTAGAATTCCACACAAATTCATTGAAATAAAAAAACGTTAGTAAATAATGATCAAAAACTTTTCCAAATCCTTATAAATAATCGTTATCCTCATAATAGATTCGTCAACACTTTATGTGAAAATCTAAATAATTACTAAATAATATTTTTAAAAAAGGAGAAAACTCTCAAGACAGACCATGCATGATTCGTTGAAGAAAAGAAAGATGTTGAAAATTTTGTGTGGGCTGGAAGACAGTGATAGCAAAACAAAAGGGGTTTCTGAGGCGATTTCTCTAATGAGAGGTTATTAGGATCCTTCGGTGAGATTTCCTTTACTTTGCTGGCCACCAGTTGTTGTAGATCTCCCACTCCCACTCTATCACTCTCACGTTCTTTCTCTTCCTCTCCACTCTCTCAAATTTCTCCATCTTTTCGCTAGCTCATCCCGTTCTTCTAAAACTGTTTCTTTTAACGCCTCCCCCAAAGGTCTATCTTGTGCCCCTCTCATTTTCTTTTCAACTCATTCTCCCTATTTTCTTTTCAACTCATTCTCTCTCACCTCCTCACTCACTCCTTCAACTTTTCCTTTCCTTTTCCACTTCTCTCTCACCTTTTCACCATCCAAAAATATTTTTTCTTCAGTTCTTTCACTATTCTTTTCCCCAACCTGACGCTTTCTTCCTATTTTTCAAGCATCAGAAGCAAAAACAAAGCCACATGTACAGAAAAACCACAAATCGATGTTCACCTAATGATATCATCAAGGCTGAAGGAAGAACCCCTTTCATCCTCTCTTACTCCTTTCTTGTATTTGTCAATTTCTTATGTTCTCAACCCTTTATCAGCGATTTATATACTTGAAATATCAATTTTTATTATTGTATGGCTGTTTCCTAACAGTAAATTAATATTCTTTTTCTGTAAAAACTTGTGAACTATTGTGCTCCGAGGTGAAATTTCTAGTGAAAGAGACCTATCCTAAAATTTTGATTCTGCTCTGAAATTTTCTGAAAATCAGTTTTGGGTAATAGCCTGTTGTATCCACATTGATTGTTAGTTACATTAATAAATAAATAATAATATTTATCATTAAGTTGTAGAGAAAATCTCTCTTACAACTCTCATAGACCTAGTACAGACAATAAAAATAATAAATCAATCATAATGTAACTCATTAAAAATTGATGATTCACAAGTTAAAGTTACATTCATGTAACAAGGGTATGAACTATTCGATGTAAGTCTAATCTACTCCACATTCATATTACATCATTTATATAATTTATATATTACATAAATTCCTGTCAGATGGATGATAGATTTCCCTGAGAGTATTTTTTGTATGTACTCTCTGTTCGCTGAGGATGGAACTCACGTTCTTAAACGCATCCGATACTACTCACAAAAGTAAAAGCAGTTGTAAATGCAAGCCTATAATCGTTATCAGCATCGATAGTACCAACATTTCATGTAATAATGAAAACGACTGAAGAAAAAGAATGATTTTACTATAAGTTACATTTTTCTATAGTCTACAGAAGATGGATTTCTTTTTTCAATTGATTTTCCATTCTACTCTTTGTCTAATTGTTTGCATATTCAAATTCAAATTCAAATTTATTCATCTTTCATAACAAAGAAGCATGTCAACATCAGAAACATAAAAATGCATCTGAAATATACAAAAGTAAATAGTACTACTCTAGAACATGGCATGTCATAGTGAGGTAGGATGATTTCCAAAATATATGTTTTATTTATTGTATGTATCTTATTACCTGAATATAATTATTGAACCGCTTGGTTAAAATTCTTTGTATTGTATATTGAAAAATGGAAATAAAATTATTATTTATTTATTGATGTAGAAGTTATACAAAGTTTAATTCAATATTAAGCTGAATAAATAATATTTCGTCTTAATTTTGATGATGTTTTAGTGAATTTACTGTCAAATTCAATCTACTCTAATTGGTCAATTCGGCGACGAAAATTCAGGCATGGAATGAAATAATTTAATAGTAACATAGCACCTATTTGTGCAACGCCTATAAGTGTTTATTAATTCCCTTATGTGTTTTTGACAAGCTACCTGACAGATACAAATATCTACAGGGTCCTATCTTAAAAAAATGAAGAAAAGCTGTAAACGTCGGAAGAAAAACTGTCAACTGTCGACTATGCTACTATCGACTCTGCTGAAAGCTTCCAACTTGATTGAGGGCAATTTAGATCGGCGCGATATTGTTTTCTCTGCTGGGCGAAAATCATGGATGATTGCTTGCTGCTATATATATATATTTCTATATAGTGTGAGATAGCCTTCGTACAACTTGAAAGCTTGAAAGAAAAAGAAGTGGAGGGAGGAAAAAAGAAAGAGGGAAGCGTAGTCCACCCTAAAAACTCGTGGAGTACGGGAGGACAGGAAAAGGAAGGGGAAAGGGGTAGAACCCTCAATCCATCAGACCATGGAGCGTGTACCCCCTTCCCCACACCTCACCATTCATTCAACAACAGGCTCATTTTTCTCTCTCTTCGTCTCGTTCAATCATTCCACGTCACTTCCGCCCCCTTCACCACTTTTCCGCCCCCGCAAAAAAACCCTCTATCCTCTTTTTCTTCTAGCCTCCATCTTTCTCTCAGCCTTCCAGTATCCGTGTATCCCAGAGCGGCCAATTTTTCCACGTTCAAACCGAACGAAAGAGAGAACCCAAGCGAAATTCGACAAATGAAAAACACCCTGACCCTCCCAACCACTAACCCCCTCTCCTCATTAACCCATCCCGGAATCATCTCTTTCGGCTTCCCTTTCGTCTCCAAATTTTCTCCTTTCCCCAGCACTTACAAATCGATCCTTCAAAAACAGAAATCATCTCTCATGCTATGAATCTGTGATTGGACTCGATGACTGATGCGTGTGCCCGCTGTGCTTTTCAATGCTAACTTGATGACCGTTCAGCCCAGCCATCGTTGCTCAAACTGTCTCAATCACACCACTCTAAAAAAAAGATTATCTCTTTGCCGACATTCTGTTGTAAAAAAATGAATAATTTAAATTGGATGACAGATTTTTTATTGTGAACCCGGCTATCAGGTTTGTTTATTTTCTCCCGATATTGTGGGAGTCCATGAATGTTCATATAATATAATGTTATATTGTTACGGGTTCTATGTCTAAAATAACACTGGCAACACTTAAAATTTATCACTTGCACTTCATTAACACAAATAATCTACAACTCACACTGTTCAGTAATTTCCTACAGAAAAATAAGCAATTAAAAACAGATAAAACGATATTGTTCAACTGATAATGAGTTTTCTATATTACCATACAAAAATCAATCACTAAATGTCAAAAGGCCGATCTCATATTAAATAATAAATTGTCCAATAATATTCAAAAAAGAAACGTCGAAAAAGAACAATTAACTTACGTATCAGCACTAGTCCGTAATACAATAAAAACTATTTAGTAGTTCACTGGTATGAACTAAATATGAAAAAGAATTATCACTATAGGCACAGAGAAAGAATTATCACTATATAGGCACAATATATAGAACTGACACAACTTGTTTATCACGACGAATTTCAAACAAGACTGAACTAGTTTCTACAAATGCGTTCGCCTTAAATAGGTTTTTCAACAATCGAGAGATCTCTACATTTTTCTACCATCTTCAAAATAAATAAATAAGGGAACTCGCACTTTCCAAAATATTCGATAAGATTCTATTAATGTCTAATCAAACAACTAGAACATTCTACAAATTGCCAAGTAAACACCATAAAAGTGTCAAAAGCAGAGTAATTAATTGCTTAGAAGTAAACATTTACATAGCAGATAACACCGAGAACCACTGTCCTTCTTTCTCTCTATTTTCATTCTCACTATAATATTATATGACATGTAATATTATAATATGTATATGACATGTAATATTATAATATGTATATGACATGTAATATTATAATATAATATAATGAATGTTCAAAGACACCAGCTGTCATTTCTACAAGAGAGAGCGAATTTCTACTCATGATACTATGATAACAATCAAGAAAAACCCTCATTATAGTCACCCCTAGTAAGTCCCTTTTGTTGCTGTTGTCTCAGAATCAGTTAGAAATAGTTCATTCATTCATGCATTCTATAGATAATTGTACAAGAATCCTTTACTAAAGGCCTACGAATAGAAGAATTGAATTTTAGATAAATAGATGGATAAATGGCTTTAATTACGTACTTTACAGGAATAAGTGCTGTGAGCGAAGTTGAGGCAAAAACCGGAAGGTATAGTAAGGTTACTATACCGACCAGGGCAAAACTATCAATCTCTACCCCTTAACCACCTACCCACTTAACCTCCCTAATTTTAGAAATTTGAATGGAGAAATTTATTATTCTTTCATCGATTTTGATTTATTTTCTCTTGTGCTCATTACTCTCTACAGTAATCTACAATGTGAGTTATTGTTGTTGCAAAGCTGATGATAATGTACCGTAGAAATAACTCTCAAATTTCCTTCTATTCTTTGAAATCCTCAAAGTTTCTTCTTGGTTATAGAAATTGCATCTCGATATTAGAGCTCGTATTGTATTTTTGGGGGAATCAGGAAAAATTGGGCTTTAGTTCAAAACTTGAAAATAGGCCGATTGAAGACGATTATAGCAGCCTACTATCCAAATCATTTCTACGAGCAATATCATCAGAGATGTCGTTATAGCAAACAACAGTTGAGCTATGAAAAAGTATGTTAAGATGTTAAATATTCTTTATTCACCTAGACATCTATCAGACTCGTATTATGTTGAAAATCACTAATTTGAGATCTGGAATTTCGTGAGGAAACTGAAAATCTAGCTGATATTGGCAAAAGCTTCATTGATTATAGAACTGCAAATTTTAGAACTCATAGTACGGCGATATTATACTATACGTTGAAGAGATAGAAAGTGTGATTTTAAGGCCGTGTATGTTAATAATATATAGAAGTTTTTTCTTGTAGGCTACTGAAACAGACATACGGTATAAGAGTTAGAATGTCAAGAAGCTAATTAATTACCCAATCAATCATTATATTGATGGACTATTTCTCTATTATCATATTTATTTTTCTTTTCCAAGAAAAAAGGAAACGAAATTTCGTTGAGAAATCCTTAATTGGAGGAAGGAAAAAGAAGCAACAAAATTACCCTCCATTCCACGCTTATAGCTGACATTGACAGAATGAGTGAATTAAAATTACAATATTCTCCTCTCGATTAGGTTTTTTAATTTCTGCTCTGAGCCCAAGGGAATGCCCAGACAAAGGGTCAGAGCAGGGATGATTCCAGATGAGCTGCAAGAAGCATCCATATTAACCCTTTGGGCTTTGGACTGAAGGAGGATCTATGGAGTATCCTTCCTTTTTCAGAGAAAGGGTGGGAATTAGAGGAAAGGACAGTAATACCCCTAAAGGATAAACTGGAGATTCGTTGATTATTTTTTTTGTTTTGTTTTGAAACGATTGCATGCAGTCAAGTCAAATATATTGCAGTATCAATGATAATGATAATTCCACTTGATAGAAAATGCGAGTGTGAGAAATGCAGATAATTGATTGATTTTTAATTTTTTTATTTTCTTCAATATTCTAGAACTCGTTCTTTGCACCAGCGTTCTAGTAGGATGCAATATGTGAAAACCCATTCCAACGGAAGATAATAGATTTCATAGAAATATTTTACATTATGTCAGTGTGAAAATGTTCGGAATGCCTTGACAGACATAACTTATGACTAGACCAAACAGGAGATTTTTTTTGAGGATGAAGCCCACATAGGTCTTAGACCTGTGCGTGGGTAATGAGTTAGATGATGGTGATTGACGAGTTGGACCTACAGTTTTAGGTGGGTTCCGAACCACCGGTAAGTGATTTTACAGCAGAGAACAGTGTTGTCCTGGAGTAAGAGCTTAGATCAGATCTATAGTAGTCTACTAGTTTAGATTCTATCTGAGACGCTTTACCGCTCTCACTGCTCATTCAACTGTAATCTACAGCAGTAAATCTGCTCTACATACTCTCTCTAGAGCAAAAAGGGTCTCCCATTTGGACAAGTCGTAACTTGTGTCTGTCAGAAAGGCATTCCAGGTATTTTCACGCTAGATACTGGTATAACGTGAGGTTTTAAAGAGGAAATCATAAGTGAAAGCCCACAGTTTGCCAAAAAGCGATATCTACTTAGGCTACAGTAATACACAGTCTTGAGGGTGGTGATATCGTGGTGGATTAGCCTATTAATTCATCTTTAATATTAATTAATCAGACTTGCGGCTGTCAAAACCACTTCCATTATAAAAACTCCATATACAGTACTGTACTATAAAGTCCACTGTGACTGTTGTTAAATTAAACTAAGTGACCTAAATTTATTAAACTAAGACTAAAATTACTTTTTGAACTAATATTATTGGCTTATAGAATGTGAGGCTCCCATAGGCCTAACTACTCTGCGTTGGAGGCCTTTCATTGGCAGAAATCAGGTACATCTATAAGCAACAGGTAGAGCAAGAAATAATCAACCAATATGATATAACTATGACAGGCAAGTAGAAAGCAGGTAGAAAACACACAAATAAATACTATGATAAACTCTTAAGACGTTGAAGGTCAATAAATCAAACAAAATCAAGCAACTAGAAAACTAATAAATAATAAAAGACATGGGATACTACGTAATTAACAAGGAAAATGATCAAACATACATATCCTGACACTCGAAATATTGGTTGATTAATATTGACCTACTTTAACATAAACAGCAAGGTTATTCGTGTTAAATTTGTTAGGATATTTGATCATTTTTACTATTTACAGATTCGATAAATAACGGTAACGACTGTTTGTACTGCAACCGGTTCTCTACTTGTCTATAACTGTCATTCCGTATTGGTCAGTTATTTCTTGCTGTACCTGTTATTAATGGGAGAGTCCAGTATCAGCCAATGACAGGTCCCCAACGAGTACATCCAATGAGAGGCTCAATAGTTCTGAACTCGTTCATGAAGGATATAAATTACCTGATCTGTAACTACTCTGTATTTTATTTTTAGTTTGAAATTGAGAATGATGTGACTGCTGAAACTAAAATATCTAGCATTTTTATAATAGAAGTGGTTGTAACAACATTATTTATGAATGGATGAATTTTTTATTGCCAATAAAATTACATTTCAATAAAAAGCAATAGATATAATAGAAATGCAATAATATATATTTTTTGGCAATAAATACTCTCATGCAAGGGAGGAGCTATCAACTTCCCTGTACGCATAGAGGAGTCGCTATCCTTTGAAAAAATTTTTTTACAAACTACCACACAGAACAAGCACAAAAGAGATGGCAAATAAGACTAAAAAACAGAGAAAGAACATAACATTAGAAAGAATAATATAGAGAACATATTATTAACAATAAAATAATTAATCAATTGGAGAAGAGCGCCTACATAGCTATTGAAGAACAGAAAATAGTTCTTCTATCTCATCAGGAAGTAAATTGAACAGCCACTTTCTAACTAGTTAACTAAAAATGTTAAGTGATGTACTGGAGTTTTATAGAATTCAGGCCCCAAAACAAGAACGTCTTCTGATACATAGTAGATCTTGCTCTTGGCCATTGAACTCTATTAACAGACCTTTATTATTTATTACCGTACAGTACCAAATACAAGTTAAAAATGGTGATATAATGTTGAAAAAATATATCTAACTTTGATAACCGGTGGTTCAGAACCCACCTAAAAATGTTGGTCCACTATTCATAAAATCATTTTGTCATCATTCACATCATTACTCACGCACAAGCCTCAAACTTATGTAGACTACATCAATAAGAAACAAAGATATAAATGAAATTTGGTGAGTACGAATATTAAATTGTATTTATTAATTTCAAATACATAAATAAAAATGACAAATAATAGAGGCTTACAACAAATGCCAAAACAAACCTCATTGAAATTTTCGTTTATAGATAATTTACTTTTAGCTTTCAAACACCAAGTAAAGAAACCTTCTGTATAAGTTAGAATTAGGTCCAGTCCAGTAACTTTCCGTTCATACATATCGAGTATTTAAAGTTTGAAGTTTACAAAATTGAAGCAATTAATTCTTCTACCCAATTCGTTTACAAACTGACACACCAAAATTTGTCCAAAACGATTGATCATTCATTCTACGAATAAAACTGAGTCACAGATCAATCAGCAACCTATTACAACTGAGTTATTACTTTTGTAAAAAAATAATGAACTACCAAAAAAATACAGTTTTGTATCCTGTTCAGTTCCAATTCTCACATGATCCATCCATCTCTAGAGCTACTCATCCATCTGCTACGTTACTTTTTATTTATTTTTATTTAAAAGTAACTAACGAGCTTAGCTTCTCGTACGCCCAATTTTAAACGCATGATGGGTTATCTTTCATGAGTTATTGATTGCGACCTTAGCACTGATTGATTATTTCAGCCTATGGCTATGAGTACTTTGTTGCTCGGGTTCAATCGGTATTATTTCCAGAGCGATGGTAATTATTGATATTGGTACTCCGAATATTTTTCCAACTGTCCAATAGTCTTTATGGTAACAATGTCCATATTCGAATCTCTCAGAAGTTTACTCTCCTGGAAATTGAGAAATTGAACATTTATTTTTGCATTTTTCGACGACTGCTGGGTGAACTAAGCAAAGAAACGTTTTTCTCTCTACTTATCACACTCTGATCGGTCAACTTTCTCCATTGGTTTATGTTGTGCGTTAATTCAAGTGTTCATGAGTGCTGAGTGGACGAATTTTTTGTCCAAACTTCACCGTTTAATGTAAATGCATTATTTAGCAATCTAATATCAAAACTGACACTGTATTTCAATTAAATATATGATTTTCACTCACTTTTACTGGAGATACGGGAGGAATGAATTTCACTTCTGAGAAGAAGCTTCGTCAGCCTTTGTCGCCAGATTGTTCATCAAGTAGTATTTCGCCATGGAAAACATCAAAGAGCATTATTTAGATTCTCATTACTCATTTCATCGCTTTTACTACAGTTACCTAACAAAGCAGATATTTTTGCACTCATCATAGAATACAAAATAGCTGATTCCTGCACTATTCTACTTTGCTGCACTCCAGCAGACTTCGCCACACTCATTTTACTTTTACACATTACATTGGTGTGCCAAATGCATGGTGGAAAGATGTATCTTTCCACCATGTGCCAAATGTAGGAAAAATGTAATGTGTAACTCGTGCTAAAAGTCAGTGGCGTACCGAGGTTTCAAGCGCCCTGGAGCGGAAGTGTCTTACGATGCCCCCCCCCCCCCAAAAAAAAAAAAATCGGTCTCACACTCAACCAACCGATTGGGCTGATATTAATATAGTGCATCTATAATGAATCAGCAGCTTTTACCCCTCCTCTAACTACACCGTATTTGTCAGAGATGCGAATCTCTCATTAATGATTTTTCGCCAGGCCAGATTCCGCTTTTATCAATTTCCAAACAGCTTGTTTTGGATTTTTTCACTTTTCTATAAATTTATTTGCAGTTATTTTTTTAGCATTTTGCAAGCCATTCCTGCAAAAATTTTCTAATATTTTGGAAATAGGATTCAAAAGTGTAGTATTTCAGTCGTGTTCTTGGTAATATAAAAACCATTGAACTTTTTTGGATTTATTTTTCTAGAATAAATTCAGTCTTCATTCAGTTAACTTACTTGAAATTATTATACCTTTTGTCACCCAATTTACATTGTTTTGGCTTTGCTACTTTCAACTATTTGCTACTTTTGACTCAACCGGTTTGCATTCTGTCTGGTTGTAACGCATTTAAGGCTGAATGCGTGAACCGATTTCTTTTAAATTTGACATTTCAGTAATGCACAGCGATTTATTCATACGGTTTTTTAAATTGTGTTGCATTTTACCCTTTTGGCCTTCATTATAGTAATACATTTTTTTGTAAGTAAAAGGCAATTTTCTCTCAAGAACGGTGCGCCCCTCAGAGCCTTGCGCCCTGGAGCGACTGCTCCACTCGCTCCATTATCGGTACGCCACTGCTAAAAGTATCTTCGAGAAACTTTCCGCACTCGCCTTCAGCTCGTGCGTAATGCATTTCTCTTGTGCAGCAAAGAGCTACTTTGCGCACTAGTTACACAAATAACAATTATCATTTGCTTTACCGATGAGACCCCTTTTCATATTTTCCTTTTTAGGATGAAGCCCACATAGGTCTGAGACCTGTGCGTGGGTAATGAGTTTGATGATGGTGATTGATGATGATTTCCAACACCATGTAAATAATATCGTCCAAGTCCACAATTACATTGTTTTCTTGTAAAATTTGTACAAATAAAGAAATCAAATTTAATAGCATTTTTATAAATATGATCTTTCGTGAATGCCTTGCAAGAGATATTTAAAATTCAAATGAATTAATATGAAGAATTAAATGAAACTACTACAAGTCTTGGAATACAGTGCTGTAGTACCTGGTTGAAGAGAGAATTGACAAAAAAAAGAAAGATTGCTAATCTTAGTTTTCATAGCAATTATGATAGTTTTAGGCAACATAATTAGAGTAGATATCTGAGCTCATTGTTTACATTTTATTAATCTTAAAAATTAGGTGTTTATTGCTTAAAACACCTTGTTTTTAATTTTCAGTCTAGTATTCAGGCCACTCCATGAATTTTAAGGTTTTATTCAAGGGTAATATTATATTTTATAATGCCTCTACTCATTGAAGATCTATACAAATGAGATTCATTACAAGCAATTATATTTATCACTGAGATTAAAATGTTTGGGCTAACACCTTGATTACAATTTTTATTCTAGCATAGGCACTCCATGTATTTTTTTCGGAGTATAAAGTCCACATAGGTCTGAGACCTGTGCGTGGGTAATGAATTGGATGATGTGATTGATGAATAGGACCTACAGTTTTAGGAGGGTTCCGAACCACCGGTAAGTGATTTTACAGCAGAGAACGGAGTCTTTTTGCTGGCCAATCCAAACGGTCACCCTTACAAAGAGCGCCCATGAGTTTCGTACCTTATCTCTGATTGAACAGATACCTGCTACGGTTATCATTTCCTAAATTTGAAGGTTGAATTCAAGGGCTGTACCTTATTCAATCCAAAATGCCCCTGCCTAATCGAAAATTTAGAAGGATCCATTACCAACTATTATTTATCAATCAAAGCTATGAGGTTTTCATTTTATAGCGAGGAAAGATTCAGTGATATGATGAAGATAGCTCATCATCGAGTGTTGAAAGCGTAGGAAAACATGAATGTAATGCATATTGTGAAAATGGAACAGTGATAAGTATCTTTAGCCGTAGCCTCCTACCTTTGGTCTACCGATACGGACTACAAATTACAATTAGCACATTAAAAACGCATTTGTTCACATCAGCCGCGGAAAGAAGCCGATGAAACTCAATGATAAAACAACGTTAGTGCATTGAGAGCTCTAAAAATATTGTGTCCTTTGTCATCATCACTAATGGAGTCTTTGTTTATTGTTAGATTTTCGCAGAACTTTTTTCTCTTCACCTGTGTAATTTATCTTAATCGTTCTTAGATTAGCTGTTTTCCAGCATCATATTCGATTCCTCAATTACTCAGTTTATTATTTAGTTAGGTGAAGGTTCAATAAAGGTTAAATACAATTTAAGTTCAGGTGAAGGTATCATTAATAATGTGATTGACGGGAGTCATTCTTGAATAAGTTCAGTCTTGGAATATTAATTGAAATTTAGATTTTACATAATGAGTTACGTCAATACTGTAGTATACTTTGCAGATCAAGAAACATGATAAAAATAAAACAATCATATATGTTTTATATGTAATAATATCTTACCATTTTCCACATATTTCTATGGGTGGATATCATAAAAGTTAATTATAATTTTCCTACAACTGCTCGTAAAGTAGTTCTTTATGTACTGAAAACTAATTGTAAAATACCTCTTTACTGCTCCGCAAGCGGTAAAGTACTTTACGCTCGCCAGCTGTTTTCTTTACGCTTCTGTTTTGATTTTGATGTCTTCTCATTGGTGGATCACGGAATCCATGAAATTCACATAGCCTCAACAATGGCGTAAGCTAACCAAATCCGCGCATGGTCTGTTATGTTACAAACTACAAGCTTTTATTGTTGGATCCAGAACTGCAGTTTTAGGAAAAATATTGTATGCAATTCGCGCGTGAAGCTTCTTTATCGCTCTCGCAAAATTACTGCGCTCCGCTATGCGTCGCGCAGTAAATGTTTTGGCTCGAGCGATAAAGTCGCGCTTCACGCTCTTAATACATAAATAACTATTTGGACTCAGTTTATAATGATTAGGACTAATCCTTGCTAAGATTTATTGAATTGATTGAAAATGATTAAGGTAGACTGAGAATTTAAAACAAACTAAGGTCAGACCTGAGAATTTAAAACAAATTATATTAACATATTCAATATAAGGGGTATTTCTATATTTACTTATCAGAAACAGTACAGGGAAGGATTCTTAAAAAGAGGCCAAATGAAAAACAATGGAATAATTTCAATTTTTTATTTGATCTATTGTTCTATTATTGATGAGTTGGAAAATTATTATTTGCAGAGATGTTGACATCACTAAACATTTTTGTAAAATTAATGTTCCTTTTTTGAGAATCTATTTATACAATATTATGAAATATCATATAAGAATATAAACAATTAATAATTTGAGCCGAATTTTGATACAAGGAACAATCTGAAATAATGTTTTGATTTTACATGAGGAGAGGATTTGAAGGATTTTTGAGGATTTTCTACAGTTTTATCCCACTAGAGAAGTGAAAACAATGTAAAACGAAGTGTGGATGAAAAAAGAGAGGAGAATTAAAATCGTAGAAGAAAACTAACAACATTTTTCTAAGAGTTTAGTTAGATAAGGAAACAAGACTATGAATAAAGTTAATGAATTGCGATGAAGGGATTATCAAAAGAACCATTGTAATGTAGTACTTAGCATAGCTAACATTCATAACTATCCATTCTGTTGATTTTGAGTTCAGCTAAGCTTGAAATTCATAACATAATCACGTAATTAATCATTCAACCAAATCTAAGCACATGGCTACGGATCATGTGAGAGACAATCGTAATAAAAAATGTTAAAACAATAATTGAGAAGAGGTGGTCTAGAAACAGAAATTGATGAGAAATTTGATATTTCAGGAAAATTGAAAGAGATCATTCAATTCATTGCAGATTACAAAAATTAAATGTGAGAATATACCTTCTTTATCTAGTTTAATAGTTTAAAATTGATTAAAAATGACATATTTGAGTTATTCTATAACCCGCCCACTTGTAGAAGCCTCAAATCTTCCCATAAATTGAAAAAGCATTCACGAAATTAGTCTTTGCACTTTTATCGACAACATGATTGCCTCCAAAAACAGAACCAATTTCTTACATTGCGGAATTTTTTATGAGATGATGCAGTCAATTCATGACAAATTTCCAATTTCGAAATGAGAATTTAAGTGGAATTTGATGTTGAACGAAGTGAAAATAATATCAGGTTTCTCTGAATCTTTAAAGGAATGACACTGTACATTTTCACATAACGCTATCCTTCGTTATACATTACAATGAGGAAACTTTTATTCTTGGATAGAAAATTGTGTAGAGCATGACAGAGGGACGACATTTGCTTTTGTCAGCATGAATATCTTATGAATTCAGAAAAATAGCGCTATGTTGAAGAGAATATAAAAGTATTATCAATAGGAGGGGGCCGGGCTTGATCGTTAGGGGAATGCCGGGGCACGCAATAGGATAATCAATGCCATAACGAGATTTTGATTGCTTTGTAAGTCACCTGACCAAACGCTCTGTCCAATACCAGTTCTAAATAGATGTCTGACGTTCATTTTATAACGCCCTTGATGGTCCTCCACTGATTAAAAATACATCTTTATAATTATTGGCCTTTCTGTCAGGTTGGCCTTTTTATAAATGGCCTTCGCCATACTAAATAGCAGGTCCCAATAATGTATATTCTTCACCACTCTTCTGTCCAATGAATTGAACTAAACCTTCAAATAATGAAAAATTGTATGGACATTTTTATCATAGAACAACCACCATTGAATTTCTAAGTCTATGATAATACCTTCTTAAATTAGGCCTTCTTTCAAAATACAACTAAAGCCTTATGTAGAGCTTATTTTATCACTTACATACCTCATACATATAACGAAATATATACTTACTTTTTAAATTAGGTATACTTATTCAATCCAGTGCACTAAGCTCGTAATGCAACATATTTCTCTTGCTATAGCCTATTTCTATTAATCTAAAGGTCTTTGTAGCCCTGCATGAGCTGTAGATAAACACTACGCTCTAAAATTACTTACTTAGCCTAGGCTACTCACAAATTTTAAATACATTCAACTCCTACCCCTAATAACTTATCCAATTAGCTGCCCTGTGCCTTGAGTACATAATACATCATTGTTCTTTTGTTGTAGCCTTTCTTCTATTGATTTATCAAAATTTCTTGTAGGATTGAATGTTTGAGTACTATTTTGCTTATGCCTACGTAAAAACGTTTCTATCTACAGCAATAAATCCAATAAGTATACAACTCTTCTATCAATTTGAAGCTTTTTTGGCATAGTGGGGTTTGAGTTATATTTTGCTTAGGCCTATTAAAAAAGGTGCCAATGTAATACATCCTTTTGAAATTCAATTTATCTATTATTTAAAACTCTTGAAGCCTTGTTAAGTTTAAGTTTTATTTTGTCTATATGAAAAACGCTCTAATCCAATAATTACGGAAAACGGTTGAAGAGAATTCAACTTAAAAATAACAATTTTTGTAAGATTTTTCAGTAACTACAACTATCTACAAATGTTGTGATACAAGTATGCCCCTGTGGTTTGCTTCATGACGATCACAAGCATTTTTTTGGTAGGCCTACTTGTATTTGTACTGTTATTAAAGTAAGAAAATTGTTAACCATTGGGCCCTGGATGAAGCAGTAGAATTGAATTCCTGCTGCTTCAATGTTATGCTTTGTTCCATCAACTCCAGTTCCCAGAAGTAGTAGTTTCCACAAGTTATATTGTTCGTATGTGGGTTTTCTATATTTCATCGCACTTACAATCGAAATCTTATAAGAAATATTAATTGTAAGTGTATTTATAATTGTATTGCAAGTGTATTTCTGTTGTCTTGCAACATGAAATACCTGAGTATTCGTCAATTGTTTTCTCAATGTAAAACAAAAGGGATTAGCCTATCAGATTCTATGTACATTCAATTCACTGACTGTAGTAAATTTACTGATTATAGTAATTCAATTTACTGACTCAGATGTAAGTTTATAGAATGAACAGATTTACTTAATGAGTTAATAGTGCAACATATAGACCTACATATAGCTTTCCTTGGGTGTTATCTTTGAAAAAATCGAATATTATCCCAATGTTATGTAGCCTATATATGATAATGAAATGAAACCACAAATTATTATTCCAAATTTCAGAAGGCTATTTAACATGAATACCATGTCAAAGTACTGAACAGTATGAATGCTGCTTTTGATGGATTGAGGTATGAGCAACGGAACTGCGGAGTTAGAGACAAGGTCAGTGCATCCGTTCTGTTGTATCTGTTTTGCCGGAAATTTGTTTGTTTAGTGTTTGACACATGTTGCAGGTGCCAACGCATCGCAGTTGACAACTCGGTTACACAGTAAAAACTTCGATATACGCAGAATTCTATTGAAGAAAATATTTTAGACTAGTTACTTATTTTTCGCAAGAACAGCAAAAGCAGCATTGGATGCAGTGAAACATAGGCTGGGTTCATGTTAGCTTATACATTGTTCCTGTATGTAGGATATTCTTTTCACTTTTCCCCTAAAAGGTCAAAGGGTATATAAGGATTTTAACGTATAAATGTACCTTGGAGAGAATTAAAAGCCTTTTGAATGAATGCTTTTCAAGTCTCACTTGTGTTAAGGAAGCCAACCATTAAGTTCATATCAGCCTAATTACATTAGGCTGTGTAACATTTTAAGAATCCCTGGTTTAAATGCTCTTTACAGAAACCGAATTTATTAATTTCGAATTCCTTTAATTAATTCTGTATATTTGTCAGTTTGTTAAATTATTTATCAGTCATTTCAAACTAACTTGCTCTGTACAGCATTTGTACAGTAACGAATGTAATAAACGTCTACATACTCTCCTATGTCGACGAAGGTCTGGGAAGTGATAGCCGAGTGCCGTAGCAGGTATCTGATCAATCAGAGATACTCCTGGGCACTCTTTGTAAGAGTGATAGTGGAGGCTTCCATAACACAAGGGGGACTTGAAAAGCATTCATTCAAATGCTTTTAATTCTCTCCAAGGTAGACTTATAAATACGGGTATAATTATAATCCCTTTATCCACTTTTACCTTTAGGGGAAAAGTGATTGGCCAGCAAAAAGACTCTGTTCTCTGCTGTGAAATCACTTCCCGGTGGTTCGGAACCCACCTAAAACTGTGGGTTCAACTCATCAATTACCATCATTCAATTCATTACCCACACACAGGTCTCAGACCTATGTAGGCTTCATCCTACGAAAAAAAAACTCTTAGTGCCTATGCTAGACTAATAGTTATTTATATATTAAGAACGTGAAGCGCGACTTTATCGCTCGAGCCAAAACATTTACTGCGCGACGCATAGCGGAGCGCAGTAATTTTGCGAGAGCGATAAAGAAGCTTCACGCGCGAATTGCATACAATATTTTTCCTACAACTGCAGTTCTGGATTCCAACACAATAAAAGCTTGTAGTTTGTAACATCACAGACCATGCGCGGATTTGGTTAGCGTTCGCCATTGTTGAGTTTATGTGAATTTCACGGATTCCGTGATCCACCAATGAGAAGACATCAAAATCAAAACAGAAGCGTAAAGAAAACAGCTGGCGAGCGTAAAGTACTTTACCGCTTGCGGAGCAGTGAAGATGTATTTTACAATTAGTTTTCAGTACGTAAAGAACTACTTTACGAGCAGTTGTAGGAAAAAATATATAAAGGTGTTAGCCTAAACATTTTAATTTCAGTGTATTGATAAATAATAGTGTTCCATGTGCTAAAAAAGAAAGTAAGTGAAGAAGAAGAAGAAGAAGAAGAAGAAAAATGAAGAAGAAGAAGAAGAAGAAGAAGAAGAAGAAGAAGAAGAAGGAGAAGAAGAAGAAAAATGAAGAAGAAGAAGAAGAAGAAGAGGAAGAAGAAGGAGAAGAAGGAGAAGAAGAAGAAGAAGAAGAAGAAGAAGAAGAAGAAGAAGAAGAAGAAGAAGAAGAAAAGATCATGTTGATAAAGATAAACAAGATGACGAATAAGAATAATGTAGAGGAGAAGAAGATTAAGGAATAATTGGTAGATATGAATAAAAAGCTATGATGGAGATAAAAATGAAAAAGGAAAAGTAGTTGAAAATTGAAAACGTAGAGAATAAGGGAGTAGAAGTGGAAAAAGGATGAAATGAAAAAGAAAAAGAGAAGTGGATACAAGATAATGAAAAAGTAGTTGTGCAGAAGAAGCAAAAAAAGAAGAAGAAAACGGAAAATAAAAAGATGAGTAGGAGGAGGAGGAGGAGGATGAGGAGGAAGAGAAGAAGGAGGAGATGGAGAAGAAGAAAAATAAGAAAAAGAAGAAGTTGGAAGAGAAGAAGAAGAAAAGGAAGAACAATAATGAGATTGAAACGAAAAATAAGAAGCAGAGAAGAAAAAGAAAAGAATAAGAAAAATAAAAAATAAGAAAGAACAAGAAAAAGAAAAAGAAAAAGAGAAAGAAAAAGAAAAAGGAAAAGAAAAAGAAAAAGAAAAAGAAAAAGGAAAAAAAAGAAAATGAAAATGAAAATGAAAAAGAAACGATACTAATTCCAGAACGATTTACAAAAATAATCCAATATAAAAAGCTTATAGGACAGCGCTTTAGGCGTTACGATCAACATTGCCGTTAGTGTAATATCCTTCAAAATAATTTGAACACTAGTCGTATTTGGCAAATTAATGAGTACAGTCTCAGAGAAGCCTGTAGGAGATCAGTCACACGGACAGACGACAAGCGACAGGCGACAGGCGACAGGCGACAAACGACAGATGCCACACGCAACAAACTATCGCTCCACGTCGCCTATAGTGGGAGAGATGCTTCATCACTGAGCTCGCTCTTGAATTAACATATCATACCTCGCTGATGCTCGCTGATGAGGATGTACCTCATTCTATCTTTCTCTTTCTATTTTTCTCTCTCTCGCTCTCTCTCCTTAACCTTTGGGGGTTAAGTGTAAAAGAGGGCTGCGCCCTAACTTCGTCCTCCTAGGCAAAACCTAAAGGCAAAACCTGAACCTAGGCAAAACCTAAAATTGTTATTCTATTCTACTCTGTCCGTCTCTCTCTTTCTACAATCTCTTCGTCCTCTCTTATCAATCCTTCTATTTACCCTGTCCCTTTTTATTCTCTTCCTCTCTTTATATTCCCCTCTTTTTATTCTTTTCCTTGTAGAAAAATTTATTCTATAGTATGTAGACTACATTAGTTTAAAAAGTAGTGTAGTTGACATTGTGTACTCTGCAAGCTGTTGTACTGTTTTATGTGCTTTTTTTCCTGTGATAAATTTATATTTCTAACGTCAACCCCAATTCAAAGATTTTGTTCAACAGTGAGGGAACTCCTTACAACTTTCTTATAGTTTGTAGCACCTTTCAAGATTTATTTGTTCAATAATAATTATTTCTCGAAATACTTCTTGATGTGGCCAAGAAATACTTAATTAATCAGAGAATACTCTGTTCTGCATTATTTGAATAATATTTACATTGGGTGATGTGAATAAACGAGACTGATTACTTAACAGAAATACCTTATTAAGAAAATAAATTACTTATTCAGATAAGTATTGTCTTAAAAGTAGGTGAATAACCTTTTTCTATTTCTTATAAGCAATCACTTATGAGCTTAAGAATTTGCGTGTAGTTTTTTCAGTGTAAGTATTTCTTTTTCTTAAGAAATTGTTTTTATTTAAGCAATTGCTGAGAGTATGCAAAAACCTGCGTGTTTAAACCTGAAGTTTGCAGTGACACTTCTGTGGCATCATACAGTGTTCACAATAATTCATCTAATGATCTAACTGTAATGATCAATCTTAAATCAGCGATTACCTATTGCTGAAATAGTTTGATCATTTATTGTTTATAATGAATATTTTTCATTTTCCTACTACCCAATTTCCCCAACAAAAAATAAATAAATAAAATGAAAAATAATAAATTAAATTCAATAACGTGTACATATTTTACTTTATGTTATATGTAAAGTAAAATGTAAACGCATGTTACATTACATTACGTACATAAAGTAATGGAACCATTATGGTTATGTACGTTATGGACATAATGTAATGTACCTAAACATTTTACTTTATGTATAATGTAAAGTAAAACGTGTACACGTTATTCAATTTATTTTATTTATTTATTATTTATTTTATTTTTATTTATTTATTTTTTGTTAAGGAAATTGGGTAATAAAAAAATAAAGTTTACAAAAAACTATTATAAAAATTTCAATTAATGTAATGCTTGTAGAAGCACATGCATTACTTCATTTCTTTTTTGCTGACCTCTTCGTCCTATTTCTGCATCTGGCACTTCATTAATTTCATTTTCTGTAAACTTGTCAGTTGTCACAATCATCTTCAAGTGGTACTTCATACTCATCGTTCGCTTGTTTTCCAAAGTTATATAGAATAGCGCAAGCCACAAATATTTTGGGAACTTTATCCAACTTCACTCGGATGAGATTTCCCAGCAATGGAAATCTCTTCTTAACTTGGACGAACACTCTTTCAATTATTACTCTTTCCTTACTGTGTCGCTTGTTGTACGTTTCTTCGTTGGCATTTTGAGTGTTTCTAAAGGGTGTAAGCATCCATGGAGCAATGGCATATCCACTATCTCCCATGAGACAAATTTCATACCGACCCTTTATTAAAGCGGAGTAATTCACGATACCTGCTTGAACTAATGAAACGCCGATTTCTGTACTTCTTTTCGTTGCAAAAGGCAGCCATAATTGGTATTAAGGTTGGTCTGGGGCTAGCTTAAAAGACAGTCAGTAATTTCTTATAAGAATAAGTATTTCCAACACTTTATTCACATTCTTTAAAGAAATTACTTACGCTGGATCAGTATTTCTGTGTAGTTATCAGCAATTACTTATTAAGAAAAATAAATTCTCGATAAGGTAAAAGAATACCAATTTCTTATATTTTATTCACCTAGTAATAAGTAATTTATTAAAAAACAGACAAGAAAAGTAATTACTGATTTTTATTCACATCACCCATTATAACTTACCATGGGTCTGTTTAAAAAAGTATTTGTTCACATAATTTATACAAATTATAGGGAGGACATTCATCCATACCAAACAGGGCTGCCCAGATTGACTCAGAGCGTTATTAAAACGAATTTTGGGGAATTTTAAGATTTGGAGAAATTGTAAAAGCTATAGGAATGAAATATGATAATTTGTTAATTATGTACAATTTACAAATTATGAACATCATTTATTTATGTACAAATATTATTTGCATGTACAGTATCAAGCATTACAGTATTATTTATATGTAATGTGGTTGCTTTGATGCTCAATCAATTAGAAACAAGGTTACAGTTTTTTCAAGGCTGACAAATAGAAAATCCATTGGCAATGACAAATAATTTTATGCCTCAATTGTCGAAAATAGGATACCTAAACTGATGACTAATAGCTTGGAGAAGAATAACACCTTTATCTTTTGAATTTGGGTAATCAATAGTTTATTATAACATTTAATGTAAACCCGTCATTCCAGAGCTGAAACATTTCAGACACTCCCTTCACAAGTACCGCAAAAATATTGTTTAGCCTTCTGGCTACAGTCGAACTGAACATTTTTAAAGATTTTTGATCATTTATAAAAATTTCGAAATTCTTTTTATATCAAAAAGTTGTGTAGTAACTTATTCCAATTTTGTAATGGAATCCCTTTGAAATTGGGACATTCTTTTGTAATTACCTTTTTTTCAATAATAATAGTTCCTACAAAATAAAAAAGATTCGAGCATGAATGGATTAATTTAGTATGAGAATCCTAATTCAGAATGAACCATGAAAATGGGAGCATTGCAAACTTGTGATTTGTAAAAGGTTTGATTTGACCTTATCGATTCATTTTCGAATTTTCAATTACAACATTGTCATTCCGAAATTAAACTTTTTTCTTTTTTTCAGGATGAAGCCCAAATACGTCTAAGATCTGCGCGAGAGTAACAAATTGGATGATTGTGATTGATAAGTTGGACGTACAGTATTAGGTGCGCTCCTTAAGGTCTTTAAAATAGTAGAAACCCCAAAAAATTTCAGCACTGTATTGCGATGAGTAACCATGGAGCTTATAGCTCTGAAGTTGCCAGACAGGGTGCACTCACCCTATCCCACACATGACTGACTTAGGTGGGCTCCGAACCCACTGAAATGTACAGACATTTTCCCAGTTGCTTTAGCAGCCGTTGGCTGTTTTTTGAAAAAAAAACCATGATTTGTTTAAACTACGTACTATCATTTTAGTACTACGAGGCAGTATGTGACTTATGGCAATAGTAAGTATGATGCATTGGCACAAAATCTGTATGAATTTCACTCGCACTGCTCCTAATTGAATTTTAATGTACATTGAAATGTCACCTATTGTTATTGTCTGCGTCACCAACTCATCGAGTTTTGACATTAGGACATGCGCCTTGTTTTTACTACGCTTTCTGATTGCATAATGTCATCTCCAGTAGTTATTGCTGCTGCAGATTGATGCAAAGAAGTCAGCAGTTTTGTTGTGCGCTGGGAAGGATCTCAGTGCTCGCCCACTGGAGCAGAGAATATAGGTGAGAATAGAAAACAGGAAGTCGACGTTCTCTTTTCAAATATCACGGAGAAAGCAAGCTAGAAAAATTGCTATTAGGAGACAGTAGTCCGGGAGACCATGAGTTTCTCCATGGGTGTTACCTATTAAGGGATGGAGATGAAGAAATAAAGAGGAGGAAGAAGATAGAAGCCTACAATGTAGCAGCGTTGATGTTATTAACAAAATGTGCTGAGCAATATTAGTATATGGGCTATACATTAGTGCTGGCAATATTTCAACGGGAAGCTAATGCAAGCTGAAGATTTGCTTTGTCGGGCTTCCATCCTCTCAACATCCACGTCTTAATTAAGGGAAAGTCAGTAATCATTTCCTTATGGCAATCTCACGTGTTCATTCCTTCCACAAATCGTGAGAGATTGAGATGGTTTGTCGTTTTTAGTACCTCTCTACCTCCCTTCATCACCATTCTCTTTTCAATTCCAGTATTTTTCCAGTCAAATTAAGAGCACTGTCCCATTTTATTAATTGTATCTCATTTTCTGTATCCATTAGCGAAGTCATGTCAAAGCGAAGTCCATTACCTTGGCCAGTTTAATATCAATCAGGTACAAACCGATAACAGATGTGAGTAGTAATTCATCTGATGAGTAGACGAAACATTCAGGTGTTTCCTGTTTTGATTTTGAAATTATCTTTAAAAGCCGAATTTTGAATTGATTTGTCAATGTTGCTATAGTAGAATTGATAACATCTTGTTTCATCGATCACATAATGAATATTATTATCATGTACAGGTGGTTAGGTGGTTCGGAACCCACCTAAAACTGTAGGTCCAACTCATCAATCACCATCAACCAACTCATTACCCACGCACAGGTCTCAGACCTATGTGGGCTTCATCCTCAAAAAAAAAAAAAAAAAATTTATATATATATATATGGTCTTCAATGGATCACGCAAATCATTTTGGTTCTTTCGCAATACTATGGATTAATTCTTCCCTAATAATTATGGTTCTTCCTTAAATAATAAAGATAAATTCATTTATCTATTTATTCATATATTTATAATACAATAGAGTGTGAATAAATACTATAAATTTGAAGTTCGTCTCACAACATGCTTTATCTACGACCATGTCATAATGTATACATTACAGTTTCACAATTGATGCCAAAACAGCTGTCTTTTCGAAATGCTTTTTGAAACCCTTTGCATAAAGAGCTCATTATAGTACAGGTTCTACATTATAATACGGGTTCTGGACCAATCAGAAGCATTTTTGATGGAATCAATATCGTAATTCAATATTGTGAAACTATCAGCTGATTTGATCAAACTGCTAACTAAGCTGCTAACCTAACAATCTACTATAACTTCTCGTATTTGAGATGAGAGGTTAGGTATCTCTGACAGTCACAGGTAAAATGAAATTGTTTTAATTAAATGTATACTAGTGGTCGTAGATAAAATAGTGTATGCAACGATTTTATTTGGCCATTAAAGCACTCGTGAGATATTTATAACACTCGCATTCGCTCGTGTTATAACTTACATCTAACTCGTGCTTTAATAAGGGTCAAAATAAAATCGTTGCATAAACTACTATTTCTTTCCTTTCCAATATCCTTATCATAATGTAGACTAGGCCTAGAGATTATTATTCAGTTTATAATATAGTTCCAGCCAGTAGCCCGATTAAATTGATTCGAAATATCTACTTCATCAATGAATGGGATAAATTATTTATTTTTGTGTTTCTTTTCCCCATTATTTTCGTCCTCTCTTTCTTTTCATTCGTTCTTTCGATGCCTACAGGTATATTTATATTGAAAGCATTTCTTGATTCATCTTGGAAGTATATCTTGATTTATCTTGAAATTATATCAATAAATAGTTAATAAAAACTTGTGCACTGTGGGTAGTCTGACGATGCTCTTGGCAACAGAGTGAAACGGCCGTCACGCCATAACGTGAGTTATAATTTCCACTTATAGTCGGTCCCGGCTGCCTAAAAACAGTCGTTAAGTTAGATAGCATAGAGCACTAATTTTGGCACAGACTCTCAGATTACAGTTCTAGTACAGTAACTACAGAACGGCAACGTCTACCGTATCATTTTGTACCTTCACCATGCAGTTATTATTCGAACAATGGCTCTCTGCAACACAACCAGTCATTTTATTTTCCTTGTACAAATAGCTTTATAAACGTTCACATTACTTTGATGGTGGATGTACCGTAACAAATGCTGTAGTTACAATTCACTTAACTTCTGTCTCATTAGTTCGACAATTTTCCTTCGGTAGTCCGAACGTTTCCCACCCTCGAAAATGTCAGTGTCGTGACGAGATTGTGAGAGTTTCTGGTGACATCAAGTGACAGAGCATGAATCCTTCCTGAGAAACAAAAGGTACAAATGGTGATTTTTGCAGATTTTCACTTCCTGCTAAACTTTGAACTGAATTTGACGACTCTTAATTGACTAAAAGACAATGATAGCTAACTGATTAATGTGAGACAACTTTAAATACGCAAGAATTATCAAATTTATTGGATGAAGTTTAGGACTTTTCAAATCTTCTCTTCCAATCAACCATTATACGGACTTTACACGACTCTTTGCTCACAAATTGATTATGGACGTCCCAAAGTAAGATTCAGGCTACTGAATTGCTTGTTCATTGGAAGGCATAAAAAAGCATTGAAGAACCTTGATCCTTGATCAGATCTAAGCATACTGCTCATTCTCGCAAAAAGCGTTGACATTTTTTCAAAAATCAATGCATTTTTTTGAAGAATCGATGCATTTTTTCAAAAATTGATGCATTTTTTCAAAAATCGATGCATGTTTTTCAATAAGTTGAATCTACTAATTGCTAGCTAATTCACTAAGTATTGTGGAGAAGAAATAATATCATTAAGATAATTATTGTAATCATCTAAGCATGGCATATAACGATTGAGAATTGATAGCATTGAAGAATTGCTTGAGTAGGAATGGAAGAAGTTAATTAAGATGCGCAAAGATATTCTATCTCCCTTGTTCGTACTCAGTAACAGGTCTTATTCCTTATAACAAGAATAAAGTCTTATTCCTTGAAGGTTTCTCAAATAGCCAATCATTGTACTAGTGATTGGTTTTCTTCTATATTTCTACTGTATTCAAATTAGATTATATATAAAATGTGACTACATACGTCACTATTTCAAAATATCACTCCTCAGTGTGTCAGTCACAAATAAAATTTGCCGCACGACATGAAGAAAAAAAAGAAGCATAGCAAATACAAAAGTTATGAAAAAAGACTTGATGACATTTAAAGGAGAGAATAATGTAAGAAATCAGACCGCGAACAGGCGTCTGATAATGAGTGCTGAACGCCGGAAATATGAGAAGAGAAATGCTAGCGGAAAATGGGGTCTAGCCTGCCAACGAACAGTGGGGACTTGCACGGAGAATATGATGATGATAAGGAATAAGAAGAAAAAGAAGGAGAAGTAAGAGAAGGGGGAGAAGATGCAAAAGGGAGGAGGAGGAGGAGAAGGAGGAGGAGTGGGAGGAGGAGTGGGAGGAGGAAGAGGTGAAGGAGGAGGAGGAGGAGGAGTAGGAGAAGGAGGAGTAGGAGGAGGAGGAGGAGGAGGAGGAGAAGGAGAAGGAGGAGGAGGAGGAGGAGGAGGAGGAGGAGGAGAAGGAGAAGGAGAAGGAGAAGGAGAAGGAGAAGGAGAAGGAGGAGGTGGCGGAGAAAGTGGAGGAGAAGGAGGAGGAGGAGTAGGAGGAGGAGGAGGAGGAGGAGGAGGAGAAGTAGGAAGAGAAGAAGAAGAAGAAGAAAAATAAGAAGAAGAAAAAGAAGATGGAGGAAGAGAAAAAAGGAACAGGGCCGACAGCCTTAGGTGGAATTAAATACTGTACAGTAATGATAGCATCGGCATGGACAAGGGGGACCAGAATGACAATGGAGTTTTAAACAACGACGATTAAAAACGCATCAGAAGTTTGAAGTGAACGGTGCTGCCCCCGGGGGGGGGGGGGGGATATGACAGGGAGGGGGTTAGGAGAGCGGTCTGTAATTGGAAGACATGAGAGAGAAATGAGCGGGTTGTAAAAAAAGTCTAACTGATAGCGTAGAGGCTGCCAGGATAGGTGCTGGTGAGCCTCTCTACTCTCCCAATGGGTGGACTGAACTGTCATTAGCGTACTCACTAATTGCTCAGCCATACCTGTACGGTTTCAGTTGCACCCGAAGGGAGTTCCGAACAGATTTCCGACGTTATTCAACATTTCAACGCTGAATTTTATTGGTAAAAGGAATTTTACTAGTTGTAGGACATGAGGAAAGTGAAAAATATGAGCATTGAATAGTGAATTCTAGAATTTCATGAAATCATTGACCTCAGATTTTGATTATCCTATTCAAGTGGGATGAAGGCGAAGAAAAATTAATAGTTTACATTAATGCAGAAGAAAATACATGATACATGAGAGGGATGAGTCTCAAAAATAACTATCCATAGACAGTGACCTAAAATCTCCTTCAGTTTTTAATAACTCTTCCAAGCTTTATATTAGACTTCTTTTAAAATTGGAGAATTAATAAACAAAACTTTTGCTGCAATAGGTACTTGACAAAAATTAAATAATAACACAAAAGTGGGAATTAAATTTTGAGTCCTCGCTGTCAATTTCCCGTTGTAAGCGGTAGCCCAACTCATTAATGACTGATTTTAAACAACAGTGCAACAACAGTTTAAACAACAATATTGTATTTGCAAGCGGTAAAACAACGAGTAGGTAACAGTTATTTTGATTTAGAAAATCTATTTAACATCATATCAAATAAATTGTTTATATTATAATTTATTTATTTCACATATAGGCCTATGATTCTAATGTCTACTCAAAGCCATGTCGCGGGCTTCATTAGACCAGCTCGCGGATCGCACTTGGGCCGTAGTTTTCCCATGACTGTATTAAAGTATAAATACATCATGTTTTGAACCAATTTAGATGAAATATAATAAAAGTCGAGGAGTCAACGATAAAATACTACAATATTTCGGATTAATTAACATTATTGTTTCATCATTTACCCCATTACCTATGCACAAGTCTCAGACTCAAGTAGTGATATCAATCAGCAAAAATTGTAAAAAAAATTTATAGAATTGAAAATATGGGTGATTACTGGAATGGGAGTACAAAACTAAATACTAGTGAACTAATGAAAAAACGAATAATGATCAAAATATACGTACATTAAAAAGTAACCCAAGTAACCAACTGGTCTCTTAAGAAATTTAATGAGTATTAGTAGTGTAGGAATGTATTAAATGGGTTTCTTTGTAAATTAAAGTTCAAAATTAGGTTTGAAAAATTTACACCCAAGCCAATAAATATGATAAAACAAATTGTTTCTGTATAATTTTAAAATCTGATAAATTTTTTAAAAGTTTGTGCTGCCTGTGCTTCATTAGTGAAGCCTCATATTTCTGCATATATCTATAAGTTTTGCTTGTTACATTGTTTTTTTTTTAATATAAAACGAAATCTAGGAAACCTTTGAGAAAATTCTAGAAAACCTTCTTTGAAAATAGATTTTCTATTAAGAATAATAATTGTGTGTTTGAGAAAATGATAAATTTTTCAAACTGAAGAATAACAGAAGTGAATTGTTATTATCTAATGTTTTATAAAGGGGTACTTAACCAAATCTTTTTCACCCATTTTTTTATATTTTGTTTGATATCTACACTGTTATATGTGAAATTCTTTTGGCAATAAAGATGTTATTATTTTTATTGGATTATTTCTATATTGGATCACAGAATAAATGAACAAGTGATGAAACTCTTGAAGCCATTATTGTTTGAAATATTGATAAACATGTGTAGGAGGAGTTCAAGTAGAAACAAAACATTACATTAGTGGTAGGCTACTCTCACTCTAATGCGTCCAAAAAGAGAACTAATGTCACTGACTGGCAGTTTTTAATGTAATGACTAGCAATCAGGTTTTTACTAATGTGAGCCGGCTTGTCGTGATTTGTAGTATATTGTGCAAACGTAGAAGGCCGTAACCAAATTGAAATATTGTGGAAGTTATTTATTTAACAGCGATTTGTTTAGCAGCTGTTTGAAACAAAATGCCATCACAACAATTACAGGAATGGATAGAAGAATAATAAGAAAGAGAAAAATAGAAAAAAGAAATAGAAAAGAAAGGAGAAATTAAAAAAAACGTATAAGGAGAAAAGGAAGAAGAAGAAGAAGAAGAACAAGAAGAAGAAGAAGAAGAAGAAGAAGAAGAACAACAACAACAACAAGAACAAGAAGAAGAACAACAACAAGAACAAGAAGAAGAACAACAACAAGAACAAGAAGAAGAAGATGAAGAAGAAGAATAACAAGAACAAGAAGAAAAAGAACAAGAAGAAAATAACAAGAACAACAAGAACAAGAAGAACAAGAAAAGAAGAAGAAGAACAAGAACAAGAAGAAGAAGAAGAACAAGTACAAGAAGAACAAGGACAAGAACAAGAACAAGAACAAGACCAAGAACAAGAAGAAGAACAAGTACAAGAAGAACAAGAACAAGAACAAGAAGAACAAGAACAAGAAGAAGAAGAAGAAGAAGAAGAAGAAGAAGAAGAAGAACAAGAACAAGAACAAGAAAAAGAACAAGAACAAGAATAAGAACAAGAAACAAGAACAAGTACAAGAAGAACAAGAACAAGAACAAGAAGTAGAACAAGAACAAGAACAAGAACACGAACAAGACCAAGAACAAGACCAAGAACAAGACCAAGAACAAGAAGAAGAACAAGTATAAGAAGAACAAGAACAAGAACAAGAAGAAGAAGAAGAACAACAACAAGAACAAGAGCAAGAGCAAGAGCAAGAACAAGAACAAGAATAAGAACAAGAAAAAAGAACAAGAATAAGAACAAGAAAAAAGTATAAGAACAAGACCAAGAAGAAGAAGAAGAACACGAACAAGAACAAGGATAAGAACAAGAACAAGACCAAGAACAAGAACAAGAACAAGACCAAGAACAAGAACAAGAACAAGACCAAGAACAAGAAGAAGAACAAGTACAAGAAGAACAAGAACTAGAACAAGACCAAGAACAAGAAAAAGAACTAGTACAAGAAGAACAAGAACAAGAACAAAAACAAGAAGAAGAAGAACAAGATTAAGAACAAGAAGAACAAGAACAAGAACAAGAACAAGAAGAACAAGAACAAGAACAAGAAGAACAAGAACAAGAACAAGAAGAACAAGAAGAAGAACAAGAATAAGAACAAGAAAAAAAGAAGAAGAACAAGAACAAGACCAAGAACAAGAACAAGGACAAGAACAAGAATTGTTTGAATTAGGGATAAATACATTTAGGAGTAAGAATAGAAACAGAAAACATTCATGGTACTCTCATTTTTATTTTTATTTGAACACAGTGTGAAAAGCTGAGTAAGTTGCTGATCAATGAAAAAGTGTGAAACGATTTGTGAGGTTCTGAACTTAAAATCAAATAACTATAGAAATAGGAAATTGTGGTTTCATAACTATTTTTTTGGCAAATTTTTAAATAGAGGAAACCCTCAAATATCTTGTATATTTGACTAACAAAGACTCGTAGTCCAGACAACTCTATACATGCCGTAATACAGTAGATTGGAAATGAAGATGAACATTTTTAAAAGATTCCTCCACATTCTTCCACCAATTAGACGCGTCTAAATGAGAAAATAATTATACACATTTACCAGAACATGCTTTTATAAAGTTTACGTCACTCCTAGGCGGCCGGTCTGACCTAATCAAGGGAGCTCCCCTTGTCCCTATTTTTAACAGCTGATTAATCGCCGCCATTAATATTAATCTTTCTCCCTTCAAAACGCTGTTATTGCAATGTTCGTGATCTTAGTCACAACCGTGAAAAAGCTACTATTGAATAATCACTGCTTTCGTGATATGGCTCACAATTTTCACGAATTTTTAAATCAAACTATCGTAGTTTGATTTAAAATTGAACGAATTTTTAAATGTAGAAAATAAATAGCTTAAGTAGTTTGTTATGAAGCTCGTGCACGAAATCAATGAAAGGGTCTAGCATCAATGATAAATCTTTTAATAGACTCCAATCAAACGTAAAAGTACTGTAAGTAAGTAAGTATTTCTTAAAGTATTTCGTAAAGTAAGTATTTCTATTTTCTATTTAAGGATGAAAATACCTTTTGCAAGTAATCTAGAATCTAGCTATCCTAGTGGAAACATGTGCTAAATTAGAGCTACACAAGTTAAGTACAAGTGTAGCGAGAATTTAAATTCCTCTACCAGAGTGCTCTCATAAAATTGATAACTCCCCTCAGATTCACTTCAAATCTTCCTTTTTCTACATCGCGATGGTGTCTCTTCCTGTCCTTCAAATCCTTATTTTCCTCTATTTTCCTGTCTCATTTTTTATAGATTCCTCTTTCTGAATAACTATTTCCACTTCTCTCCTACTATGTGGTTGTGTATCCTCTTTTTTATAACCTTCTTTGGTTTCTTTAATTTCTATTTACTTTATTCTTCATCCGATTTTCTAAACTTATTGCGAATTCCTCTTCAATCCTCTTCCTAATCAATCATCCTCCTCACGTGTCCTTCTCAGCCTTTGTGGTCTGCTCT